>JAWNLI010000036.1:1100000-1433523 GCA_035042405.1 Drosophila demipolita
ATCGCATATGTTTCATAACTGTAGCTTGTGGAAAGTCGTAAAGGTTTGGTAAGGTAAATCCAGTGAACTGTACCACACAATTGACTAAGTGCTACATAACTAATATTTGCCGCACAGTCGCCCACAATGGCAACACCGTCTTCAACTTCACAATGAAAAGCCAAATCGGCGTTTTTCTTATCTCGTTTTCCCATCGTGCAAACTGTGGCTTGGTTCTCCGGTTTCCTTTATTTTTTACACAATATTCATTTTTTAATATTCTTAATTTAGTACATCATTAAAGATAATTTCATAATTAAATTAATGAACAATACTTGAATTTAAGCCACAAGTGAAACAATTTAATTTTATTTAAAATTTACCAATGGATGGCTTATAAATCATATAATTAAAATTAAAGTAATTTTATACATTAAATTTAGTAAAGTCAAATAGCAAAATAATTGAAACTAATTTTGAAATTCGAATTGTCATCTATTTAGTATGAATATCATTTATTCGTATCGTTTAGGAAGTAAATGAAAACGTGGGAAGGAAAACTCACACGAAGTACATTAAAAGTTACGTAGCATTGAAACCCATTCATATTAAAAGGATTATAACTGTAAACTAAAACGTTAAATCGGTTGATCTGAACCTTGGCCCACGTTTTTTTTGGCTACGTGACTATTATCATCTAGACCATTTGGCAAATGCTACGAGGTGGGCGTGAATAGGGCGCTACGCTCACAATGGGCGTTTTAAACATGACTCATGCACCTTCTATTCACAAAAAAAAAAAAAAAATAGGAAAAAAATGAAATATTTGAGCGCTACACATTTTTGTGTGAGCAAGGTTTTTTGGCAGCGTTCAAAGTGAAAGTTCGCTTGGGCAGTCGACTCTGATGCCGAGAAACAAGCCCGAAACAATTCAAATGGGCGCCAGCAAACAAAACTTATTGCGACCTTGCTGCAGAGCAACCCTAGCAATAGCAAGTATGAACATTTAAAAGGAGTAACAGTTATTGTTATAATAATAACAATAATGTTAATAAAACTAATAATTGTAATAGCACTGAGACAAATCAGAAAACCAGATTAAAAGCAACACTACCCAGGCCATAGGCAATGATTGCGCAACACCCTACAGACTGACTGGCTAGCTGTCTAGCTATCTGGCTGGCTGACTAGCTGGTTGACTGGCTGTCTATTTACCTGGCTAGCAGCATTACGAGCACTGCGAAAATAATTAAATTACGACCGCACATCCTATGCCGCCCATTGGCTGGAACGTGAGCGCATTTCACACGACAGAAAATTGCCAGGTGACCATAACCCTGGAAAATAATAACTGCGAAAATGTGACACCCTACTAATACTAATCTAACCCAAACAAACTGTGCCTAATGAACACTTAACCCCTGTACGAGATAATAACTGACAAGAAAGGAAAAAAATGCCTAAAATGGATTGAATATCTGATTAACTTTCACTTTGATCGTTTACAAATCTATTAAGATTTATGGACGTCCCACAAGCCCACGCTATATTTTGTTGAGCTTAAATGTCCGGCTTGAATGTTGCAATTGTTGCCACTCACAATGAGAAGTGTATTTAAATGTAAGTCACTGAGCCATCGAGTAGTGGATATGACAGGGCTGGCCCAGACAGACAGGCAGGCAGGTAGCGGATACAGCATTTAAGCACTACTTCAACACAATTCTCTCTATTCATTTTACTTTTTCACACTCTTCACTCATGTTTCCGACTGCGAATATAAAATTAAATGCGAAGCGGATACACCAAGTACTTTCCACACTAGTTACCACTGCTAGCCAGAGCAAGAGTTACAGTCAAAAATAAAAATAATGACATAACGATAAAAACATAAACAATAATTATTTTTAATGTGCTCAAATTAGAGCGTCAACAAAAGTTAATTAAGGATGACACCATGTACTTGCAACCAAAATTGTATAAAACAAACTATAAAAGTTGCAAGTTTGCAAGTTGACCAACAAATTGATGGTAATAATTATAAAATCAGCAAGTTTGGCTTGAGACATTTCAGTTCAACACAGTTGACTTATTTTATCTAAATTATTTGTATCTGTAATTGATTTGGGCTTAATCGAGACTAAAAAGAAATGTTTTGGGCGTCTGAGAATTTATCAAAGACCTGTTGAATGCAGCTAGCTTAATTAATCCTCTAACAAAACTGCTGAAATAATTTGAGCCAATACTAGTTTTAGCGCACGTCCATAGTGTTTGCTAGCACCAAAAATACCCTGTAGCCGTTCATGACTCTTAAGGATAAAGGTATCATGGAAATTTGTTTTTAAATTTGTTTGCTAATACACTCAGCTCAAATTGAATTTATTATCGCTTAATATTCTTGTGTATTAATATCATTTTGAAAATTCTTTTCTCTTTGCACCACAGCAAATTCCTGGTACAGGGTGTCTTGTACTCGTACAAAGTATTGCACTCACGACTTGTTTGGCTATGTTTTTGTGTAATTGATGCAAGTCGGCAAGTTGAGATAATTAATTTATTGCCCCATTGCCTGAGCACACACACACACACACACGGCTCTGGTGTTGGAGCTGGTGTTGGTGCTGTTTTAGTGTCGCTAATTATCCAACAGTTGAGTTTTTGGTTTCATTGTGAAAGTGAAGCAAAAACAGTTTACAGTTTAACACAACAGTCAACTCACTAGTAAATCTGATTGCCAACGCATGCATACAGCTACGTGTGTGTGTAAGTGTTGCCGGTTTCTGCTGGTTATTGCCACCTGATGGCAACTAGCATCGTCAAATCAGCACAGCTGCAATTGCAACTAGTTAATCAATTGACAGGCGGCTTACAATGCATAAATAGAGCTCGTTATTGCGACCAATAAGCCGAAACATTTAGTTCGCGCACTTGGCTTAGCTTTTTATTGGTAAAATGCCCTTAATGCAAAATACGGATAAATTTTCGCTTTTATTGGTGAACGTCATCCAAACAAATCTCTCTCTCTTTCTTAATGGACTTTTTTCAAGTGAAATGTTATGGACATATAATATAATAATATAATATAAATACTACAACAAAACAATAAATTTAAAAAACAAATAAAATTGTTTATTATACTAAAACTTAATTTTAAAAACTTTTGGGTGCTTTTATTAGATTCAACTTTTTTGATATGGTTATGGGAAAACACATTAAAAAAAACCCAATCAAGCCAAAACCACAAATGCATGGGGTTTTTATCTTTTACATTTAAAAATCTATTTTGCTCACTTCTTTGAGAAGCAATCTGAGAAAAATCTAAATTTAAATTACAATAACGATCAGTGCTTTAAAGGTTTCACAAAATGAAGTAAAAAAGATAGTATTTCATAGCTTTTTAAAATATGATAACTACATAATTTTAACACTTGTTATGCTTTCTATTTTTCGAAAGTTCTTAATTCTAAATATAGGGCAATACACGTTTCGCATATACATACAATCACATTTGTATTTTACGACTTGCCTGACCAGCGGTTAATAGCAATTTTCACGGTAACAAAGTACATAATCATAAAAAAGTCGATCGCAGCTTGGGTGTTGCTACAAATGTGATCCAAGTCAAGGTTGCCACAACAATCGATTTGTGAACAAATTCCATCAGTGTACTCTGTATCTGTACCCCCTAACGAGTAAAAGGAATTAATGTTTCAAATAAATATAGCACAATTCTTAATTGTAGTCTGGGAACACCATTTTAATTTAACATTCATGTACCAATTATAAACAAATAAATCGTGGGTCAAAGCTTGGCTGAAATACATTTTATAAACTTAACAGGTTTCATGATTGAGATTAATATCAAATAATAATCAACAATTTGTTTGCCGTAATACTTCTTAAAATGTTCACATAATTTGAGATAATGCACATTTTGTGGCAATATGTGGGTCATGCAACAGTTGTTTTGTTTATTCACCCACGTATCTGCCGCATTTGGCCAATGCCAAAAGCTAAGTAAAACAAAATTCTGCCTAAAATCAACATTGCATCGAACTCTAGTCAACTACTTGAGGCCGGAAAAGCCATTAAAAGCACAATTTGTACGGCATTGTGACCTTCCATTTAAGAACTTCACACCATTTCGGCACCAAAGTTCTATGTTAATTATGTTCGCGGCACCTGAGAATTCTCGTAATGTTTTTAATCCAAATTTGGCAATATAAACATACTTGTAATTATTTATTCCATTCCATACCATTCCCTGGCTGTTGCTAATTCGGTCTTAGATTTGCACATTTATATATGTCCACACATAATATAAATGCGGCTTGTTAACGATGGCTGAAATTAATTCAGTCTATGTACTCTGTTTTTTCGGAACTAGAGTGCATATACGCCTTAGACTTTCGACACAAAAATCACCAACAAATTTGTACAAATTAAAACTAATTATGTGTATTTTATATAACCAACTAAACCAAAGTTTTCTATGAACAAAATAATGGGCAGTCATGTTGGTCCAAGGTCAACGTTCTTAATTTCCTATATAGCATTTTACTGAATGCAGAGTAAAAATAGTGAATATGCATGTTTACATTTGAAAAGATCTAACGAAATCGGAATACCATATTATCTGCTTACAGTAATTCGAGTTAGGCATTCTTACTTCATTTTGTTGTATAGTTGTACAAAACTTAAATTTCTTTTGTGAACAACTGATAGTGCATTACTGATTACACAACACAATTAGTCAGTTTAATGGGTGCAGCTACGAAATTGAAAGGCCACAAACACAAGCTCTTAAAAACCAAAGAGACTGACAAAATTCTTCACGTTGACAACTGTAAATGGCCAACAGCTGGTCAAGCAAGTAAAAAGCGTGGGACAGATTTGCAGTAATTTATCTTTTTCAATGTATCAATTGGACATGCTCAACAAACTTTGCTTTCGTGCAATGCATGTAAAAGGCGATTATATGTAAATAGACTGACACAATACCCAAGCCAGCCAGTCATTTAGCAAATGATCCGGGTCTAAGTACCAAGATAGAAAAAAATAAAATTTTAATAAATGACCCAGATAATAGTTGTGATGCTATTTAAATAATTACAAAACTAATAATGACATATCATGAGGGTTTTGAAAACCAAAAGGGTTTTTGTTTTTTATAAATCTTAAATATAGAGTACTCACAAGCAAACAATTGATTCATTACTAAAAATGCGAGCAACGTACGAAATAAGCAAGTTCGTGTCCTCAATCTTTTGTTTTTCATCCATATGCCAATCCATTAAGTGATAGTGCTTTCCCAAGGTGAGCCAATGGGTGTGGACAATAGAACTAGGACAGTAAAAATTGCAAGCAATGCATTTTAATTGATTATAATGCAAATTTCTCTTTCTTTTTTTGCTGTACTTCTTAAAGTTGCCACTTTATTCATACTGAATATATTTTATGTATGCAAACATACGTGTACGAAACAAACGTTAATAAATTTGTCTGAGAAAATTACACATAAATAAACACAATTCTAAAGTCGTAAAATAAAATAATAATAATAATAATAAAAAAAAACAATAAAATGGAAATCACAAGCTCTTATTGTCATTAACAAAAAATAAAAATTAAATCTTTTTGCCAATGGCCGTTTGTGCTGCTAGTCTGAGCAAATACAAGATTTTTGCACTTAATTAGTTACTCGCAACGCGCACCTTTGGCGGCATTGCGTCATCGTTTGAGCTGATTGAACTCTTGCGATTGCATAAAGCCAAACACAACGAAAAAAGAGTAACAACAATGCAAAGTACGTACATACATTCATATAGACGGTAACTGAAACTGTGGCCAATTTGCACTTAATTTAAAACGTAGTTGCGCACGATCTTTATGAAGTACTGGTGCCCCAGACCGAGTTTTTGAACAAATTAATTGAAAAGCTCCAAGTTCAGAAATGAACAAAACACAATAAAAAAAAACAACGTACGAAATAAATATTAACAAATTTGCTTTGTATTGTGTTTTTGTCTTGTTTTGTTTGCAGGCAAACAGCCGGATCAAACATCGGCTGGCTCCTACTGGCAACAGCACGTGGCCACACCCAGCAGCTCGACGCCCTTCGACTCGCCCTTCTTTTCGGCGACGCATGGCCTCGTCCAGACGCACCCTTCACTGGCCGGCGGCATTCCCCGCCCACCGGTTCCTTTGAATAGCAACAGCCTAGGCAGCGGATCACCACCCGCCTCCGTCAATCCATCTCTTACCGCTGGCAGCGGCTATTTGAATTCACGCGGCAGTCTGCCCAGCTCGGCGCGCTACCCACCCAAGATTAGCGGCACCGTTGTCAATCCCAATCCCAAATCTCCCTTCCGCCATTTGGATTTCTCTACAAGCGCCACAGCCGAACTCCGTCGCAATCCAGCACTGTCCGCCCCTGATGAGTGCGCACGTGCCTGCCGTGAAGGAGAGCCGCCCAGGATATGCTACTATCACTTTACCCTGGAGTACTACACAGTTCTGGGAGCGTAAGTACAACTTCCCAATAAAATAAGAAAATATACATTTTAATTATTAAACATTTATTTAAGCAGCCAGAAAAGTCAAGTAAATTATTTTGATCTAGCACAAAAAAATTAAAATAATCCTATTCAAACAGTATTCATTCGGAAATGAAAAATAAAATACGTATTTTAAAATGAACTTCAATTAATGAGCTTATAAATAGCCAGACAAGTTTAGTCAATAAATGTGATTTAACTTTGGACATTTAAAAAAAAAAACAGCTAATAATCTGTTTTAGTTTTTAATCTGGTTTATGTCCCAATAGGCAAAATAAGTCGGAACTGTAGGCCAGTTCAAACATATTTTTTTGTATTTAATTCAGTTTTTATCTGACACAAAAATAAAGTAAATAAATGGAATAATCTGACTTAAATTAATGAGTTTTTTTTTTAAATTCAATTTTATGTCCTAATAAATATATGAATCCAAAACAAAGCTATCATATTTAATGATAGATATTTTAGATTTGATCTTTACTTCCTTTTCAGGTCGAATTTTTATATCTTTGTACATAAAAATCTTAGTTAAACAGCACTGCGAATTCGCAGATTAAAACGAAAAATCAGAAATACGACTTCAATAAGCACATGCAAACTTATGTTAATAAAATATGAAAGTCTGACGATCGCCTGAGTGACAGATCACAAACCAGAAATCCAATCATGTCTATATTAAAGCGCATAAATCGGCAAAGCAAAGTCCCTACTTCAAAAGAGTTTGGGAGTCATTCACACGTAAAAAACAGTACAAAGTGAGAAAATGTCATCGAATGAAAATTAAAACAAAGAAAAATATACTACTTCCATTCATACAATTAAAAATCCAAGTCAATTTAAAGTATCAGGAAACAGTAAATTTCACACCACCAAAAAAAAGAATTAAAAAAAGCTGTCACCGCGTCGTCGAGGCACTGAATAAATCTGCAGATATTTTGTATATATATTTATATATATATATATTTATACATTCATACATATAATTCCCATGCCATAAGCATCGTATTTCCTTGACTAAAATAATCCGAGTGTCAAACACTTTGCTACACATAATCAAACTGGCGACAAGTTTTCATCAATTTTCTTATATAACTATATAGTCTGGTTGGAAACAAAAACCAGGAAACACACGGATTATATTTAAATATGGTTAACTATCAAGTGGGTAGAATAAAAAAATTATTATTTCGCTAAAGGATCATAAAGAGTTTTAGCTTAGTTATTAAACGCATTTATTATTCGATTAGAATATATTACTCACAAGAAGAGGGAATGTAGGTATTCTCAATGTTGCCACATTTAAGCCGATTTTTTATTAAGCCCCATAAAGTAAAATATATGTGTTTTTATGTTTCAAAATATTTTTTATTATCTCATCGAGTCAATAAATTCGAAGGCCACTAATCAAATGGTTATCTATTGCCAAATAATTTAACTTATAGGGAAATTAGTATAATTAAAAATTCACTAACATTGTTATTTTTACAGTGCCTGCCAGGTGTGCACACCAAATGCAACCAACACCGTTTGGAGTCACTGTCAGTGCGTTTTGGCCGATGGCGTTGAGCGTGGCATTTTGACAGCGAATCGAATGATTCCGGGACCGAGCATTCAGGTGTGCGAGAACGACAAGGTCGTCATCGATGTGGAGAACCACATGGAGGGCATGGAGGTGACCATTCACTGGCACGGAATTTTCCAACGTGGCTCACAGTACTACGATGGTGTGCCCTTCGTCACCCAGTGCCCCATTCAGCAGGGAAACACCTTCCGCTACCAATGGACGGGCAATGCCGGCACTCATTTCTGGCATGCGCATACGGGTCTGCAGAAACTGGACGGACTGTACGGCAGTATTGTGGTGCGACAGCCTCCTTCGCGTGATCCCAACTCTCATTTGTACGATTTCGATTTGACTACCCACATAATGCTGATCAGCGATTGGTTGCATGAGGATGCTGCCGAACGGTATCCCGGTCGTCTGGCCGTTAACACTGGCCAAGATCCCGAGTCCATGTTGATTAATGGCAAAGGTCAGTTCCGTGACCCCAACACCGGCTTCATGACAAACACGCCACTCGAGATATTCACGATTACACCGGGTCGTCGCTACCGTTTCCGCATGATAAATGCCTTCGCCTCTGTATGCCCGGCACAAGTGACGATCGAAGGACATGGCATGACCGTCATTGCTACTGATGGAGAGGCCGTGCATCCTGTGAATGTCAACACAATCATCTCCTTCTCAGGTGCGTTCACATTAACATTAACAGTAACAACACTCAGCAACAATGTTGCCTCCTGAAATCTCCTGGGCAGATCCAACTTTTATCAAGAAATTATTTTTGAACAATCAGTTTCTCGTCTTATCTTAACGGAAGAGTAAGCCTTTTTTTCTTTAAATAATAATATTTTTAAATCCATCCTAAAATTCTTACTTTAGCAAACCTGTAACTTAAAATCTTTTTTGAAATTTATTTAAGTATTAATTTTTCGAAATAATTTATTTTGAAAAAATTCTTCATTTTACGGATTGTAATTATTTTATGCATATCTATTTATTATTCTCAGGTTTTTTGCTCTTATATTTAGATCTAATTTCTAAAAACAAAGGATATATTTCTTTTAGTTGTCAAGAATTACAAATTTTTACGCGATTTTTATTCGAGTTTGTTCTAAATCACATTGATTTAATTACAGGCGAGCGTTACGATTTCATAATAACTGCCGATCAGCCCGTGGGCGCTTATTGGATCCAGCTGCGTGGTCTAGGTGAGTGCGGAATTCGACGTGCACAACAATTGGGTATTCTGCGCTATGCTCGAGGTCCTTATCAGCCTTCTTCGGCCCCACCTACATATGATGTCGGCATTCCCCAGGGTGTGGTAAGTTCACATATTCAAAATTCGCATATATTTTCGATTTTTTTTAGACCCAAGAAGATTCCAGAGCTCAGTAAAACTTATATCGCAATCGCTGCTAATTTGTCAACTGTTCTGATATTTAACGATTATCCATTTTTACAAAATCATGATGCCACCACTTTAAAGGCATCCACGTAGTATCAACTTTCAAATAGCTGTATTTTATTATTATGAGATACACAATCAGTTCGCTCAATATCTAGTCCCTGCAAGAATATGATATATGATATTAAATTGTTTAGCCTACACTAAAACAAGCCTAGTTTAAACCAGGTCCTTCGATATGTGGACATCCAAAAACGAAACTACAAAAACCTTAAATATAGCTATATTTAGAGAAATATCTGATTATTCAAGAAAATAAAGTGAGAGTTCATAAATTTGGTATATTTCCCTTATCTTGAGTGAGCATAACTCTTATATCATTTTCGTCTTCAACGTAAGTAAATACAATGTATTATGTGAAAATATAAATTTTTTTCTGGTGGGATTGTAATATTTTTGTACATATATAAATAAATGCATGAATTTAGCGTTGTGAAAATGCTACGAAAACATCGCGAATAAATTGCATAACTAAATATATTTCTCTATCTTTTTCAAATACCCTTACAAAATATGATCCCAAAAAATAAAAAAAAAACCTACACAAAAATGTAATATTCCACCACCCATGTAAAACGAATGTGGCTTTTCCTGCACATGTATATAAATATGAACACAAATGAACTTCTTTTGCATTCCGACGACTGACACTTTACCGAAAACTAAACTAAACTAAACTGAAACCAAAACAAACCAAAAAATATAAAAAAAAACCAATCAAAACAAAAGGTCATGAACCCCTTGGACGCGCAATGTAATCGTCAGCGAAACGACGCCATATGTGTAAGTCAATTGAAAAATGCAGTCGATATCGACCGTGGCATCCTTGCTGAGAAACCGGACGTGAAGATTTTCCTACCATTCCGTTTCTTCGTCTACCGCGCTGAGGATCTATTCCAGCCAAACACCTACAACAGATTCTTGGGTAAACATCAGCACACCAACACCAATTCGAAGATATTAATAATATATTTTTACTGCAGTGGCTCCTACTGGCGATCATGTGATTTCCCTTATCGATGAGATCTCCTATCTATCAGCGCCAGCCCCACTGACCTCCCAGTACGATGAAATCAATCCTGAGCAGTTCTGTAACGGAGATAATCGTCCAGCCGATTGTGGACCCAATTGTATGTGCACACATAAGATCGACATTCCACTCAATGCCATTGTTGAGGTCGTTTTGGTCGACGAAGGTGAGTTATATAATCACATTTTTAAGTATACTGAGTAAAATGCAGAATTTTTGGGACACGTGTGGAGGCACCATATGAATATTAATACGAAAGAAAATATTTAAATCTTAAAATTAAGTTCCTGATAACGTGTACAGTTAACGCAATAAGAACAGAAATAATATTTATAACTTACAATTATATGTATTATTTATTAACACACATTTGCCACTGATTTGCAGGATTAAACATTAATTGAGAGGTAAACATTGCTATATATTTTAGTATTCCGAATTTTTAGTACTATTCAAATGACTTTGAGAGACTATATATATTAATTATAAATAAGGTGTGCTTTAAAAAAATAATTATTTATAAATATATATTAATATATATATAACACGCATATATTGCAACTCATTTACAGTTCAACAACCCAACTTGTCGCATCCATTCCATTTGCACGGTTACGGTTTTAGTGTGATTGGTATTGGCCGATCGCCCGATTCTTCGGTGAAAAAGATCAATTTGAAGCATGCGTTAGATCTGGATAGACGCGGTCTTCTGCATAGGCAGTACAATCTGCCGCCCACAAAAGATACGATTGCCGTGCCCAACAATGGATATGTAGTGCTGCGCTTCAGAGCTGATAATCCCGGTAAGTAAATGATTTATATTGAGTGTAGTACTTACGTGTACACTTACACACTGTTCATGTCATTCACAGGTTTCTGGCTCTTCCACTGTCATTTCCTATTCCACATTGTGATCGGTATGAATTTGATACTGCAAGTCGGAACAAATGCCGATCTGCCGCCTGTGCCACCAGGTTTTCCGACTTGTGGCGATCACACTCCACCCATACCCATTAATTAAGCTAGGCCTTTAAATCGTCGACTAGAAGAAGAAAAAAACAAACACACACACACACACATACACACACCACAAAACCAACAACAAAAGAAAGACAAAGCGAAAGCCTATATAAGACCATGTCTACTCTGAACGCAACAGTTTGTACAAAGTTTTAAAGACACAGCACAATAAGTATGTATGTATGTATTTGTTGTAATATATATAAACCCCAAAATGCACAAGAGAATCCTTGCCAACGAGAACAACAACGATATCACTGCCTATCTGTATGATATTACTATTTGCCCTGCCCCAAGCACTTTAGCTTGCATCCCTACCAAAAATTGCCTAAAGCAATACAAGTCCCTTACTTCCTTCCCCGAAGCACTTCCTAAGAGCAAAAGCGGTAAACTGTTATTTTGTATAAATATGTAAAAAAAAAAAAGAAAAACATCTCTGATATTTGGTGCAGCCATATTATTATTTCCAGCAGCTTTGGACATAAATATACCTTATGTTTTTTTTGTTATCGACTTAAACATTTAAACTGTGACAATCCGTTTCTGCAACACTTTCTCGCTCTTCTATCCTGAAACTTGGACTCAGTTTTTGTAATATGCATATGTGTACGCATGTATATATATAAACAAACAACAATACAATATGTATGTATATATTTAAACTAATGTGTATAGGACCAATAAAATCCACGCTGGTGCCTAGTTTTTATGCAAAAGCTTCAACTTGTACCAATGGTTTGAATCTGTATAAAGTTTGCCTTTGCGTAAGTTTTACATATAAATACATGTAAATCAATCAATTAAATGAATATAAATCAATAAATAATTATTAATGTACATAAAATGTAAAAACAAAAAAACAATTCAAATATGTATAATGCTTAAACTACTTACTTATGTAATATGCCTAGGGTTATTAAATGAAATATACTCTGATTGGCTTGTCACAGTCATATTTAATAGCTGCAAATTAAGCAAAATCATAAACAGAATATGTATGCCAGACACGAAACTTGTAAATTTCCAAAATATATTGCAATCTATATATACTCTATATATATACATATATATATTCATATATATAAACTGGATAATATAGAGATTTGTAAAGATTAAATGTTAATCAAGAAAAAACGCAACCCAATTAACTGCCGTTAAATTTATATTTATTTCTTAAATAAATTTTAATAAAATATGAAAAATGAAAATATTGCACAAACTCTTTTCAAATGCAATAGATGTATATCTTATGCCTATCAATTTATCTAATTAATTATTAACAATTTTACAGGTTACTCTCAAAAAAAATAAAATAAATCCAATTTAACATATTTTAATTTACGATTTTGAATGTTTTCACAGATTCTCAACCCGCTAGATGCGATTTGTGATCGTAAACGGGCCGATGCTATATGTGTATCCAATTTGAAGAATGCGAAAAAAGTCGATAAGAGCGTTCTGGTCGAGAGGCCCGATGTGAAAATCTTTTTGCCTTTCAGATTTTATGTGTACGATCCCCAAACGCTCTTTATACCAAATACGTACAACAGATTTTTGGGTATGTTTTAAAAAAATATTTCAAATTGCTTTACAGTTCTTTATTAACTGCTGTTTAACACATAACACTTAACTTCTTATGTACTTAACTTAACAACCGGGTCAAAACAACAACAAATTGTACGCTACAAAACACACACATGCGTAGTTGTGCCTAGCGGTGACCATCTAACCTCTCTCGTCGATGAAATCTCCTACATATCGCCACCGTCTCCTCCCCTCTCGCAAATCGACGATATTCCGCCCGAGTACTTTTGCAATGGGGACAATCGTCCTCCCAATTGTGGACCCAACTGTGAATGCACACACATGATCGATATACCACTTGGAGCCATTGTTGAGGTCGTTCTCGTGGATGAAGTGCAGCAGGTGAACATCAGTCATCCGTTCCATTTGCATGGGACGGCATTCTACGTCGTCGGACTGGGACGATCACCCGATAACTCGATCAAGAAAATTAATCTAAAACACGCCCTGGAACTGGACCGCATGGGAATGTTGGAGCGAGATTTCTCCAAGCCTCCGCTGAAGGATACAATTGCGGTGCCCAACAATGGATATGTTGTGATGCGATTTCGAGCCGATAATCCCGGCTACTGGCTCTTTCACTGTCATTTCCTTTTCCATATTGTCATCGGCATGAATCTGGTCCTCCACATCGGCACACAAGCCGACCTGCCGCCAGTGCCGCCCCGCTTCCCCACTTGTGGAGATCACGTACCTCCCGTTTCCTGGTACTAAGTAGTATACTTTATTTTTGTATCTCTGCCTTGACCAATAACAATGTGCTGTTTCCTCGACTACTACTGTTACAGCTTCATTTATTTATTAGCCTCCACGCTTTAGCTTTACGTATAACATATTAATCCTATTCATATATTAGAAATGTGCAATAATATGGGCGTGGCCAGAGTTTTAAGGGGTACAAAGAATGTTAAGCCAATGAGATAACTTCATGAAATTTATAAATAATTTATAAAAAAAAACCCATGAGCGAATGAATTAGATTATGATTATTTATTCTATATTTAAAACGAGAAGTAGTTTAATGTTCGAATATACTTTTGACAATTGTTTTTTTCCAAATTTCATTTTTCAAATTTAAATTTCCATTGACAAACAGTTTTTCAGTGTTGTTAATTTCAATTGCGAAGCTATTTCTTTACACCCCTGGCCAAGATCTTGAGCTCGCCCATGTGAAGTAGCCCAAAATATATCGATTTTAATCGAAATTAATTGAATTGAATTGAATGGAGTGGTGATATCGCCTGACATTGGGCATAGGTGTATTTATGTTTATGTTTATTTATATGTTAATGATAATGCTTATATTTACGTTGAAGTTTGCATTGTGCGCATGTTATTAGCTTAAGTGAGTAAACTTTGAATGTTTATAATAAAGTACCGATGTGAAAAACTTTACTAAGGCCAGTGTCACATCAAATGATCCCAAGCAGTCAAAGTACTAATTTGTTCATTCATATAGTCGCCTCAGATGCGGATCACCTGATTTCCCTGATCGATGAGGTTTCCTACGTAGCCCCGCCATCTCCAATGCTCTCCCAATACGATGAAATCCCGGAGGAGTATTATTGCAATGGTGATAATCGACCAGCGAATTGTGGCGAGAATTGTCAGTGTGTCCACAAGATCGATATACCACTGAATGCGATCGTTGAGGTCGTTCTTGTCGATGAAGTGCAGCAGGTGAACATCAGTCATCCATTCCATTTGCATGGCACGTCGTTTTACGTTATTGGACTGGGTCGCTCGCCAGATACGAGTGTCAAGCGAATGAATCTGAAGCATGCTCTGGATCTTGATCAGCGCGGTATGCTGGAGCGTCATTATGTGAAGCCGGCCCTGAAGGACACGGTGGCTGTGCCAAATAATGGATATGCTGTCCTGCGATTTCGTGCCGACAATCCCGGGTTCTGGCTGTTCCACTGCCACTTTCAGTATCACATCGTGATTGGCATGAATTTGGTCTTTCAAATTGGGACGCCCAAGGATCTGCCGCCAGTGCCGCCAAATTTTCCGCGATGTGGTAATCATCAGCCACCCATAACACCTCCCAGTAGTTCATGGTAACGAGATTTAAGGAATTTCTATAAGTAGTAAATAGGCTTTAGCCTTAAGGTCTAATATTTATCGTTAAGACATTAAGCAATTTTAATTTCAATTTTTTCCTAATCGTTTATTAATAAATAAATGAAATAAATTTAAAATTATTACTTTAATACAGCGATAAATAGATAAATTCAGAAAGAAGTACATATTTGTCGACAGTGCTAAAATGATTTAATTTTTTACACTAATAGCTGTAGCTGCTTCAGAATGATTCCTCAACATATAACAATTATCTGCCTAACTTTGTACTAGAACTTAGGATAGCAATTTATTTAATATATTTATATATATATATATATATGTAATATAATAAAATTTGTCGGCGATGCGATATTTAAATTAAACTGCTGTCAAAGCAACAATTATTTTTATTATTCTATAATCAAAATATATGTTTAAAAAATGCTACAAAATAGAATACAAAATAAAAACAATAAATCGTTGATACCGATAATTAAGTTATATTATTAATAAAGAAAAATAAACCGATTCCTTCTTTAGGAGCATATTTAATGTGTTTTATTGTTTTGTGCATCAATCTTTCAAACGATCGTTCATATGGCAACAAAATGATCCCTGTCGACTGCAGCAAAATTAATAACAAAATCTAAGTTCGCTTTAAAGCCGAGAGACTGTTTTGTAAAGAATGTTATTAATTTATCAAATTTAATGTAAAGATCATATAACATTTGCAAAAATAAATAACATAAAATTGTACTAATATTGAGTCGGACATATAGCTTCCAAATGATTTGCGTACATTTACAGATTGTAATATTAGGAAGTTTTCTTTCAAACTGCGATGAAGCTGGCTCAAAAACTCAAGCACTTGAGTAATTTGGAACGAAACGTTCATCGATTAGGCTTGTTAATAAATGACAGATAAATTTCGGTTTGCTTAGCGGGCAATATTTTGTTAAGCAGGTTGGCAGGACCGTCGTTAGTGTGATAGCGTTGCCAGAAAACCCAAATACAGAATACTAAGTCAAGAAACAAACTGCAATAAACATTACGATAAAATATGGGAAAAACTGAAGGTATGTGCATTATTCTCAGTGATAATAATCGTTTAATATAAATAAAATCATTTAAGATCGCCGCTCAAAGCGAAGCAAACGTCAAAAGCCTGCCAGGTTTGCATCACCCACAGCTGCATCGGCGTCGCCGACAACTGAAAATTGTGATGCAGATTCAGTTGTGGTTGTGGTTGAAACCAACGTTGAGTCACTCAGCAACACAGCAGTAGTTGACCAAATGGCATCCCCATCCGGGCACAGTGGAAAGACAACCGAATTGACCGGTTTAAGGACACGACCCGCATCCAGCACAAAGGGGGGATTATCGTCAACAACTTCGCCAAGCAGTGCCGGCAAGAAGGCGCCTTCGAGGAAACGTCGCAACACGGACACGTCTAGCGATGAGGAGCGTTGGTTGAATGCCATCGAAACTGGCAAACTGGAGGATGTCGATGATGAGATGAAGAAAATTAAGGATCCCAAGCTAATGACAGCGCGCCAGCGAGCGATGTATGAACGAACGCAGGACACGGAGCCGGCGCTAGCGGGTTTTGTGGAGGAATTAATCGCCCTGCCCAGCGGGTATAGAGAGAAGGAGAAACCACAAACGGCCGAGGAGATTCAGAAAGCGGCCCTCAAGTCGCAGAAGCGCAAACAACAAGCCGACGAGCGGCGCGAGAAGGACAAGCAGAAGACCATGGAGCGTCTGCTCAAAAAGCAGGAAACGGGCAAACACCGTTCGGCAGCAGCTCGGAACAGGCTCAATCAGAAAAATACCCGGCCCGCCCTCACCTACATGAATACCCACGATGGGAGCTACATTCTGGTGCCACCTGGACACGAATTCCCATTGCAGGCACAATCGGCAATTAAGGCGCCGCCGCTACAACTGTGCGGCGTTGCCGGCTGTGGCAACCGCAAGATCTACAGTTGCTCCAAAACAAATATTCCCCTATGTAGTCTAGCCTGTTACAAGAAAAATCTAGCTGTTGTATAGCAAGGATTTGGACAAATAAATAAATATGTGATTTTATAATTATTATTGGAGCCACATGCGCTGGGACCTGTACGCTCTACTATGCCCTCGTCTGTGCCTATAGCTTTTGCTATAGGTGCCTTAAGGCTTCTTCCTCATTAAAGATTTAATTGTTCATTAGTCGAGAAAAATATTGATTATACTCTGCAAGGTTTTGGTCGTTGTCTAGCCAGAATTAAGTTTAATGCAGTTCAAATAATAAAGCGATTTTATTGATTCATTAGGAAACTGTTTATAATCTCCTGCTGTTCCGATTCGATGCGTTGCAAATACTGATATTCGCTCTTCATGCGCTCGAGTTCGACGGTCTGCTCGAGGATCTGGCTCTGGTAGACTTGCTGCTCCGTCTGGCGTTGCTTGGCCATTGTCTTTAGTTGGTTCTGGGTTCCGATTGCACGCAGTTTCTCACTCTCCACATCCTTTGCGAAATTCGCAGAGATTTTGTAAAAGTCCTCGCCGAACTTCTTGAAAACTTGCAAGTTGCGTGAGTATTCCAGACACTCCTGCCGCAGCTCGATCGTCTGATTGGCAATTTGCGGATCTTGGACACGCAATCTATAGATTTCATCAATATAGAGTCCGGCCTTCTGTAGTTCTTCCATTTCAAATAGTTTTTCCCTTTTGTTGATAGCTTTCCAGTTTGTTGCCATGGTTGCCGAAACCAACCCTTAAAGCAAACGCGAATTTAACTATTTAAGTGATTTACGTATATTTTATGCGATATTTGTAAGATCAACTGTAACTAATATATCTAGCGTTATAAATTTTGTCCATTGAGCTCTTTAATCGCTTAACAATTGTATTTATTTGCCTACATATACAGATACATTTATATATATAGAAAGTGATATATATTTAATATATATATACTTGTATCTAGATTGGCCTGCTTTAAATATATATTAAATATCTAATACTTTAGCCCTTCGCCTGGGCTTATTGGGGGATTACAAATATAAAGCAAAGCTTATGAGGCTTTAATAATATCCAAATTAGTCCGACTGTTTTTGCATGTTTCTTTGTTTCAGCAATTCTCGGCAGGTGTTTTTATGGTATGCTTTAACTATATAAATATAGAGTTTTAGTTGCGATACTTGCGCCAAGCACCTGGGTCAGGCGAACCAGCAATGGCTGAAAGCACCGCAATTTTGCCATCAAATCTGTGGTAATTCAATCTTGGGCATAAGTCAAGTGGGATTATTCCGCTTGTTCGAGCGCAGCCGGGCGAGTCCAGTTCGCTCCTCCTCCTCGTCGCTGGTATACTGATGCATGCTGGCGCCACTTACGCCGCCGGCCCGCACGGATGAGGTTGCCTGCAACAACTCCTGATCGGGTGCATTGCGATTTTCGTAGAGCAGCACCTGCAGTGTCTCCTCATAAATGCGTGCCTCGGGAAACTCTACTTTCGTGTGCTTCCGATCAGTCGCGTACACAATCGAGGTGCAGCAGACCTCGGCGACTTTCTTGCCATGCCCATAGAACGACCAGCAACATATCTCACTCGGCCCAATCACATCCTTAATGAAAAGTAAGCGTTCGTTGAAACGCAACGAGAGCTTATCGAAAAGTTCGATGTTCTTTAGCAAATTATCATCCGATGTGCTTGTGTAGGAGTATTTATTGTTCTGTCGCTGCACCACCAAAATCACTGCCGGCTTTGAGGATGAACTAATCAAGAGTTGTTCCTCCTTCTGCGATGTTATCAATGGTATCCGGCATATTGGCTTTGGCTCTTGGTGCGTGTACAAGGCACGCTCGCAAGACATCGCCAGCTCCGTGATGCAGTAGTATTTAGCTTCGGCGAGCAGCTCGGCAATCTCTTTGTTCGTCTCGGGCAGCGGCACTGTGCCATCGCGCAAAAAGTTTAATATGATGCCAAAATGATTGCCACAACGATCGATCAATATCCAACCTGAAAAAAAAATATTATTTATAAATAGTTATTTCTTTAATAAACTCTGAAACTCCGAAAAATACAGGAAATGACAGATAAAATTAATGAAAAACAAAATTAAATAAATAAATAATTAAATAAAAAAAATGAGATGTATTTAAAATATAAACCCAATCAGTGCATTAAATAATTAGCATGAGTTAATTAAGATGCCTAGGCAATAATGCATTGGAATGTGTTATTTACGAGTCAAGACAAGACGTATAAAATTGAGTTCCTCCTGATAGAAATAGAGGACTCTAAATAAATGATTGTTGACATTAAAAAATTTCAAAATAAGTTATATATATCATATCCGAAATATAATATTTTAATTCTTGAGCACGGTAATAATGTTTCTTAATGAAAACATTAACAATTTTGGCTAAAAGTGATTCTTTTGAGTCATCTTTAATGAGTGCAAAGTGAGCTAATTATTTTCCCAGTAAATTTTCACTGGTAAAGAAAGCAAATTTAAAAATGGGTACAAATTTACCACAAAAACCACAAAAAACCTAATTAAATTACACAACAAATTGAACAAGTCAATAATGAGTATTATGGCATACCTTCTGAGTCGGTTAGGACCTCCATGCGACCGCTGAACATGGCACTGAGCATGGTGTCATTATGCTTGGTCAGAGTGCCAATTGTCGTGTAATACAAGCGACCGCCCACATTCAGTTTGACATACTGAGAGGCGTGTCCTTTGAGCAGTACTTTCTGATCCCCGGACATCGCGTCAGGCACGTTGGCGTGCAACACAAGTTGTTTGCTGCTGGCTGTGGCTCCTGTCAATTGCACTTTGTCATTGAGCGAGCGACCCAACTCATCAATGATATCAAATCTGTTCGATGTTGTTGTTGCTGCTGCTGTTATTGTTGATGCTGCAGCTGTTGTTGGACTTGTGGCTCCAGGTAGTGGTAACACTGCAACTGTTCCGTTATTTGCGTTCGCTGCGTCGACACCCTTTGATTTGGAGCCTCTGCAAACGCCTTCTTTTGCGTTGCTTGCGCTCGCCGTCAGCGTTAGCGGATCAATTTTGGCGAATGTTTTAATCTCTCAAAGGGAATTATAACAGAATGTTGATTTGCTTTCAATCGTATTTCGCTTACAAACATGCACACAAACGCAGACATTCATACAAACATACCAAAACTATGAGTGTGACTGCAAATGTTATGTTTGCCAAAATGTACTAAATTTGAACAAAACGCCAGGGACGATAAAATACTATTGAAAGTCGTATTTTTCGATTGGTATTGTTGAATTATTATGATTTTTGAAAACCATTTATTTAATTATAAAGGTCACAAATAGTTGGTGATGCTGAGGAACTTACAAATCGTTTCAGTAAAAGTATAATAAATAATATATATTGAAAAATATATAAATATTTGAGATGTAACTGCTCGTTGCGAATTACTGTGGCTCAAGTAACCAACCAATACTTTCACATCTTTTTGACTAAAATTATTTTCAAATCGAGTAGAAATGTGATGACAATTTAAAATAGATTAATGTGATATATGCTTATTTCCCCAATTTATAGCAAAGGCAATTGTCGTACTTACTGGCTTTTATTTATTAACTCGTCACATTATACATAAAGTTTAAAATATATATGAAAACATCTTTTGGTTGCATGTATGCGAAAAATAAGATATAATCAAAAGTTTATATATTTGTACGTATGTATGCATTATGAATATAAGTATAGTTTACGAAATTGAATGATTTGAGTTGCTGCAAAGTAAAAAATGATTCTTGATTTTACAATTGTTAAAAAATAGAACAGATTTAAAAAAACCTACATATTTTTGCCACGAATATCTAAAACTTAGATGTACACAACAAATTGGAGTTCCGATTCTGTGTGCACATGTATTACTAAAATAATTTGTTTCAATGTTTTTTTTTTGGGGTTTTAGCTCTAAGAGCTCAAGTTCGAGTTGAAATTAGGATCAAAATAGTATAAAAACAAAATGCAGATGCACTTTCCATTCATTCTTATGGGTTCAATAATAATATATATATAATTTATGTGGATGATACGACTACGGCTGATTCCTTCCTATCTTCGATCTTCTTCTGATCAATGGCTGGTGATTGTGTGCAGCTGCTGATAGCATCGGTGGATTTCTTGGCATTCGCCCCGTCAGCCGACTCCAAAGAATCGCCTTCGATCTTCAAGCGTTTAGATTTACTAGTATTCTCGGCGCGATTGGTCCCATCTTCATCATTAGCGCCGGCATCTGGCGAAGCGCAACGCTTGAGAGCACTCTGCTCTGCATTCGCAGTATCGTTGGCCTGTTTTTGTTGATTTTGGGATGCTTCAAGAAGCGCATCGGCCGTTTCAGCTGGATTCAATGTGGCTGGCAGTTCCTGAAGTTTTTTCTCAAATTTTACAATGACAGCGGTCATGTTGTCGCACCCAGTGCCATCGCCCATCGTATTTGGCGCCAAGCAGTTATCAAATAGCTAAAACAGACAATATATATACATATATATAGATTTGATTGAGTTAATGGTGTTTAATCTGCTCACCTCTTCACAAATGACCGACAACTTCTTTCCCTCGTTAGTCAGACGCAGACGCACAAAGTCGACCACTTCAGCGCTGGACATATAATTCCAGATGCCATCGCAGGCAAGCACCATGAACTCGTCGTCCGGTGTAATGATCAGTTTCTTGATGTCCGGCAGGGCGGAGATCATCTGTGCCTCGGCCGGCAACTCCAAGTTCGTCTTATAGGCATGATCGCCTAGGGCACGCGACAAATTCAGGCCACCATTGACGCGTCCGTCGAGTGTGACACGGCCGCCAGCCTTCACAATGCGTGTCGACTCCTCATCATCCTCGGGCTTGTGATCCAAACTCATCTCGATCGCTTTGCCGTTGCGTGAAATCACACAGCGCGAATCTCCGGCATTGGCCACATACAAGTCCCGACCGTGCAGCAGGCAGACAACTGCTGTGCACCCACTATCCTTGCCCGGCTCCTCAATCATGTTGGCGCAGAAATGATCGTTTGCGAGTTGATCCTCATCGGCATCCTCGCTTGTATTATCATCCTGCAAATGATTTTATATACAATTACTTTATGAATGAGCGTTTAATTATATAAATAATTAACTTACTTCATCGTCGTCATCGTCGTCGTCATCATCATCATCATCAACATCGTCGTCGTCATCATCATCGACTTCACCATCTTTCTCCACCTCCATGTCCTCTTCGGAGGAACTTTCAGCGGCAGCAATTTCTTGGACTTTCACCACAGCATTATCATCGTAGTCGGCATCATCATCGGTGGAGTCCTCGTCCTGGTTGACACTTGTTGCCTTTTTCAACCCCTTTTCCGCCTCCTTGCTGGTGGATGAAATGTCAGCTAGCTCTGCTTTGTTGACTGCAGATTTCTTTTCTACAATGGTGCCATTGGACTTTTTATCGACAGACACATCGCTGGAGCCGGACACAGTTGAATCCTCCGATTCTGCTTTGGCACCACCCTCAACGCCAATTGTAACGACGGCTTTGGCCTCCGAGGAGGTCACACTACCATTCTGTTCAGTTGTAGTAGTAGCAGCCGTAGCAGGAGCAGCAGAAGTAGGAGCAGTAGTAGGGACGACATTGTTGTTGTTGCTAGCAACTTCTTCTTCGTCCAATTTAGTAGCATGTGTGTTGGAGCAATTCGCGCCTGAGCTGCTGCTGCTGCTGCTACTCACTGCCGACTCATCCTCGGGGGCTCGTTTCACGGTGCGAGAGCCACTGGGACCGGGTCCGTCGATCTCTTGGAATGCAGCTGCTGCTGCGGCGGCTGCTGAGGTAGATGAACCGGTTGGTTTGGCTGTTGGATCCATGACTGCCTTATTGACTGCCTCAGCAACAACAGCAGCAGCACGACGACCACGCTGTAGTAGACCACCACCAGCAGCAGCAGCTGCGGCAGCGGAGTCTGCACCGAGTAGCGATAGATCGTGTGTTTGGGGCAGTCCCTTGTATTTCTCAAGCACTTCGTTCAATGGCAAATTGCTCTCCTCGTGCAGCTCAGCGAGATCTTCGTCATCGTCCTCCTCCTCATAACCTTCAGCATCCTCATCGACAATATTGTGCTCCCCAGCCAAAATCTTCAATGTGGTCACGACGGTCGGCTCTAGCAGTGTCTTATCGAAGCCCAAAAAGGCATCCTTGAGGGCCTGGTCCAATTTGCCACTTTTGTATGCTTCCAGACTCATGAGAAACTGGGGCAGTTTGTCGGCACAGTATTGGGCTACCTCGGCACCGCCGTGGCCATCGTAGACGGCAAAGAACGATGTGATCTTATCAAAGTTCAATATCGAATTGTGTGCATCCTTAAAGACACAACCAAATTAAACAAAATAAGAAAACACAAAGGGAAATATTACCTCTTGGCTGTTGCGCCAGCCTTGCATGGAACTGGCTCCCACGACGAGCAGCTCGCTCTGCTCGTCTGTGGAGGCTTTTTCCGTCTTTGGATGCGATAGATAGGCACCCATTGCTATAGTCTCCTCCTATAGAATCCTCGTTGCGAAAAAATCGATGTTTTTTTAGCCAACGCACGCGCGTGGAAACACTTTTTTCGCGCCACCCGGCAAAAACGTGAAGCCGGAATCAGATTTTTTCTTTTTCTTTATTCTGTTGGAATAACACACACAAAAATGTCGCTTGTTAGTCAATAGTAGTTGTTATATTCTTGTTATTTAATTTTCAATAGAGGATTGGCTGAAATGCATTTTTATCGTTGTCTTTTCGTTCGCGTCTCTTTATATATTCATTTTTTTTCGTCTTTTTTTGTCGTGTGTATCTCTTATGTCGCTTTACAATAACACGCGATTTCACCAATGTTTAATTAAGTTAATTTTTATTTATTGTAATTGCTATAGCTCGTTCTACTTACCCGACTTTTACTATACTTCTGCAATTGATTAGTTTCTCAAGTGATGCTTCGCAAAATTTCGTCTGTCCTAAAAAAAAAAGATTTTTGCACTGCACACACCGACAGTGTGATGAAAAGATGCCGTGGATTATTTAGGTATAATATTCATAGAAAGTCTGGTAGCACCAAAATGCTTTAAGTGTGTCCACTATTCATGAATGTAAAAATATATAATTGCTAAAACTCTAAAGGACAATAACTAACGTTTTTGTTGAATTAAATTTAGATTAGAGATTTCTGATATAAAGAGTATGACCATACTTTTTGTGAGACACAAATTTTGTGCTAAAGTGGCAAGGATACATTGACGAGTTGAACGCGCGCTACTGATGAGTTGGCATTTCTGGTTGATTAATCGACTGTTAAAGTTTAAAATATGGAGCAACCAAATCCCAAGAGAAAGCAAAAGCACTAAAAAGATTATGTCCATTGGATGAAAGTATATATAAGTAATAGGAAGTTATTTATTTAAAATTATAACATTTTTATTAGTTTTCGATGCATATGTAATTACATTCATTGTAAATAAAATTGATAATTATTAGAGAAAATTATGATATAAATCGGTTTATTGAACTACCACAAAATACTCAAATAAAGATAAATTCTAAGCGTACACATTTCAGCCCTTTACATTGCCAACTTTACAACTTCAGTTGATTTTGCCTTTGTTTGGTGTTGGCAAATAGAAAGGAAATATGTAGAGCTGAAAATAGCGTCGTCTTTCACAACTTTTTAATTGTTTCAATAACTTTGTTTGCTTGTTGAGCTTGCCAGTGGATGTCGTCAGTCAGTCCTTTGTCGTTGTCATTATAAAAGCAATCTTTGCTTAACGCTAAATTATTTTTGCCATATGTGTAATTAGTCATGGCAATAGATTTCGATATGGAATTAACATTAGCGAGTTAGCATTATGTGGCGGGGAGGTTGGCATTACAATGGATTTTTGTTGTTATTATCTAATTGGATACTGTCAAGTATGTTCACTCAGAAAAAAATAATTTTTTTGTAATCCCGGAAATCCAAATTGTTTGTATCTACCTCATTTTATTTTTTTTGCCATTAGAATACTTTTCAATAGTTTAATTCTTAACTTTATCCCAGACTTAACACAAATCCAAATCAGCCTTAATTAAAGTATATAAGAATTATTGTGTATTTTAGAGTGGATTTTCGTCGAGTGTATACTATTTTCCACAATTTTTGGGTAATTTTGAAAGCAAACTGGTTCAACAATTGATTAGATAAGACAACACTTTAATGGATTTAATTAAGTTTAACTTGCCTTCGTATTTCGCAATTTTATGAAATAAGTCGAGATCGCATAATAAGTATCAAGTCATTTACAAGGACACTCAACTACAAAGAGAATACAGATGTGTGTCTATGGAGTGTTTATAAGTCCTACGATCTGTAGCTTAACGGCTTTCAATTTATGCATTAAACATGGGCTTCGAAAGATTTGCAACATGTTGCTTGTGCTTTATACTTATATGACAAAGGCTGCAGGCAATAGCAACAAACACAAAAAACACAAGAAAATATTCCGCCTGCACAGTTCTATCAGCTGGAGCGGAGGGTTCGCGTAGGGTGGGTGAGGTGGGAACACACACAGTGCGTGCAAGTGTTATCTGACACACACATGCGCACCCACAAACACATGCACACCCACACTGTATACACAGCAATGCCGTTCGCAGTGCGTTAGCGTATAAAAGCTAAGGCGGCCAAAGGACCTGCGCTCATTCACTTCGGTTAAGTTGTGTGCAAACGTTCGTGCCAATACCTGAAATCGGCTACATTTAGCGACTTCTACCTGTGGCAGCAACAGCAGCCAATAGCCAAGCGTGGTCCATTTTAATTTCATAAATTTCAAGTGTTTGTCCAAAGTGAGTTTTATATTCAAATTTATCTAAAGACAATAACATTTAACTAAAATTTGAGTTGTCTATTCAAAATTGAAAATTATCTGATATAAGCTCGTTTCAATTTAAATGTTGTATCACAAACATTTAGATGAGTTACAAAGCGAGTTTAAAAAAAAGAGCGATATAGTTTTGAAAAGGAAAATTTTTACTTCTATTCGTAGACTTTTAAAATTGTATACAATTTAAAATCGCCTTTGAAATAGCTATAATTATTTAAACATATACAAAACAAATTAAAGAAAAAATTAATGATAATTATATTTAAATTTAAACCTATTTTTTGTGCATGCTTTAATAATACAACAAGACAAAAATATATTAAAAAAAACTGCAAAAACGCGTAATAAAAGTTTATTTAAATTTTCAAGGAAAGTAAGTTTTGATTTAGGGAATATTTCAGTTCAAGAATTTGTAGCAATATTTGTGTACTTCTAACAATTTTAATTCAAAATAATTAATAAAAAATGACAAATATTTAAATTGGCAGTGAAATCGAACAACTCGAAGACAATCCGGGCCAAGTTGTAATTGAATAGTAGTTAAACATTAAATTAAGATATATTACAAATTGATAATCCTATTAGGAAATCTTAATGAAATACAAATCGTATCGCAATTTTTTTCGATGTCATATTGCGATATCCGACGCAATTTCAAATTGATTGAAGTAAAAAAACACTGGACATGCAGCCAGCTAAATAAATATTTTAATTACCAAAAATGTTTTTTTTTTGTATTTTTAAATTATCTTACAATAGTTATTGTATTATTGTGATAGTTTATTGCGACAAAGTGCAAAGCAATTTGAACATTTCCCTAACCTTAAATTAGTTGTGATTTCCCTAAGAATAGGTATAGTAATATAGTAACGATTATTTATTTGAAAAAATTGTGTGAAGAAAATTGAGATCTCCGATCAAAATGGTAGTGGGATGGAAAATCCGCTAGGTTAAAATATATTATTGTTATTTATATTAGCAATACCCACAACGTTCCCTTTATACTGTCAAAAACGTTTTATAATTCACCTCGTTAACAGATACAACTCTTTGAAAGCATTAAGTGAAATTATTATCATTAATTATTATTAGTTGACCTCAGTAAAAGTAATGAAGTTGCTTATGAAATAAAAGGCTGTCAGCGAGTACTAAAGAAAACTTTTTTTGAACCTTTATTGGCTCATAATGAACGCCACATTGTCCCGTATACTTGAGGCCTAAGGGCCTAATGAATAAATATTAACTCATACTCAGTAAAGTCCATTGAGCAAAATGGCTGCCTTTCGCGAATAACAAATATGCATTTTTGTTTTTACAAAATGAATGATAAGCATAAAACTTTTTTTCCAGAGTCCAAGCAGCTTCTTTCAATCAATATGAATTACCAGTCAAATAGCTTGAGGCAATCGTGGAGTTGCTCAGAGTTTGTGGTTTTCTCTCTGCCAAGTTTTGCGCAATACTTGCAGTTTCTCCAGTGCCGCAGGTATCAAGTCGCAGTGCTAGTATATTGTCTCAAATATTAAACAAAACCAGCAGAAAAAAATTCAGTAGAGGTCCATGGAAAAGTGTCCCACTTTGCGAATGGAAAAAAAAACAGTTGCCCCATTTTTATTAAGGTGGTTTTAATTCGTCGAACCTTCAATTTTAGTCATTCTGAATACCAAGACTTATAGCTATAAATATATAATAAGCGAATATATTTTTTTCTTTATCTGTAAATAATAGCCACAAATATAGAGAAACATATATGTAACAAAATCAACCACTTTCGAAAATCAAATTCTTAATTTGGGTGTAATATTTTGTATAGAATTTTGTATTTCTCTGAAATGTTACTTGTTAACTTCAGTCAATCGAAGTTTGCAAATATATCGTTTTCGCATCTGTTATTATCCAGCAGGCGTAACATCAATACACATGAATTGTTTTCTTGATTTAACAAAAAAAAAAAAAAATACTGGTTGACTATCACAATAGCGATAGTGTGAAACCAAATTGAATGCATTTTCCCCCATAAGTCTCTGAAAGGACAACATCAGATTTAAATTGCAGCGCTTGACGCCTCCCAAAGGCAGACAAGCGAAGTAAGAAAGACAATATAAAATCCCATCAAGCTAAACACACACATCAAATGCCTCTCCTATTTACATAACCACATATTCATATTTATAGTATAAATACACACACACACACGCATATTTTGTGTGGTAGGGGTATTATTTGTACTCCAATTTCCTATCGCTGTCTATTTAGTTTTTACCCGTCTTGCCAATTTTTTTAGACTTTGCAACTTTTTACATTTATTTAGTCCAAGGACGCGATGATATTGCTTTTAAAATGGTCAACAAAAATGGGGACTATGACATATTCTTATTAACATTTAAAATACATATTAGAATGATTTCACTTATGGAATAATGTTCCCATTATAATATATCGCCTAAATAATATTCAATTAAAATTATTAAAATTAAAAAATGTCTTAGTTAATGTATCTATCTTTACACAAACATGCCTGGCTAAGTTCATTTAATGATGTCGCGCACAGAAATTGGAAATGCACATTTAAAGGGGAAAGCGAGTTCTCAGCTTGACTGAAATCCGTCAAAACTGTGAGATAAAACTTGTAACACGTCAACATCAGTAAAAACTGGCGTTGAGGTCACGTTAAAATCTTAATTGAACTTCAAATTTAGTTCAAGAGGGGGTCAAGGGGTGACTGCCCACGTTTCAATGTTGGGCATGGGATAAATCTAAAATTCTATCAAAATAATGTTCATCTTTTTTAGCCTTATTATTTTGGAGCACACGCCAAAATCAGACATCGTGGCTTAATTAATTCTTCTGGTTTAATAAGTATTCCTACTTAGACCAACTTCACTAAGTTGGGGCCAATAACAAAAGATGCAGGCCGTGTGATGGCTTTGGCCATCTGCTTTTTCTTGCTGACTTGAAAATTCAAATCAAATTTCGTACGTGTCCAGTTTAAGGACGTCATTCACCTGATATTGTTCTTCAGCCCGCCTTTTGTTAAACGATTGTGGGTTTTTGGCAATCAAATCAAAAAGATGCCCTTTATTCTGTGGGGGGTACTTTTGGCTGTTCGTAATAAGGGTATTTACGATACTTGCAAACTCACCGAAAACCATAAATGATGATTTAAAAAACCGTTTGCAAAATACCTTGATCACAATGCCCGCCACAATGCTCAAACACAAAAAAAAGGGCGCAAATTTATGATTGCATACAATTAAATGTGGCCCAGGTACATGTACGTGATAACCATAACGATACTAACCCCAGGTATAAATATATATATATATATATATATATGTATGTATGTATAAATATATGTAATCTATCTATCTACCACGCCTAACGAGCAGTGCAGCCAAAAAATTGATAAACGAAAAATAAAACACAAATAGAAAAATGTGGTAGTCACAAAAAACCAAAAAACCAGCAACCATCAATTACCAACATTGGAAATTCCAAAAACCATTCCATCATAGATGGCTTACTCAATTGGGTCTATCACTTATCAATAGCTGCTCGTTGGCAGTAGCGGAACGATAACAGCTAATACGTATTGTTAATCAACAGTTTCGTAATTTTTGGTAGTCCAAGTGAAAGGACGCGATAGATTTGTTCTTGGAAAGCGAGCGTTGAAATCTTTCTAATTCATTTTTATTTTTGGCCAACGCACGCGCGTCAATTACCAAATTACCAAATAGCCAAATAACCCTAATTGCAATTTAGGGCAAGTTAATGCGGCGTTTGTCACATGGCGGCGTCTATTAAAATTTATTTGTTTGTCTTTGTTCAAACTCAATGTAATACAGCATAATATATCTGCGTGTGTTGTTAGACACACACACAACTTCATTGTCTCACCGGTCCTTGTGGGTGGTTGGAGGACAGCAGACCAGATTTCTATCTATCCGAAGCCACCCCTTTTTGTGTTGGCAAAGCAGCAAACTTGACAACAGCATCATTTCACTGACAAAGTCGCTATTTGGAGGAAGAAGTAGATGAGCTATGTGATTTTTAGCAGCTTTTAAGTATATCTCATCATAGATTTATTAACTTATTTATTTAAAGTAACCATCAACAGACCACAATTAGTATGAATAATTAAAAAAAATATCAAAAATTATGATCAATTAAAATTGAATGAAAATAGTGTTGACGGTATTAAAGCGCAAATTGGTGCAATATGATATGCAAGCATTTAAATATTTAAATCTCTAAATACAATACAGAATTACTAGAAAGAAAAAAGAAGTAAGTAATAATGCTGTATTCGCTGATAAATATGTTCTAAATTTATTCCCTTCAATAAGTTTTGCATTTAAATGTGTGCAGACCGAATGCATCCCATATTTGTATTAACGGAGATGAAACATTTTTTGGTAGCTGCAACTTTGCCTGTTTGGTCGTTTTGTAAAGTGCATTTTGTTCTAACTGAACTCTTCTTTCAAAGGGGATTTAGTTTTCATAGCCAATCTGAGTGTCGAGTACTATATGATACAAGAGCATCATAAACCTATAAAAATGTCAGAAATCTAAATGTATCGATACTTGAGAAAGGGAGGCAATTATAGTTTAAATAAAGCAAACTTGACCTGCATATATGAGAACATAAATTTCATTTCTAGCTCTTATATTCTCTGAGCCCCGAATTTTAATTGCAGACAGAGGGACGACGAACAGACGCTCTTGGCTAGATCGATAGGCAAAACCATAACTGCATTACGAATAATGCACAAAAAATATATCAATAAAATTTAAATACGTTATTACGAAAGAAAAAAACGAGACCAATTAATATAAAGATGGATAGAATAAATGATGTGGAAGCTGAATGAAAAATATGCTAAGGGCAATATTTTTTTTTTTTGAAGAGGTATGCAAATGAGTAACTTGGGGTTAAATACAATAATTTATATCGCAATTTAAAAAAAAACGAATCCTCAGAACATGGAAATCTTTTAAGCAGAATTAGAATTGAATATTTGTAAGTTAAAGATAAAATTAAATTAAATAACAAATGTGGAATAATTTATATACTTTTTAGAATATCATTAGTAAATTGAGACTTAAAATATGTAAGATCGTGGCTTAGAATCAGATCCATATTATCTGCAAGTGTTGGCAGTAGTTCTTTGTTGTATTTAAGCTAATTCTGCTTAAAAAAATATGTTGTCAGCTATTAATATGTGTCACGCAAAATGTACTTCCATCTCCCATGAGAAAGCAGCATGAAAAGCTGACGCAAAAATCCATTTTAAGTAGAACAGCACTACCTTGAATCTAATTACAGCCTAATTACCTCTTTAGCGGTTGCAGTATTTGCAATGCAATTGAATATCAGAAATATAAAAGAAAAGCAACATCAGTAGTAGCAGCCTGCCCACAATATCCTTTGTATCCTTTGTAACCGCATACATCTAACATCGGGCTCTGGTTTTGCACTTGGCTACAAATTAGAGTCGAACTGGGAAACGTAAAAAACAACACCTAGCAGGGTGGAGTCAGACAAAACTTGTCCCAAAAGTGCGCACAATTTGCAGAAGCAACAAGCCTTTAGATTGAGGTCAGGACGAGGCGTGGCGTCGCCCCTCAGAGACAAAATCCGCATGCGTTAGTCGTATGAAAAATGAAACATTTATATACACATATTACCCTTATTTTAAAGAGTTTTACCAACAACAATGTGCTGGCATTTTGATCTATTTAGCCAACAATTGTCTGTAATAAATTATTTTGAATTTAGCCCAGGGAAAGAGTAATTTTAATCAGACTTGCGAAAGGCAATTTTTAAAACGACATCCGGCTGTCAACTGAGCAATTGTTTGGATAAAAGCTTATGCATTATGTAAACAAAAGTAACAAAAAATCGCAACAACTTATTTTCTGACAAATATGCTTAAATGGTTTAATTGTTACTACAAGAAATTAAAAAAAGGAGCATATATTGAGCGATAGGCTCGAGACTTCTTCGTTTTTATTTAGTTTTTTTGAAAAGCAAGTTTTGCAAGAAATGTGAGCTTTTCAATTGTAACGATTGATAGAGTCTTCATATTACCGATATCGAACTGCTTCTGGTCCAAATAAGAAAACACAATATTTTCAATGCGCTTATTAAATTTATTATTAGTTATTATAATGTATACAAATTCGGTTAGTTTTAATGCACCCAACCAGTCGGGCTTGGCACCTTGCCAACATTGTTCCCGCTCAACCAGGGACCAAGGGCAAGACCCTCCAAACTTGGAACGTGATTGGTGCCGGCAGTAATCGGCGACAGAGCAGCATCCTTAATAATTGTCAGATGGTGAGCCGCCCCAGCATTGCCATTGCGCGTAAACTGGCCAAATTTGGCTGCCTCATGCTCTGTCCTCTGAATCTCGGCGGCGGCTGCATGCGCCGATCTCTGCAGTGCCGAGGCCGCCTCAGCTTCACGAGCAGCGGCAATCCTTTGTTGATATGCCACTGCTGCCTTGGAGGCAGCCAGTCTCTGTTGGGCCAGGACGACAGCGGATGCAGCAGAAGCTGCTTCCGAGCGTTGAATGGCCGCAGCTGCCTCCGATTTGTGGGTAAGGATCGCAGCATGCGTTTCCTTCTCCATGGCGATGCGTTGCTGATTCAGCACATTCTCCTTGGCTGCCTGCATTTGCTGCTGGGCAATGAGGACATTTGCCGATGCCTGCTTGGCAGCCGAGATGGCATTGGCTACTTCATTTGGCGATGGCGAGGACTTAAGAGGATTCTGGCCGCCATTCCACCCTCCACTGTTACCTCCTCCAAGACTTGCCCAGCCACCAACTGAATTCCAAGGACTGCCAAAGTTACCAGCACTGCTCGTCGTGGCCCAGGGAATGGATGAGACATCCACACTGCGCTTTGGTAGTGTCTTCTCACTTTTTGAGGCAGTGCATCCATTAACAGTAATGACTACCAGCACTAGTAGTAGATGCAACATATTTCGGTGGCTGCAACTTTGTCTGTTTGATCGGTTTGTGTACTGCATTTTACTCTAACTGATCTCTTACTGAACTCCTCTCCCAAAGATGCTTTATTATTTATAGCCCTGCTGAATTTCGAATACTGAATGCTGTAAGAGCATCATAATCCATAATCACTCACGTAGGCCATCATGGCCATCGACAATTTATTGGCCTCCTTTCTCTGTTACAAGTGCCTTAAAGGGAAATGAAAGGCTCTTACCCCCGATTGGTCAGATAATTTTCGCAGAAACTAGAGCGATGAAGCGTCACGTCTTTTGTTCAATTGGTCATCGCAAACAAAATACTTATTTTTCAATTGTGCACTTTAAGCCTTATGTATTACGCAAGGTATCATCATAGTTATCTTAGTTATCTAATAAACTGAAGCTATTGCAAATGTTTGATTGCGGTTCCGCCTCTAGTTAAATATAGCATTTAAATCTGGAAATACGACTTTATTTATGTAAAAGTACTAACCCAAAAAAAATCATTTCCACTCCCAACCCATTATAAAAAAAAGCATGGATGTTTTGATCTAGGCGTCTAGATCTAAGTCTAAATCTTAATGTTATGCGTCTGAAAGTCATGTAGAAACTTAATCAATTTTCTGTAGCCACAATATTTGACTTGACAAGTGTGAAAATAAACAAAACATAATATAATAATTAACAACTAAACAATAATCCATTTCATATATGCTTTGGGCTACCATTGACTTAACAGTAAGGCCAGTAACATGTAACATTTATTTATACATTATGCATAACATTTTATCGTTAAATGATACATTCACACACACACACACACATGTATACACACTAAAACAGTGGCTACCTTTGTGTGTCAACATTATTAATGTAATAAAAAATGAAATTTAATTATAACGCGAGAGCCACGCAATTTATGAGACTGGGTAAGTGGAATGTGAAAAGTGGGAAAATGGAAAAATATATGGTGGGACATCCGATACAAATTGTGCAGCCCTGTTGCCGAACATTGCGCGACATGCAGCCAACGATTGTAATTACCGTTAATGCACATCGGTTCCTCCGGCTTCCCTGGCTGGAGAAACTCAAATTATGTACTTTCACTCGGATTAATGAATACAAATTGAATAAGACAAGCTTATGCTGGCATTCGGGGGTGGATACTGAAGGGTGTCGCACCCAACTATGTGGGTATTTCATTACCTTTATTAAGCTGTGACAAGACCACATAATAATTTATGAAATATACAACAAATACATATATTCTATATAAGTACATACACGTTTTTAAAATCGGACGAAAATGGTATTTGTCAATCATTGGTCTTGTTTGGCTTTTCCCCATCGATGCAAAAAATGTTTGACTTTGCAAAAACACCAGAAATCTATAATCTTGCCCGTTGAATATGGGCAATAAGGTTATAATGGCTTTGTGGAAATGTATGTAACAGCCATATCCGACCACATAAAGCATATATATTCTTGACCAGGATCAACAGCAGAGTTGATATAGCCATGTCCGTCTGCCTGTAGGAACGCGCTGAACTTAAACACTATAAAAGTTAGAGACTTGAAATTTGGAATATTGGTTCCCGGTGTGGATCAAGTTTGCTCTGTATTCTACAGAGCCCGTTAAATACAATTGCGTGTATGTATGTATGCACGTGTTTCTAGCCAATTAGGGAACAGTTCAAGCTTGTGAACAAAATATGCGCTGCATTATAAGATATAAGCCTGTTTTTAACAACTGGGTTCGAGGTATATCGTAGTCGAGAGTGTTCGATTACAGTATTCTTTCTTGTCTCTTTTATTAAATTTAAGTATTACATTTTATTTATTTTTTACTATCTGTATGTTCCTGTATAGACTGGTAATAGTAGGAATTAATTTCTGATTTCAATGCTAAAGAAGAAAGACATCTTAGTCTGGTCAAAAACAGATAAAACTCGCGAAGAAATGAGCTGCAATGAAATTTAACACGTATTTTGTATTGTTGGTTATGTGAAAATAAAAGCCACAAGCTGACCCTGATTTTCATGAAAAGACCAAACAAACGCTTGTTTTATTGAAACCCATACGTTGCAGTTAATTTTAAATCGCGTCAGAAGAATAATGTTTTCTGTAATAAATTAAAAGCATATCACATTACGGATGCTCCCTCTTCTTTGATGGTCACCTTCTGGGCTCCTCTAACACCTTACCACGACTTACAAGCGTTTTGATTTTTTTATTGCAGAGCACAAGTCTGCTGACCAGCATGTTGAAGTTGAGGGCATTTCAGAGACAGTCGCGCAAATCGTATATAGGCCTTTTATTGCTTGCCTTTTCCGCATATTTGGCTCAAAGCGTTTTGCCAACTACCGCAGAAGTATCTTATCCGGAAAGAGAGCTGCACAAGGAAAACGGTGAGTTTGAATGCAGCTTATTTGTATTTAATTTACAATACATTGCATAAATGTATTTTTTGACGCGTTTATTCTTTTTTTATTGTTGCAGAGTTTCCCAATTTAGTGAAGCGTCCCGCATTCTTTTTGGGCAGTCGATATGGACGCTCGAGCGGCAAATTGGCCACTGGAAGCGGAGGTGCCCCCGTTGGCGGTGTGGGCACCTCGAAGACGCGACGCCTAATAATAGTTCCACGGAACGATCGTTTCTTCCTCGGCTCGCGATATGGGAAACGTAGCGAGGAATTCCTCTCGCCCTACGAGCAGGACAGTCTCGGCTTGGACCTGGCCAAGAGCTCCTCTCTGCATGAGGCAGAGAATGAGGTAGTAAATGAAGGCAAGGCCAGCAGTAGGGGAAAAACAACGCCAGTGATGACCATGTCCTGTACTTATACTGGCATCAGTAACTTCTTCCGTTGCACCAATGTGAACACGTAAGATTGACCTCAACTATGTCTTTACTCACGCTCGTAATTTATAAATTTTGCTCACATAAATTTGCTATTACAGAGACGAAGGTGTTCCACTGGATTCAAATAGCATAGCCTCAGAGGATGCCAACATCAACAGCAACAGCAACTAAAAAGATGCCACAGCACTGATTGATTGATTGATTGACCAACCTGTTTTACCATATGGATCCCCTCCTGGCAATTAATATCCTTGTTCATTCATCGGCTTATTGCTAGTTAATGTTATGTTTTTTTGAATGCAACTGGTATTAAAATTTTTAACGGGGCTGGAAAAGTTTTAATACCAACACAAAACACAAATAAGTTTGTAAATATATATCTGGCAGCATACCTATAGTAATACAATTACTTACTTATTATACACACACGTAAACAAATTGTATTAAAATGCTTCAAAATACAGTGCGTACCATAAACCACTTTTGTTTGTAGTAAGTAAACTTGGCCCCAGTAAAGCAATTAGCTCTTCTGCTAAGGTATTTCCACTTGCATATATAACTCTCTTCTGCTGCTCCGGGTGCTGACAAAACAATTGTAGATAGATGGAAGAAATTTAATTACAATAGCAAGGCCCGCACTGATAAACAGGTAATGAGCAAGAAGAGCACTTACTAGGTAAATGTGTTTTTCTTAAGAAGCAAATTGTTAAATGGAAAGCAAAAAGAGAAGACGCAACAGAAAATTGTTCCCTTAGCTGGCATTGATTTTAATTGATGCGTACGTATAGCGGTGGATGCCATGGTGCCTCCTATACGGAGGCACGCATCTAAACAGCATTTTAAGCCAGTGGCGAAGTGCTTGCTAATTGTGTTAACGGCATACAGGAACGTTCTCTGGCCTGCGCCCGCATCACAACTTTTTGGCAATCAGGACTCGACAGCGTGGCGATATCTTATCATCAAACAGTTTCTCGTAGCGCACTTCCATAGAGAGTTGCTGCACTGCCGCCAATTCCTGGAGATAGCACAACCGGTCATAGAGCACCACATTCTCGCAGAGTTGCTGGTCGGGGGTGAGAAAGAAAATCCAGAGTGAATGGCAATGGTAATAAAGTCTATTGTAAAAGAATTAAATCTTTTTAGCATTTGACCTCTAGAATTTGACCTAGAAGAGAATTGTGAAGAGAATCTTGGTCGTTTAAAGATCGTCAAATTTCTTTAAGTAACGCTTAACTTTGTTCAGATTGTATTTAAACTAATGATAACCAAATTTTAATTTATGGTCAAGAAGTCTTTTTTTTTATTGTGCCATTAATGCTGTTTGACTGTCGGAACACTTGGCGAAATTTTCTCAGCTCGAAATTATCTGACGTATTTACATAAGAGTAAACAATGCTAGGGTATCCCAGGACCCACATTTCCAAGGCCTGGCTGGTGAGTCATCCATTCGTGTGGCATTTTATAGAGTGTGGTTTCAAGAAATCTACTTAATCTAATGACTTTAAGCCTTTTTTGCAGCACAGATGAACTTTGAAATTTTACTTAAGCAAGAATTCAGCGGTTATTTCGGCAATAGGTTGTAGCAGTACAGAAAAGGGAGGTTATTACCCGACTATATGACCTACCTGTATGGTAGCCTGCAAGCAGCACAAGGCCTCAGCTAGCCGAGCACCCTTTCCATCCGAATACCTCCCGACTAGTTCGTCAAAACGTTGCTTATGAACCGCTCGCCAGACCAAGGGATCTCCTGTTTGTTGGGAGTGCAGCTGAAATCTTTGCTGCACGTGTTCATACAGAGGGTTATTCTGGTTAGAGTAGTTTTCAGCCAGGTCAAAGGGCTTCACTTTTACCAGCTCATTCGCATCACAAAGAGCTGAGGCCAAGGCACGCATCCACATCTGAGTTCCATGCTGTGTGTGTTTGTCAGCATCACAACGCCAACGCGAATTTGTTTGCTGGCAGGCCAAACGCATGAAGGGTCGATTAAGGCTGAGTGCCTCGCCAGTTGACATTGCCGACCTCAGTGCACCGCTAAGAGGAAAGTTTTGAAACGTACCGCGTTCCGTCAAGGCGAGCTTGTGATAACAGCATGGCATAATGTGCAGACACCGCACTTGTGGTATTGATAGGAATAATAGCATTGCGTTGATGCTTAAATCCCCACAAGCATGCAAGCCAATTAGTGTTGTGCTTAGTTCTACTGTTGTTGTTAGTCCTTTGTTTCGAGCCAACTCAGTGGCGAATTGCTCGATTTGCCTACGGCAGTTTTCAGCTGCTGTTATAAATAGCTGCTGGTAGCTAATCGACAAATGCGTCTCCGGTGGAAGTAATTGCTGACTGCGTTTGCGAGCAGATCGAACTCTCTTCTCATCTGCCTCCAAGCCAAGTATTAAATAGTTGGCATTTAACTTAAACAGTGTCTCGCTGAGGTAGCCCAAACCGGACCCCAGGTCGATGATGAGCTGTGTCCTCTCTGCGCAGTGTTCGTGAATATTGGCAGCCAATTCTTGAATTTCATGCAGTTTTTTGGGTGCCATTCTGCGAGAATTATTCGATTTATCATTCGTTGATGCCTTGCAGGCAGTTGTTGGATCTGCTTGAATGTCGCATGTTAACTGGGCGACCTGTTGGCGAAAGTGTAGCACTTCATTGGGGCAACCATCTAAGTGTTCGTGGACAAACGGAAATTCGTTGAGCTCTTCACTTGTTAATCCCAGAAAATAGTCCTTAAATTTAGCAGGCATAGCATCTAGAGATTTAATGCAGGCTGTATTGGCTTCGCGGTATATCCAGTCGTAGTTACGTAAAAAATCCACAGCATCTTTAAAGTAATCATCCTCAGAGGTAAAGGTGCTCGGCAGGGACATCGCTAAAGGGATAAGCAAATATGGCAAAGTATTTTTAGGTAAGCTTATTGCCTTTTAGATATAGTTATACGATTTTCGTTTCCTACACCGATATTGAAATCTTTTTCTTTTCTTAAAGACTAAATAAGTCGAAAACTATTTAAAACCAATTCACGATTACCTTCTTTACTCTTTTTTTAATGTTGTACCAGTTTAAACATTACACATTTTTGAATAATTGAAATTCCCATAATGATTACATTTCCTATGTGAAATATGGCAACTTTAATGGCCATTAACACGGAATCAAACGTTTTCCGCCAGGTGGGAAACATAAAGCGTACAAATAGAGATAGTGCGTGTGTGTGTATGTGTATATATACAATTAGATTTAGAATCGGGTATGCTACTACACTTAGGTTATGACCCTCCATTTTAGATTGGTCTTCTCTTCTAATTTATCGTTTGCCGGTCCTAAAATGCATTTGCCAAAATGTTTTGGATCCTCTTTGAAGTACTTGTCGATTACCGAGCGCAGCTCATCGACAGTCACGGAAAGGACACGTGAACGATATTTGACAAACATTTCCTGCGAGACATTATAGAGGAATTTATCGATGCCAATGTTGCCTGGGGCAATTGGTGAGTCCAACTGCTGCAACACGCCCAATTTTGCCTCGAACAGTGTTTGCAGATCCAATTTATTGCTTTCCTCTTGCAGCCACTCGTAAGTCTTGTCAAAGGCATCCAGGGTCTTTGTCGAGTGTGGATCGCGATAACTGAAGAAGCCAAAGAGGCCATCGGAACCTATTTTCGCACCAGCACCATAGGCACCATTCTGCTCACGGATCACGGGCAACAGATACTTGGCGGATATGAGTTTGGCCAACACACGCAATACGGGATGATCCTCGTGCAAATATGGCACAGCATAAAAGGTTTTGGCGCAGTAGTTAACCGGTATATTCATAATATTATGCTGACAACTGGGCTCCAGCAAATTTAATTGGCTGCTCTCCTTGCATTTTTCAAGTATGGGCAGTTTTTCGAGGAAAGCACTGTAGTGTTCAAGAGCTGTGGGCTGGAAGGCCTCCGAGGTATTAATCGCCACACTCAGATTAGTCTTGTTGAACACCTTCGAGCCAATATTTTTTAGGTTATCGCGAATCTGCTCTGTGCTGGTCTGCTGCACATATTTCTTCATGAAGTCTATATGATCCATGCCTGATAATTGGGATTTCAATTTGGCAGCATCGCTGACCAGGGCAGCAGAGCTTAGCATAGCATACAAGTGACCAGAACTTGCTATTCCAACGGATATGTTAGAGATGTAATTCTCAATCAACATCTTTAGCCGATCTGTATCCTCCAGCTTAAAGTTGAGCAACAGTTCTTGGGCCAATGAAAACATATCAGGCACGTTCTTATCGAGTGCATGGGTCGTGACCATCAGACCCATTTTATAAGACTTCGCATCCTCCACATTCTCAACGAAATTCAGCTTAAAGTCGATGCCGCCTGTCTTCGATAGGACGAGTTTGTCGAAATCGCGGAAATTGTGGTTGGTGGTGCCCATATCGTCGATAACGTTACAGAAGAGTGGCACGAGCATGATCTCATCTGTGCTCAGTCCCGTGATATTGAAAAGGCACTTCAGATATGTGATCTCGTTTGTGGGCACCTTGCACAACTGTGTGGAAACATTTTGGATTGTTTGCATTTCGATTTTTGGCAGCTTGGGTGGCTCCTTGACGTCGCTGAGCGATAGACAGGGCAATACTTCCAAATCCTGTTTCGATTTCTGAGATGTTTCCAGCTTGATGCCATTCTCATAGATTTGCGTCTTCATTTTTAAATCGAGCGCATTTACTTTCTGCTTAAGCATATCCGATTCGGCCCGCTTAAAGTTCGACTCATAGCTTTCATCGGGGGACATTGTTAACGTTAGCTTGTGTGTGTTGTTTGTAAAGTATTTCTGCATTTTCTCCTGAAAATAATTGGAGTTCATTTTCAGGTTGTTGCGTAGCTTCGCAATCATTTCGGAGACACGGAGATTGCTGACAACGTCCCCATCATGATTCCACAACGAAGTCGAGTTAAATAAGAGAGCATTGCCAAAGTGCGGACTTTGATGCTTGAGCGACAATTCCAAATTGTGCAACACACTCTCAATGTGCTGCGATTCGAAACCATCTTTAATTGTGTTATGCACCGTGCTGTCGAAAAGTTCGTTGAACTGTTTGAAATCTTCAACTTTGAGATCCTGAAGGCCCACTACGAAATATGAATCCCTGCAATCCGCGGCATAGCCCGTACTTTGATTGTAACCCCCGGAGAAGTTCGGCTCGATCATGCTTTTGTAGAAGGCTGAGTTGGGGCCCCTTATCAATATCTCCGAGAGTACGTTCAGCTCAAAGCTCTCCTGTATATCGGTTGCGTCGCACATCAGCAATGCTATAGCTATCTGATTCTGTCGATCGAAACTGGCGCCCATGCTATCCAGCCTGCTGGGAATGTGGGTATTACGTGACTGCGACCAACGTGCTTGTCTCGGAATGCAACTATAGGAATTATCGATGCGTTCTCCTTTGCTCAGATATTCCTTGTCGATATATGCCAGGGATTTCATTAGATCAAAGGATCCGTAGCAGAAAATTCTCGCATTGCTCGGATGATAATATTTGCGATGGAATTCAACTAAATCCGTATGAGTTAATTTTGGTATCTCCAAGGGATTGCCGCCCGCTACATAGCCGTATGTGTGGTCCGGTAGCATGTTATTCAATAGATTCTGCACAAACACTTGCGAGTTTTCCGAGAAGACGCCCTTCATTTCGTTGTAGACGACACCCTTGATTATGAACTCCGAGTCCCGATTGCGCAGTTCTTTGTGCTCGAGGCGCCAGCCCTCTTGCAAAAAGTCCAGATACGCCAAGTTTGGCCTGTAATAATTAATAATTTTCATTAACATCATTCACATTACATAATTTCATTACGCACCTAAACACCGCATCCAAGTAGATCTTCTGTAAATTTCTGAAATCCACCTCGTTCATTGTTGAAAACGGATAGAGGGTGTAATCGGGACCAGTCATGGCATTCATAAATGTTGCCACAGAGCGGTTGAGCATTTTGAAAAATGGATCTCGAACTGGAAAATTCTTGGAGCCACACAGGGCCAGATGCTCCAGGATGTGGGGTAAGCCTGTCGAGTCGAAGGGCGTCGTGCGGAAATTAATGGAGAAGACATTGTTCGCATCGTTGCGATCGATATACCAGAATTCCGTCCCAGTACCCACATGTCGCAAGGTGCAGGAAGTTAGCTCAAAATCGGGAATATATTCAATCCGCTCGCACTCGAATCCATTGTAGATTTTTCCCTCGCTATATTTGTGTTTGCGCTCGGCCATTACATGTGGCATAGCTCCCTGCATCGCTTGTTTGGCACCCGTAAAAGATTTGATACTTCGCCCGAGCGAGGCGGCCGGGCGTGACAACGCCCTCAACCATTGCAAACGAGTAAGCATTTTTGTTTTGTGCTAAGTGCGCGTAGTCTACAAATAATAAATGATACACAAATACAGGGGGATTGCAGTTGATATCCAGGGCAGAGCATATGCATTTTAATTCGCCAAACACAAAAAACAAAACTCGAACCAAAGTTACATCAGCCGGCATTAAATTGCTTCACTTGTATATATATATATATGTACATATATATGTATGCATATGGTAATTTTTATAGTTTTGGGTTAAGACTGATTCAAATAACATATGCAGATCATATTTATATGTGAGATGTTAACATTAATAATATAATACCCACCTATTCTTAAAATCCAGTCTTTCAAAATGCAGTCAGCTGCTAACTAAATATATATTTATCCACAGCACATTTTGTTGATATTGTATCGATGCATCGATACTCCACTTGTCATCGATACTGACATCGAGATGAACGATGATTTTAGCGATAGTAAACGTTTAAATAAACGGCTGAGTGACCTACACAATACGACAACACAATACGATGGACTAAATGTGTAAAGCGCGTCTTCTAACTTATATTTCTGCTGCTCATTTATGTAATTAGTGGATAAGCGAATAAATATTAGAATTACATAATTACATGCAAAGCGAGCGCCGATTTATTTTATGTAGTTTCATTTTCTTTCTACTAGTTTCATTAGTCAGGGCTGTAATTACTATGACTCTATCGATATAGTAATTAGATGCATTCGCATAACTCATTCGAAAGCTTAACTTAATTATTGAATTGAGTTTTCGCAGACTCCTTACTAAAAGTGTTATGATTTGAGCTCCAACATATATTATTTGTATTTTGGTCCTAGAATGCATTTGCCAACATGTTTTTGTTCGTGCGTGAAGTACTTATCGATAGCCGCACGAACCTCATCGATAGTCACGGCCAGCATTCTTTTACGATAATTAACGTATTCCTCCTGCTTGACTCTTGTAATGAAATAATCCAAGCCCTTTTCACCAGGCGCTGTTGGCCAATCAAGCAGCTGCAACACGCGCAACTTTGCCTCAAACAGCATTTGTTTATCCAATTTGTATTTGTTGTTCAACAGCCACTCGTTCGTCTTATCAAACGTATCCAGTGTCTTAGTCGAGTATTGATCCCTGTCACTGTAGAAGAAGAAGATGCCGTCGTAACCGATTCTGGCACCAGCTCCATAAGCTCCATTCTGCTCACGAACCACTGGCAACAGATACTTGGCCGCGGCGAGCTTTGAAATTACCTGCAATACAGGGTGATCCTTATGCAAGTAGGGCACCGCGTAGAAAGCTTTCGCACAGTAATTGACAGAGCTTTTCAGATCATAATGCTGAAAACTGGGTGCCAACAATCGCAATTCTTTTCTGTCCCTCATCTTTTTGACGGTTGGTAAGTTTTGCAAAAATGTTTTATAGTGTTCCAGAACTGTATTTGAAAAACTCTCCGATGTATTAATTGCCACACGCATATTGCTCTTGCCGAAAATCTTCCCACCAATATTCTGCAGTCTGTTGCGAATTTCCTCTGTGCTATGTCTTTGAGCATACTCTCGCATAAAGTCGATGTGATTTAAACCGATCAACTGGGATTTCCATTGGGCTGCATTGCTGACCAGTGATGCGGCTTGCACCATGGACAGCGTATCTCCATTGTTTGGTATGCCATCCGCTAATTTGGAGATGTACGTATCGATAAGCATCTTGAGTCGATCGATATCAGCTAACGAAAATTTCAAAAGAAATTCCTCGCACAGCGCAAACATATCGGAGATATTGTGGTCCAGGGCAAATGTCTTCATCTGCAGGCCCATTTGATATTGCTCGTAGTCCTTAACATTCTCCACTACTTTCACCTGAAGCTCAATACCAGCTGTTTTTAATTGGAGCAGTTGATCGAATTCGGAAAAACAATGCTTGACTGTGCCCATATTTTGAATTACGTTGCATAATAGTGGGACAAGTTTGGCATCTTCTTCATTCAAACCCGTTATATTAAAGAGGCAATTAAAGTAGGTTATTCCGTTCGTATTCACCTTACATAACTGAGTTGGAACACCGTTAATGTGCTCCTCTATTAGATCTGGTAACCTCAGTGGCTCCTGCACATCCTTCAGCGATAGACATGGCAATGTCTCCAAATTTACTGGGGCTTTTTGCACCGCTTTCAATTTGAGACCATTCTTATAAATTTGTTGCAGGTCTTCAGCGCTGAGACATTCGATTTTGTGTAGAAGCACTGCTTTATGGGCCTGTTCTAAATTCTCATCATACTTTTCATCGGGCGACATGGTGATTGTGAGCTTGTGCGGATTGTGTAATATATATTGTTTGATCTTGTCCTGTAAATAGGTCTTATTCTCTCTCAAGTTGCGCTTTAGCTTGGCAAACTGCTCGTGAATGCGCAGATGGGCAGCAACATCGCCCCCATGATTCCAAACACTAATCGTTTTGTCGAGGAGCACTTTGCCAAAGTTCGGCACACGATGTTTCACCGACAATTCTAGATTGTGTAGATAGCTCTCAATGTGCTGCGCTTCGAAGCCCTCCTCGATTGTCTTTTGCACGGTCTTATCGAATATTTCGATAAATTTGCAAAAGTCCTCGACTCTGAGGTCTGGCAGACCCACACGCAAATGTGTATCTCTGGTCGTTATTACATAGCTGGTGTTCTTCTGAAAGCCACCCGAGCCGTTCATCTCGACCAGACCCTTGTAGAAGGCTGCATTTGGACCGCGTGTCAATAGATTGGATAGAAACTGCAGCTCAAAGCATTCCTGTATATCGGTTCTGTCACACATCAAGAACGCAATCGCGATATAATTTTTTGAATCTGGCGAGGCGCCCGTCTCTTCCAAGCGACAGGTCACATGCTTATGACGGGGCTCTGTCCAACGGGGCTGCGGTTGGATATAACTAAAGGACGTGTCCTGATAGTCCCTCTTCAACAGGTATTCCTTGTCGAGGAATGATAGGGTCTTCATTAAATCGAAAGATCCATAGCTATATACTCGTGCATTGCTCGGATGGTAGTATTTGCGATGGAATTGAATTAAATCCTCATGTGTCAATAATGGTATAAAGAGTGGATCTCCGACAGCCATATGATTGTATGCACTATTTGGCAATAGATTGCTTGAAACGAGGTGGGGGCATATTCGGGAGTTTTCCGCAAAAATTCCCTTCATTTCGTGGTAGACAACACCCTTAAACATCAGCTCAGATTGTGGATTGTGCAAGTCTTTGTGCTCCAGCCGCCATCCTTCCTGCAGAAAGTCCAAATAACGTATATTTGGCCTGAAGAGCGATTTTCGGTTAGCATTTAAAATACGTTATTATTTTTTTATTTTAATAATATCTTACTCAAAAACACAATCGCAATAGATGCGCATTAAATTCCTAAAATCGATCTCATTTCGAGAAGCGAAATGATAAAGGGACCATTCGTAGACTGTAAAAGCATTCATACTTGTCGCAACGGATCGGTTAAGCATCTTGAAGAATGGATCTCGAACTGGAAATTTCTTAGAGCCGCACAGCGTGATATGCTCCAAAATGTGCGCCACACCCGTAGAGTCAGTCGGTGGTGTTCGGAAGCTAATTGAGAATGTATTATTGATGTCACTGCAATCTAAGTGCCAATATTCTGTCCCAGTGACAATATGTCTCATAAGACACGACATAATATCATAATCGGGGCTATGCTCGACGTGCTCGCACTGGAAGCCGTGATAAACCTGACCCTCTTTATACTTGTAATCACTATTTGCTATCACCTGTGGCATTTCTATGCAAGGTTCCGCTTTTGCTATTGCCTTCATATCGTTCAGAACAACATGAACGGTGAAAGCCATAAAGTGCCGACTGTTAAATGGCCGATGAATCGTCCTTAAACATTTGAGATGTTGAAACATGATGTTATTATCATCAAACTGGAAATTTAGAAAATGTTGAAATTTTAACCTGTATTTTCGGAAAAGTCAATTGTGGATTGAGTGTATTTACTGACACAAAATGCTATATATATATATATGGATCAGAACGCGTGTTGAAAGTATTTTGGAAATTAATTTTTTATGTTATAATTTTATACATTTTCCCATGCTGCGCAGGGCTTTAATTTCAAATACAAAAAATATTGGATAAAATAAGTTAAATAAGTCATTTACTGTTAACATAATTTATCAGCTATTGACATTGTCCGTTAATTTAGGGCATAACCAGTTCAAACTATTTAAACGAATTACTGTGCTTATTGTTATGCAGCTCCGGCTTAGTTAGAAGTTAGAAATTATATATAATATAATATATTAATGATAAAACTTCAAAAATTTACGCATTACTAACAAAACAGCTGATTTAGAAGACAATGGCAAAATCATAAAAACTCAAAACAAAAAACAATAGACCTTTTGATATTCCACAATTAATTAACTTCTTGAGCAGTCGTCTTTTTACCCCAAAATTATGAGATTTAATTTAAATTAGCCATGCAAAAACTATAAAAAAAAGTAAGGTGAGTTATTAATAATAAAATAATTAATAATATGGGATATGGGCGAGCTCACCGTCTCTTTCTAAATTTGCCCACTCGGTCTTCTCTCCTAATATTCAAACAGGCGGCGGCAACTTAGTCGACAGTTGGCATCTCCGACTATCGATACGACTAACATTATTATATGTTTGCTGATCAGTATGTGCTTAAATAATATTAATCTATTCAGGATTGTCGCGTCGCAATCTTTTATTTAATTACTAAGTTTTAGTTGAGAACATACGTTTGATTGACTCGGTCGTGCTAAAGATTATACCCAAAACAATAAAGATATAAATTTAATCTTATTAAAGTCTGGCTGTTTAATGTTATTCGTTATTTTGTTAGTGTTATTAGCTTTACTAGTGATTTGCGCGTTTAGTCTAAGAAAAGACTATGAATTGCTATCATTTTGTAGGCGGTTTAAGACCGTTGATGGTGGACCACTGGATCAGACTGTTGCCAGGGGCGTTGGAAATACAATTTTCGGCAATACGTTCGATACGCTTGGAATGAACTCCGGTGTGTCTCTGTGATGAAACTTTTCACAAACATGAACATTTTTAAACAAGTGTTTCGTGTATTTTAAATTATAAAACAATAACAAAACACTAAAATAATAATTGACAAAATTTTTTTTCCACAGAGCAATTGTTTTATTATTCTCGTGATTATGCAACGGAGCTGAAGCGAAGCTATATTCAATATATTATTGGCATGCCAATATATAACATTATTGACGCCGCTGATGCGGAACTGGAGCTGAATGATAACAATTTAATAACCAAAGGAGATATGTATCGCTTTTTGCAGCCGTTTCTAAAATCGGGCCTATTAACAAGCACAGGTTTTGCATTTACCTACAGAAATTGAATAAAGTTTCATGTATTTTAAATCATTTTCATTTTAGGTAAAAAATGGCATAGTAGGCGGAAATTACTAACACCCGCATTTCATTTTAAAATATTGGAACAATTTTTGGAGGTATTTAAGTAAGTAAATAATTATTATTGTTGTTAAGAATTGATTCTTTTAAGCGCTAATAGTTTTTTTAATATAGGCAAGAGAGCGTTAAATTTATTGATATTCTACAAAACATGTTGACTAATACAGTAGGTCCTTGTGAAGTTAACTTAAATAATGTAATACCTCGTTTCACACTGAACAGCATTTGTGGTAAGCATTTGTTTTATGAATATTTGAAATTGAACAAGAGAATTAATACCTATTTACAGAGACAGCCCTTGGGGTGAGACTCGACGATTGCGCCGATGGTGATGAATATCGTAATAATATTACAATATCAGAGCATAGTTTTATTAATCGTGTGATTAATCCACTAATGGCAAGTGACACTCTATACAACAATTTCGGTAATGGTCGAAAGGATATACCAACTCTGAATAAGTTGCACGCATTCTCAAGCAACATTATTGAGAAACGTCGACAGAATTTCAACAAAGAAGTTTACGAAACGGAATTAAGGTATCTGACTTAATTCAATTAATTGATTTAATTTATATTATAATTTTGGGTTCCGAATTCGGCAATCTTACCTTCTGTTGCTCCAAATTTTGAATTAAATGATTTAATTTTTATTTCACATATATACTGATTTCTTTTCTATAATGCTTTTAAACCATTTTTAAAAATATATAATTAAAATTAATAATAAATGAAATGCAAAGCAAGAAATACTAATTAGCAAATCTTCTTCGACTGATAAGCATAGCTAATAATAGTATTAAACACAATTTGTTTAATATTTCAGTGATTTGAACACTAAGCAACGTTATGCGATGCTGGACACACTGCTACTATCAGAAATGGATGGACTCATAGATCATGCTGGTATCTGCGAAGAGGTTGATACATTTATGTTTGAAGGCTTTGACACGACCTCTATGAACATCATACTCGCTCTCTCCTATCTCGCCAGTTATCCAAATATACAGAAACGTTGCTACGATGAGATAACCCAGGTTATTTCAAACAATGGTATGGTTCATTGGCAAGGAAAAAGAAATACTGTCAAGAACTGCAATAATATGTGGTTGAATAATATCTACTAATTTATGGCACATATGATAAGATTAGCTTATTTTACATTGCAGACGAACTCAACAACTTGGATTGCCGCACATTGGGTCAGCTGAAGTATTTGGAATGTGTTATCAAGGAGACGCAGAGACTAGGTCCATCGGTTCCTGGCATTATGCGAGAGTGTCATGAGGATACGAAATTGGCAAACAACTTAATTTTACCCAAGGGCACTCAGATTCTCGTGCATATATTCGACATACATCGCAATCCACGTTATTTTGAGCAGTCGAATGAATTCATTCCAGAACGCTTCCTTCCCGAAAACTCCACACAGCGACATCCATATGCATTTATACCCTTTAGTGCAGGTCGGCGAAATTGTATTGGTCAAAAGTTTGCCATGCTCGAAGTTAAAACCTTGTTGATTTATATTTTAAGCAACTTTATTGTATTGCCCGTTAGCAATCCGAAGGACTATAGATATTTAGCTGGCATTTTGATCAGAACGAAGGAGGAAGTGCTTATTAAAATTACAAAGCGAAAAAATTAATATATTTTGATTTATTTTTAAGTTTTTTACATTTGATTAGAATATTGTGAATGTAAATATCGTGTAAATAAATTTTCCAAATAAATTCCATGAATGCCGTAAAATGAGATTATTTATTTGAATTGCGAAATAGCACAAAGTTCGAAAGTATTTTCCAAAATAAATTAAATTAGTTTAAAATAAAACTTTGCCATCTCAATTGATTAAATAATTAAGAGTACTCAAACAGATTCATGCATTGTATAATTATTGGTACATTTATTAAAAGATAATGGGAAATGCACTTTTAGTGGGAACGAAAATATCTCATTTAAATTCTCTTTATATGTTCATCGACTAACAGAATTGCACATTTATGTCGATTATTCAAAATAGCAAAAGCGTTTCTCTTCTTTAAATAATACCCATGCGTTCCGAAAGATGTCGCTATATGCGAATAACTAAAGCTGCAAAATTAGCGTCATCTATTTTTGAGAGCTTGAAAATGGGCAAAATCATCTGGCGGTCGACATGGCGGATACAATTTATAGCAGAGGATGGAAAGCAGAAGAATGGAGAGGAATGGCAAAGAATTGCATTTATTAATTTAATTTATAAAGGCGCGTTGGACGTGCAATGTTGCCAATAATAAGCATATTATTCACATTTAATTTTATTTCTGATGAGATGTCTTCACAAATTTTAATTAAAAATCGGAAATTTTAAAACAAAACTAACTTTAAATTAGTTTACTAAATTTGACAAGAAAACTAAACAATTGCAATAATTGTTATAATAAAATGTTATTATTAAGACAATTTTGTACGGAATACAATTGTCTGTACAAAAAAAACATGATTGATATTCTTATATAAGTAAAAACGATCGTTACAAGTAATAATAACAAGCTAAATCTTTTGTTTACATATGATATATCATATCATATGAAACTTGAGCAGCGTCCGCATATTTCATTGAAGCTGGACTCTGCATGTTTCGCCAGAAATAAACAAAGTCGCGGCCACTAACGAGAAACCCAAATGGACAACAGACACCTCCACCGATAGGACAACATTGTTAAGGCTTCAGCTACACAAGCGATAACGTGAACAGGAGCAGAAAACTAATGTATAATTATAATCAGCTACATTTTTCAATTTAACTTCTAATAAAGCACTGACAGAACAGTTTATTTTTTTAGTAAAAACTTTAACGAATTGTTTAATTTTCGCCCGAGCCGGGACCGGTAAGGAATCATAGATAAATCGCGATTTTAAAAAAGTTAATCAAAAATCCAGCGTCACGTAAGCAGACGCTGATGCAAAAATAATAACGCGATAAAACGGCGAGATTCAGAAAATTCTAAGAAATATACATACAGGAGCAAATCAACTATAAATTAAGAAAACCAACAAAAACGAGGAACAAAATCAATTTTAAAATAAGTAACTGAAATAAAACTCTTATAAAATGAATAATAAAATAGAGTATGAAAAGAAGGAGAAGAAACTTAAGTAAAATTTTTTAAATAACTATTATCAGTTATTTATTTTTGAATATTTCAAGTGCTTCTAACTTTCCAAAAATGTAAAAAACTAAATACTAATCTGGTTCGTGCCTAAGTTAAAACAGCAATCACAAACCTCACCCCCTAGAAATTATTATCAATTAAATAAACCACCACAAGCCAGACATTTTTGACAATAAAGAAATTCTGACCCTAAGCTATTCCATATCCCTCGTCCAAATATGAAATATCAACATCCAGGGATTTCCCTCAAAAATAAAACGCCAGCTCCATATTACAACCGAAACACCGGAAGAACAGGCTGGACAACCAAACCAAACCAAACTTATGAAATTGGAATCCTTTTTGTGAGTGCCTAACATACTTGATTTTTAACAAGTTTCACAAGCTTTAGTTATGGAACTGATTTATCTGTTTGGGCTACGATCGAAGAAATTGTCTTTTAATATTATTTTCTATTGCGTTTCTAAGAGCGTTCTTTCTGTACAAATATATATCAGCTCAAGTCCTAACTGTCACTAATTAATAATTATTAAAATATAATTAGAATAAAAAGGCATTTATCTAAATAGTTCACATCAAGTTTATTTTAATTTCATTTAAATATTGATTATTTGAATATAGAATAACATTAATTAAAACATTTAAAAACGTCCAAGAACTTTGCTGAACTTATTGACCACATTTTTTGCGTCATGCATTATATATATATATATATATGTATATGTATATATTTCTACATTACAATAAATATCGCTTAATATTTAAAACACATTTATGCAATTTAATTTGTATATAATGGATTCGATTGGTTAAAATATGCTAATATAGATATATATATTTAACAGTCACAAACTTACATAATTAGGTGTTATCGTAGAATGCTTACATCGAGAATAGAACGAAGCACAAGTCTTTATAGTTGTTGGGAACATTTACATATAAGTACATATATACACTAGCATTTGCAACTATTAGATAGAAATATACACATTTATTTTATTTTTATTTTTATTTTGGTAATGCGGCCATTTTAACATAGTTTCTTGTTCTTAATGCTAACAAAATAATGCAAATTTTATACTTGCTATACTCTATTTGGCATCTTTGGCACATTCTAATCAGAACCTAATCTAAAAAATAGTTGTTTCATTTTGAGGATAAATGCCCTGCTGCCAATTTACATTTCAGACAACTATTACAGGAAATCACAAATTCTAAATTTACTTTATAAGCAAAATTAGTAATTTACTCAATTTCATTCTGGGATTTTCCTAATGGCGCATACGATTGTCAAATATCAATAACAATATAATTTTTTTTTGTGTTTTATTGTAATTGTTTTTTAATGTAAACTTAAGTATTTTCGATTTAATTTTTTGTATTTAATTCCATCATTTTTACAGACATCATAAAAATTTGTCTCTTATGCGTTGCCTAACTAACTATTATCAACTTTTTTTTTAGGTACTTATATTAACTGAATTTATTTTGAAAAGTCATTAAACATATACAAATTATCATATCTTTATAGATTATGTTTATATTGAGCATTAATTATTCAACAATTGTTTAAATAGTATTTAATTTTTTCGTATTGAGCTAAATCTTATCAATACTCTCCCTACTTTTATATAAATGTTTATCTGCACAACAAAATATATGAATAATTTTGTTTTTTTCCTTGCTCTTGTTATTTTGTACTGTTTACCTCACAATTTATAATCTGACCAATGTTTGGATATTAAACAATTATTATTATTCTAAAATTTTTATTTTACATAAATACATCAAGTTCCTGTAGTTGACAAATAACATTCAGATATACAACAATTGTTTTGCAATAAATAGTCAATATTCATATTTTATAGGTATATAGGTAGGTGTGTGTGTGTGTGTTGAGGTGGGTGTTGCATCAATGCATTGCCACCATCCTTGCTAGCCGCATTGTAAAATATACATCCGACTTCAATATTATTTATACTTTGGTGATTTTCTGTTTTTTACCTCTCATTGACAGCCTCGCTAAATATTTTCTCAGTTTCGAGCTATTTTGTTTTACTTGCTTTAAGTCTAAAAAAATATATGTTTTTTTTTGTTCATAGATAATACTCTGATATGCTACCAATAAATATGCTTTCTTTACATAATTACTCTGCTCACTTGACCATTATTTTCCTTAATTTTTTAATGACGCTAAAAGTGTTACTTAATCTTTGGTTTATTTTTAGAAAGACGTTTATATTTTATGATTAACCAAATGTTATATACTTAGCTCTTAAATCAGCTTTAGAAACAAATTCGAAAGATTCAGTTTAATTTTATATATGCCAACTCGACTTGTATTAACCGCTGATAAAAATTGAAATAAATAGTTTCTTATCGCAAATCATTTTGTGTTGTTGCCAAAGATGAATAATCAAGGTGAAATTAATTGTATCTGTAGCTATCTTAAAGATATTAAAAGTAAAAGCGTCTTCGAATTTCGATATTAATTAGGAAATAAATCACGCACTTTGGCATACGTGTAAGCATTGTTGGAACCTTGAGCCATAATTCAATCCAAGCCAACCCCATCGCAGGGACACCCTCCGGTTTCCGCTTACTTGGAGGTGGGATCGCGCAATGAACGCGTTGATGGCAATCCACGCAGTCCCTTCTCCAGTTTGTCCGCATCGCCAGCTGAGAAGCGAAAATTCATTGTCTGCTGACTTGCCCCACTGTGCACGCCCAACAGAAACCGACCACCCACCTCGGCCATCGAGGGATGCGGGTTGGTGCCGCGCGAACCTCGTCGCGGACCCAACAGCTCCACGCTCTCCTCCTCATCCTGGCCGTAGCTGTCTGCTGTCGTTGTCATGGGAACGGGCACAGCGACTGGCATCGGCACCTTGGCCGGGGGCGAGTATTGGGCATTTGCCTCGGACAGGCGACGGTATTCACCACTGCGCGAATGGTGCAGCTTCCAGGAGGCACGTCGGGCATTTGCCACACTGTGACTGCTGTTGCTGCAGTGAACCGAGGCGTTTGTTGTGTTCACGGTGGTTACGTTCAGATTTCCTGTACTCTGCGAGGCCGGGCAATTGTTGGAACTGGAACTGCTGCTGGATAAACTGGAGTTGCTGCCACCGCTGCCACTGCGCCGAATGCTGCGTTTAACCCGCTGCTGCTGGTGATGCTGCTGCTGCTGCTGGAGTTGCTGTACTTGTGGCATTTGTTGCTCCAGTGTCTGCTCCGGGGGCGCAGAGGACTGCTCATCGGGCGTGAGGAGGGCATCGGTGCTCCGGCAGCAGCTCTGATGACTTGCCGAATGCTTCATGGACCAGCGAAAATCATTGGAGTTCTCATCGTCAAGAGGCGGATAAATTCGTCCAGCAGCCGGCGTTGGAGTGTCAAGTAAACGCTCCTTAGAGCTGCTCAAGTTGGCCAGCGTCATCAGTGGGGATGCGCACTCATCGATGGTATTGAGGGGCGAGATTTGCAACGTTTGCTTCTGCTGCAGCAGATCCATTTCACTCTTAATGGCCGGCTCAATGCCCAGCAAACCCAACACCAGCCGCGGATTGGCCAAAACGAAGCGCTCGAAGGTGGGAAAATCGATGCGATAGAAATCGGTTTGCGAGCTGCGACTCGTCTTCGTTGGAGCCTCCACGTTTGCTGGCGAGGCGACCTTGGAGCTGCACGCCGAGCCTTTAGCCGGCAGCTGCATCTCTCGGCCCCACACCTCGGGCGGATGCGACGAACTGCGTTGCATACCTGCCGATGCCTCCGCGCCGCCGTCGCTCAAGGAAATGATGCCACCCATGAGCTGTGCATCGACACCGCCTAATCCCAGTCCGGCTCGTGCAGCTGCCACAGCGCTGATGTTGGGTATGGAGCGAGCGGGGGGAAACTTGAGGGAGCCATGCGAGTTCATGGCACCGGATGAAAAAGTCATTTCCTGTAGCGCGCTAATGGCATTGCGCACCTCCACACTCAGTTGGGCCACGTCCTGGTGGAGGGTGGATACCTGCGAATCGAGACGCTCCAGCGACGGCCGTTTGCCGCCCGCCTCCTCATCAACGGATGACTCCACTTCCTCGAACGAGTTGCGATCCAAGCTGTTGGCCATATTCAGCGGACGCTGTCGCTTGTTCCTATCACGCAGAGTAATCAACGAGCTTCCACGCTGATGCAATCGCTGATGTCTCGGACTATTCATGCCCAGCAGCGGCGACCGTGTGATGCTGTGATGCTGTGGCGACGGTGACGCCGATAACGGATTAACACCTGCAATCCCAGCACCAGCGCCGGCAGCGGCACCGGTACCATTGTGATCCTTATTCTTCTCAGCTGCCTCGGCCTCCTCGCGATTCTCATCGTCCTCGCTAATGCTGGGCAGAGGAAATGACGGACCAATATCCGAGTCCTGATTCTCGTATCCCTCCCGCAAATTACATGTCAGGTCGTGCTGTATGTCGTTCGCAAACTGCTGCTGGTACTCCGGATACAGACGTAGCACCTCCACCAGACCGCCCATGTGTATGCACTTTAAATCGCAGTAGGTAAGCGCCTACAAAACGACAAACGAAAGAAAGAAAAAAAAAAAACAAAACAACATGAAAACATTTTATGTTAATTGATTATGCACTCCACTCCGGCCTCTCCATGAGCCACCGGCAACAGCAGGCGAACTTATAGCCACAAAGTGGCTATTCCAGAGTCCATTGGCATTGCACAACAATTTGTCTACTAGCTGGATTTAATTATGTTTATTTTGTTTATATAATGTCTACTAATTTCAGTTGACTCAGAAAATTATAAATAGACATATTGAATGAATTATATTAAATCAAATTTAATATTAATGGTTTACACATTTTTTTGAAAAAAGAAAATAATAAAATGTTGTTGTTTTGTTGTTTTGTCCAACATTTGTTCTAAGAAAGCTGAATCAGAAAGAGCTTCAATTTATTACAGAATAAAGTCTAATCAAAATATTACTTCATGCAACGAATAATGTATTATACTGAATAACTATTGATCATTGATAATAATGATATATTGATAATTTCAATTATTAATACACAATAAATTTTCAGTTAAAAAAAAAAACATTTTTACTACTAATTCTCAATTCTACTTGAATTAACACATTAATTCAATTTAAAAAATAATTATCTTATTTAAATGGGATATGAATATTAATATTACAATTTCTTAGACGCATTTTCAGAAAATAAAACAATACTTCAGGAATTATTAAAATCAGTATTAGCATAATTAACGGATGTGTTTTCAAATGTGTGATTAAATTATGCTTTAAGTATGATTTTCTTAATTTAAATGGTCTCACTTGTGCCCTATTTAAAAAATAAATAATATTTAAAATAGTAGACAGCTATATGTGTAAAACCAAAACGTTTCTATTACTATAAATAAAATATAAATTATAAAAATATATAAAAGAATTAACTATAATGATAAATTTAGGTACAAATGAGTTTTATTAAGTGCATAGGTTAGTCTACTTGACCCGAGTTCATCGTTTCACGCGTGTTAATGTGAACGAGTTGACGTCTTCTTTTCATACTCAAGTGCACAATCTAGGCATACACACACAAACACACACAGACACACCCACACCCACACACGCACACTCACGTGGTTACTCAAACACAAACTCGCACACACATTACGCTTAAGTATCACTCATACGCCCCGTTGTGGTAGTTGTCGTTCTTGCTGGCTGGCTGCCACTTCTGCTGTACCTGAAGTAGTGCCTCCGAGCACATGCTGCGCCAGCTGCTGCCTAAGAGCGAGTAAGTAATGTATGCAAAGTGTCTGCGCTTTATTTGGCAGACATGCAAATAAACTGGCCACAAAGGCAAAGACGCAGCCAGAAGCCAGACGCCAAAGAAAGACATGCCAAATAGTAAATGACTGTAAAATCTTGGTGAGCAAAGAACGAAAACGAATTCATAGTTCTTCAACTATGAATTAAGTGCAATGCTTTTGACACTAATTAAGTGACGATCTTTCAGTTTAATTTATAATTATTTATTCATCTGCGACTCTTCAGTGAATTCATAAGCTGTCGAAGTCGTAATAATTATCCGACAATTTTCATTAGCCACACACAATTGCAGAGGTTTTTGCGGCTAGCTGACAGCCGACTTAAAAAGAAAATATTGAATTTTTTCCATTGCACTCAAGTGGAAAAAACGCAATGCTGACAGATGCTTAAATATATTCGAAGCATCGTTTGTCTGCGCTCAACGTGATAAAATTTACGACAAAAAAAAAGAAGAAAAAAAGAAAATAAACCAATGAGCAGAAGATATGTGCATTGTTTGAACTTTAAGCTTTGGCTTTAAAAAAGACGTTTCGATTAAAAATATAATAAAAAAACATATTAAAAGAAAAGGAGAAAAGGCCAAGTATACATAAAAATAAAGTCTATTTAATTACTACGCAAACGAAATAAAACACACAGACCCTGCACAAGAAACGCATTCGAAATATATTATTTTAATTAAGTTGAACTAAACCATAGCTTAAACTTTTTACGTAATTTAATCTTGCATATTGTCAGCTAAAAACAATTAATCTCTTTTTATTTTAGATACCTTTGAAAGCTTCTGCAGATATAATTAAGATGAAGCTTCCGGCAATCATAAATCTATTTATCTATTCAGCTAAAAATTCAGATTAAGCTTTTTGGCAGTTTAAGTTTAAGAATTAGTTGAGCGTCTGATGAACTTATAAATAATCTAATATTGTACAATATTATATGTTTAACTAAAAAGTAGCTTAAAGCCATCAAGCAATTAAAACTAACATACAAAAATTCAATATCAACACAGATTTAATATGTTTTTAGAAAACATTTAAAACTCCTGCACATTTTTTAAATTAAGCCTAAGAGTTTAAATTTCACTAAATGGCTACAATTACAGTTCTTGCCTGACATATTTATTGCTGTGGATAATTAGGTGTCAGGTTGAGATGGTGTCATCTGATCATAGCTTACCTTTATGTCGCTGCTGCTACGCACAACGACATCTTGGCCAGCACTATTGGTGGTAGCAGTCATTTGGCCGTTACTCGTGGCGACCAGATGCACATTGATGTCCGAGCCAACGAGATCGCCCTTGCCTGTGTAGGTGTGTATATATTTAAAAGTAGAAAAAACAAAAGGTCAGGCGCTTAGTTAGAATCAATATGGCTAAAAATAGCAGTCATTTTTCTAGGCAACGTCCTGAATGAATAAATAAGCAGATGACTGGCTAAAAAAGCGCGAACGAACTCTCGAGTTCAATAAACGCTTTTGACAAGATAAACACTAAATGGAAACAGGGCCATTTAAGCGAACGCGACTTGAAAACACAAAGTACCCAAACTGCTTAACAACCAGGCAACGAGACCGATTCAAAATTATTACTTACCCAGGATGGCAACAACCATGTCGTCCTTGATCACCTCCATTGAGCCATTACACAGATAATATATATAGTTGAGTGCATCGCCTTTGTGTATCAAATATTCGCCGGGTGCGCAAAAATTTGTCTTTATGTGGAGTGACAACAATTTCAGGCAGCCCTGTAAAAAAATAATAAAAACAAATATCGTGAATATCACTGTGACAAATTCGCATAGATGAGATTTTAGTCAAGTTTGCAACTTCAGTGGGTAAAGGGCTACTCAAACATTCTCATCCTTGTGGCAGGAAGCTACTTCTTCCACTCTTTCCGCCTGGTCGTTGATTTCGTTGATGTTTTTCAAAGGAATTGGCTTAACGCGCGCTTATTGCCATTGAGTGGTTTGTGTTTGGCATCTCTGCTTAAGCTGTATAAATGTTTGCACTCTTCGTTTTACTATTTTACAACCAAGCTGCATTTGCTGAAGTCTTGTTGATTTTCTGCGCAGCTAATAAATTATTCGAGCTCAAGCAAAAGTAAGCACCGAGCTAGAATTTAAATATTATAAATAAACTGGCAGTGCTCAGTACGCAAAACATTTCTTATATAAAGCAGTGATTAACATTTGAAATTCTTAATAATTTGCACAGTTAAAAGGTTAACGGAATGTGTGTGTTTACTATATTACACCTATTTTATTTTGTGTCGTGGTTTATGAAGTTGCAAAAATAAAATTTGTCTATTAATTTTAAATAAATTTAAACTAAAAGTGATTTATTAATTGTTATTAAAAACCAACAATAAAATATTGATTTAACTTTGTTTTGTTCAAATATTCACATAAATAATTATATTTGTTTAAACATGAGTTTTATTATAAAAAGCAAAACAAAACACACAAACATTTTAAGTCATTTACGCTTTAGAAATCGACCTATATAGACATGAAAAATTAATTACTTAACTATCTATTTTTTTTTTTTAGAAAAATCAGTTTTATTCTACTTTATTACTGAAGCAATATAAATATATTTGTTTTGCGCGTAACATGTTTAAACAAAAACAGGTATTATAGGACTCTTGGATTATATACAGCCTGATATCTTTGATATAGTTACACAGCTGATAGATTACTGCTCCCCCCAATGCAAAAGTCTATATCTGCCTATCACATCCCAAACAGAGTATTCCTCAGTCGGTTACGACCGACTGCAACATTCTCACTCTATTTGCAGAAGCAAAGTTTCGACGTTAATTACAGCTGGCTAAATGTCGAATTGAAGCTGATATCCAGCTCAAAGAGCATCTATGTACAAACTCGTGTTAGTGGAGACAGCAAAGACAACTTTGTTAGATAATCGAGAATCGACAGAGAAAACTTTTAGTATTATAAGCAGTGAACCTGTGGCGCTAATGCAACTGGAGCTTAATTGGAAAATCAATTACACTTTAGTTTTCAGCGCAGATTTTGCTAAAATGATTGCAACGCACAAATGGATGGGTAAGTGAGAGTTTGTGTGCGTGTGTGTGTGGGTGTGTGTGTGCGTGTGTGTGTGTGTGTGGGTGTGTGTGTGGGTGTGTGTGTGTGTTTGCTGGTGTGTTTGTGCCATGAAGTCTAGTGTGCCACATGACAAGAGTATTGACATTATAGTCTAAGGTAATCGACACAACTATCACCAATGCATTGGTTCTGCCTCTTTTTTGCTTTCACATTATAAATGTGTGTGCGTGTATATATATATATATATATAAATTTGTGTGTTTGTGTTTAAGTGTTTGTTTACGATTGTGACCAAAAATGTTGGCTAAAACCTTTTTCATGCTTCAGTTGCCCTTGTCGAGCTATTGGCCAACATGGAAAGCACGCAATTTATTCGGTGGATAACCAAAAGTTGTACCTGTGTGTGATTAGGGTTTGTGTGTGTGTAAGTGGTTGGTTGTGCAAAGGGAAATGTCTGGTATGCCAGCAGTTGACTTTTGACTGTCCTAGCCAAGTTAACTTCAGATTATTTTGAAGCATCAGCATTCTAAGACCACTTGTTCGAGGGCTTGTAAGCCTTTTAAACCATCGTCAAACCAGGCAAAAGCATAAAAAGCGCAAGCGCCACAAACCGACGCACATCACATAGTTTAGATATAGATATACATAAACATACACTCGGAAAAATAACCACGCTAAATTTTAAAAAATCGCCATATTATATTGAAACGACAGTCCTTAAAATATTGTGTTCTTTGTAAATATTTTTTAAAAAGAAATCGAAAGAAATGAAAACTCTAATTTAACAAAAATAAAAAAAAAAATTCCAAAATTCAAAAACAATAAACGGAATTTACTGACTTGCCTTTTAGTTAAAAGTTTAGGCTTTTGCCTTAGATAACGACTAGCTCGGTGGAAGGTTAATCATTTCGCAAATCAAAGGTCATGCATCACATGCATGAAACATATATATGTTTTATCGAAATTTTTAAAATATTTGCCCTCAAATTAAGAAGAGCAAAACTATAGTTTATGAAATAAACTTACCAAAAAAAATATTCAAATTTGAACAATTTAAACCAATTTTTAGGAGTGTATGTTTGAAGCTAATCTCACCTGTGAGGCTGCCTCGAATATTGGCAACTGTAATATTTCACGATGTAAATGCATGGAGACATCTCCTCGCAGCTCCTCTGGAAATTCGCGTAGCGTCTGTAATCGAACCAAAAAAGAAGAGAAGAGAAAATCGGTGAAAGTATGAATATGTGTACATAAACACACACATATATATATAAGTGGGAAGGGAAGGTAAACACAAGCGACAAGTGCCAAAACTAAAAACATACATATTAATCATAAAGCAACGTGTCGCACACACACACACACAAACACACAGAGTTGTAGAACTGAAAGTGAATTGAACGATATTGTGTTGTATATATATTTTGACATCCTTTTAGGGCCATTGCATTTTTTGCCATCGGAGGTTTTATAGTATGATGGTTTTGAGCAATATCCGTCTGACTATCCGTCTAACTATCCGTCTGAGTATTCGTTGTATGAACGTAATTTTTTTCGACACCCATAGAGATGGAGATTTGACTAGTCTATGCCCGCGGCGGACAAAGTGTAAAAATTGGAGTGCTACGTCTATTAGGGGGCTAGGAAATCGATAAGGTCGATAACAGCAAATCTATAAAGCCGCATATCTCATACAATTTTAAAGCTCCTAAAAATTTTAATTCACCATATCTTTCGCAATTTTAGAGTTAGAGCCGTCAAATTTAGTAGGTATATTACAGGTAGCTGATTTTAAGAACCCACAGAAATGGATTGCCACGCCCACACTTGCAGAACTACAGTTACCATCCTTCAAAGCAAGGTTACTGGCTTAAATCTAGCGCAAATTCAGAGACAGGTGGTTGAGCAAAGTATTTCGTCGTCGGTTACGCCCGACTGCAACATTCTCTGTTGTATCTGCACACACAATATGAAAAATAAATATCTTTGTCCTTCGCGTTTCCTTTTTTGTTTATGTGCCAATCCCTGAGGTGGTCGCAAGTGTATTGAATGAAATTGTTGAGAGGATTATTATGAAAGTTAAAAAGCTTCGCATTTTTTTTTTGTTTACATTTCGGTTTCTTCGGTTGCCTTCGCTGTGTTTCTTAAATTCTTTGCATAGCTACGAGACAAGTAACCTCTCGGGGCAATGCATATATACACATTATTATGTATATATATATATATTCCCTTATGCTGCTAAATATGCGACTATCCCTTGTCTTTATGAATGCATATTACTCCGCACTTAAGCGCCTTTTGTATCTTTAACGTAATTTGTTCGACAATAAGCCATAAGCCATAGACGTGTATAAACATTGCGGATTGTGCAAACAAACAAGAAGCTTAAAGAAAATGTTTGCATATTGGCTGTAAATTATCACAACCTTTTAATAATTCTTTTCACTAGAAAAGACCTATTCTTTTTTTATGTAAACTTAAAACAAACTAGTTAAGTTACTTTGAAAATACAAATCAAACTATTTCTACAACATTGTTTGCACTTTACGAGCCCCAATACACATTTATTGACTCGTGTCTATTGCACATAAGCAATTCAATTTCAAACAAACATTTTCATAATAACACCATTACAATATCTGTTTTACATGTTTAGAATAATTAGCAGTATAAATTTAAAATCGCAATTACTGCATCGAAGGGTAAATAAATCAATAATATGAGAGCTATGCATTAGTTTTAATTCATTTGGAAAATTAAAAGCCTCTTATGGCCACAATGACACAAATTTGTGGTTAAATTAACATACGGAACGTTGTTTTAATTGTGTTTTCGACTATGATTTACATTGACATGAGCCAAAATATTTCAACACGAACCAATACAGAGACAACTACAAAACTACTCATTGAATATATGAATAAAGTGTTAAAAGTTCTCACAGTGTGAGTGAAAGTGTGTGTTCAGATTTGAATATTTACTTAGTTAATGGAACATATCCCCGAAGGCCAACATGAAATTGTTATTTATGTGTGCGCCTCAACCAAACCAAAATGCAAAGAAGTGTAAAATATTTTACACTAATTGCATGCAATGCCCAAAAAGTTTCCAAAACCCAAATGCCAACATTAACAGCCGACTGTCAGCCAACTAAACGTAGGGCATTTCATTTGTCTGACCAACATTTCAGCAGAATCTCCTCGCCAGGACTCCCACATAATTTCTGATACAAGAAACACACGTTCGTCGAGTGGCTGGGCGAGGGGTTGCAAGAGGCCAAGAGGCTCTTGACGTTTTCCCAGTTATTTTTCATGCGCCATAAATTAACAATTTAATTTACTGCCCTGCCCTGCCATGCCCTGTCCCTCTCCCACTCCTACCCATCTGGGGTTACATTTTGCACTCCGCCCTTCTGCCTGTGTGGGTGCATCATTCATGTTTCGAAAGTGTAATTAAATTAAAATTGATTTAAGCATTTACTATTCAACAACTGTATGTCGTTTGACTTTAAGTTATCACGATATTTGTACCACATAAAAAATCAACTTATTTATGAAATTGATATCAATAAAATCAATTGGTTAAACATATTTAGTCATCCGGGTGTTTTAAGAGATATGTTGTGATTTATCATTTTTAAACAATCAGCTTGAAAATATTTGTAATATTTTCCTACCAATAAAATTGTCCTTCAAAATAAATATCATCGCTAACAGACTCTAAGTTTATTCTTAAGTAAACTGCTTAGTTAGTGTTTTAAATTTTTATGTGCTTCAGCATATATATTTAATTGAAATAAAATCATTTAAAAACAAACAATAAATAAATAAAACAATAAACAAATAATAAATAAAATAATAATAATAAATAAACAAAGACTTATAACATCTTGTAAAAATACTTAACAGCTATTCTTGAACATGTAACTACGTTGTTCCTATTCCAATTTCTTGTCTATTGCCGTCATGTGAAAATATTTAAATACTTTGAACAATCCTGTTCGTATTATCTGTTAATCTTCCAATCAATGTATTCTCGGAATAACTCTTGCTTCATTTATTGTTGGCCTGATTGGGGTTTTCTGGGAACAAGAGTTGTTGCAACATAATTTGACATCTATCTTCAAATTAAATTCATAACAAAACATACCTGTGGCAGCTGAGCTCAAATGGTTGCAATCCGAATTTAATTAGACAAGTTTTGAGATAAGTCAGAAATACGCAAACAAAGGAACATTCCAAAGAGCAGAGCACTGGCAGGCAGCACGAGGGGTGTGGCAGGACATATGAACAACGAAAGCGGCAGCCAAACAAATGCGCAAATTAATTTGCATCTCATGGCAAGAAAATTGCAGAAAAATTTAATAAAAAAAAAAAACAACAGGCCACATCTTGTTGAATTTTTGCTATCATAATGACAATAATTAGTTAAAGACAAGATAAATCTAAACACTTTGTGCATCTCATCCACTTCGGCGTGCAACAAAGTTTTCTGGTAACAATTTGTAGCATCAACAGTTGACTAGAACGCCACAGATATAGAAATAGACAAAGTTCTTGTTACACACTGTGCAAACTAGGGCAAAGTTTTACTCAACTTTAGGTATAAACTGAAACTCAATAGATTTACCCCTGCTGGGCCAGATTTAATGAAGCAACAAAATGGATTTAACTTTGCATTTCTTTTACAATAAAAAAAATAAATTAGATGGAAAACTTTTGCAGAGGTACACTTAAGAAATATTCAATTGACGGATAAACAATTAAGCCGAATATAAATAAAAGGCAATTGTTAGCTTAAATATAAGTAATCTGTGCATTCAATTATTATTTATATTCTTCCACATGGGATACAATTTATCATATCAGGCCACAAACAGACTTTCCGTAGACTGTCTCAGCGAGGGTCGTCAAAGTTAAAAGTTATTTACCATAAACTTAAGTAAAATATTATTAAAATCAGTTATATATTTTAGAATAAAACAACTAAAACATAAAAAAATGATAATAAATAAAGCGCTTAGAGTTCAAATCTGAAGGAGAGAAAGCACATAGAATTAAGCAAGCAGAAATAAATAAAATTAAATTTCGATTTAATTATTTTTAGATTTAAATAATAGCTGATATAATTTAATAACCACATAAATAATTTAGCTTTAAGCGCAGCAAAGCTCTACTCATCAGAGTTGATTTCAATTAAAAATAATTGGACTAAATTGAATTTAATATAAAATACTTTTGATACGTACCACTGGCGCCATGCGCCAATATGCCAACATGTGTGTCTACCTAGTGGCTGACATGCAATCAAAGGGGATTCTGGCTTTTGTCATTTAACCCAATGCCAATCAATAAGAAACATAAGATAAACACACACACACCGAGACACACACTCGCCCAAATGAAAATTGGTTTACCCATATTGTACATATGTATACACATATATATAAAATATATATATTTATGCGAGACCCAACAGACATTTGCTTAATTAAAGGCCCTGATACATCAAAATACCAATGAAGCCACTGTGCTTGTCCAGAGGAAAAGATTCTGCGCTGTATCGACAACTTTTCTGGGCCAGCAGGTTTGATTTACGAATGAAGGGCTCTGACATTCACTAGCACTCTCATTTACACTCACACTCATACTCATACTCATACTCATACTCATACTCATACTCATACTCATACTCATACTCATACTCATACTCATACTCATACTCATACTCATACTCATACTCATACTCACACTCATACTCATACTTTACCTCGTAGATATCAATGCCATGACTGAGGGACCAGGAAGTTTGAAAATAGTCCTCAATGCGCTGCTTCAGCTCCTTTGGCATCTGAAATTCACAATGAATGAGATTAATTAAATATTATAACATTTTACTATATTTATTGCTAATCTTACTGAGTTTAAACAATATGTGCATAGACTGAGATTCCCAAATCGTTGCGATTAATCTTAAACCACTTTACAGATTTATCGTATTTAATATTTGGTTTTGAACTTGTTAAATGTTAATTGCGTTATTTATTTTAAATTATGCATCACTCAATTGCAACTTTAACTTTTTATTTCACACGAAAAACGTTTCTATGTGTGCTACGCGCTTGTGAAATCTACTGCCAAAAAACGAATTTTTAGAGGCAATAATAAAATTATAAACTATAAATAAATTGGTACAATAAGTATGCGAAGCTTTGCCAAATAATAATACAGTTTATGATGTAGCGTTACTGTAAGAACAAATAAATATATGAAAATATATAATAATTATTATAATAATAATATCCTTAATGAGCCACTATTTTTATGTTGCCATAGCTTTTATGAATGCATTTTGAGGCACGCAGGCAGCGAGTGGCACAAATGCACTTAATTAGGAATACAATGTTTGAATGCTGCCTAATGGAGCTGTTGGGAATCGTTTTATGTGCGCTTGGAAAAAGTGTGCATCATCAACAAGTTGTGTGCATTTCACTCACGTCTCGTAACATGACAAACCTTGCTAACTCTGACAGCATCATAGGTAGGCAACCAAGCAGCTAACATAAGCAGAAACCAGAGACCAAGGACCGGAGACCGACTCCATCCAATTCATAAACTAATGGTGCGTGGCATATGGCAGAAATGTGCTGCATTCCAATAAAAGTGGGTGAGCATAGTACTTTGAGCAGGATCTGAATACATAAGGCCCGGTTTACAGCCAGATGCAATGGCAAAAATTAATTTCCTATGCCAGGGCCATTGCGGTTTTGATATCGACAATCGACTCTTGATGAGCCAGTCCATAAAGTGCTCAAGTATCAATGTAGTGCAGTCAACAGCCAAGCAGAAAATAGCAATAAAAAAATTCACATTTATGATAGAAGCAGCTGCTGCTAATGGTTCAATCTATCATTAAATCATAACTGAATCGTATGTGGTCTAACTTTAAGTCCCAATTTAAATGTCAAATGAAAAAATTTATTTAGATGTGAAATAAATCTATTGTTTTGCTGAAATTAAGAAAATTACTTATGCTGAAAGAAAAACATAGTAAAGAATATGATAAATATGAAGATATTAATATGTAAAATGGTCAAAATATTATTTAAAGGATTTGAGCTTTAAAAATATATCAACAACTATCAGTTTAGTTATATATAATATAATAATTTTACTTGAATATACAGCAGACTGTATTTTTTTTAATTGAACACAAAACTCTTAAAAACAATTTTAAATTATTTTTATATATTTAAAAAGGGGGTTTTTTTTAAAAAAAATTTTGGTTTTGCATAAATACATTTAAACCCTTTGCAAAAGATATATCAAAACAAATATGTTTTTTTCTAACTCCATATCAAACAATAAAATGAAATACATATCTTAAAAATCTAACAAATTTCTGAAAAGAAAAAGACAATGCTTTCAGTTAAATTCTGAATTTAAAGCTACTTTCGTGAAATTTTTTCTTCTTATACATAATTACACATAATTTTTTGTGCTGAGTCACACGTTAAATAAAGTCATTAAGCACACTAATTTACCTTGTAGTTAACTGAATGAGATAGCAAATGGTTAGATAAATTTATAAATACTCACATTATGCAGTGCCACGAAATCCTTGAGGTCGCGCCACTTACTCTCATATAGGGATCGACGTGAGTACATGCGTTGGATGATGGCAGTCACATTACCAAAGACCACGGCATGCATCAGAGCTGGTAGGGAAACAATGAGTTGTTATAGTAAGATATGCGAAATATGGTTTTCCAATTCCCAAATGGGCTCAGTGCACACAGAACGAGGCTGATTACCTACCGCCAATAAGCATCATTATAATGGTGAAAACCTTCTCGGCCGTTGTATTTGCCGATACATTGCCAAAGCCCACCGATGTGAGGCTGGTGAATGTGAAATACAAGGCTGTCGAGTAGGTTTCAGCCGTTGTCAGTATGGCAACAGATGCGTTTTTTCTCTCGGCGAGCAGCTGCAGCCAACCTGTGAACAAGACTGGACGATTTTAATGGTACAAAAAAAGGCGAAAGAGACAGGAAGAAATAACATAGACTTTGTTAAGTTAATTTAGGAATTAGAAATAGGCCAACAAAACAAATAATTCTAGCAGTTTTTGTCCTTACGCCCCTTCTTTAACTAAGAATGACTTGCCAAAAAAAAAATGTTCTTCACTTGCTGCTGCCGGACCTGTCCATCAAAGCTGTCAGGTCAAACGAGAGGACTTAAATACTGCCAGAGCGTGTCAAATTCGGAAAAATAATTCGGCCAAAATGGCAAAGTCCGTTGTCAAACGGCAAATGCCAAATGGTAGTTTGTTAACTTTCCCACAACAATATTCAAACTCGTTGCAACATAATTTAAGAGTGAATGATTATTTACTTTGTGTAACTGGCAATTTATTGCTTTTGTGTGTTATTTTCCATAATTAAATATTATAATTTACCAAGGGAATATGCCTAGCATTTTGCATAAATAAATCCTAATCAGCGAAGTGTAGAAAAATCTAAGGCACTTAAATGTGTGATACCATATACAAGTTCAAACAAATTCAATTATCATAATTGTATTTAATATTTTTTTAAGCAGCATCCGCATCATTCTACAGTACAAAATACACATCATAAATCAACTACACCATATAACAACTAAATAATAAATCGTAAAGTTTAGTGAGATGAACGGATAACTTTTGCTTGATGTCAGTAAGAAAAAGTTTGATATGTGTTTTCCTGCTTAATGCGTTATGTCAAAATTCTATACTCCTTGCCACATACACAATGGAATGGGATACTACAAATCAACCGGATGCTTTTCTGCTATGCGGCATACAACAACTAATGTGTTTTTTCAATTAATATTTGATGAGAATGCCAGATATAGTTTAACATTTTTTTATATAGTAATTAATTAATTGCAATAAAAGCAAAGTACAATAAGTTGTTCTTTTTATATAATTTAATATTAACATTCTCTAACAAATAAATAAATATAAATATTATATGATAATAAATATCCATCCCATCCGCCGCACGGAGTATGCGACGAAGCAATCATAAAATTTTTTTGAGTTCACGCCAATATTTACATATTTAAATCACAATAAACTCTGATTTTATATTGTTTCGCACGAGTTTGTTCAAAACTTTGCTATTTGAATGTGATAATAACAGTAATTCTACCCATGTAGCTTTTCACCTGAGCTGCTTTAAGCGTTTTCCGCCACCAAAATAAGATGTGTGCGTGTGTGCATGTGTGTGTTTAGAAAAAGAGTTGTGTCCTGCGGGCAAATGCAACATTTTCATTTGGCGTTTGGCGAACCAAGGCAAACACAATCAACGCTAGCGGCAAACTAACCAAATTACACACACAGCACACACTGTATATACACACACGTCACACACTTATGTGTGTGAATAGACGAATGATATATGACCTTGTCTTTCAGCTGTACACTCTAAAAAAAAATGGTAGAAAAGGTTTTTTTTCTGTCGATGTTCTATGCTAAAGTTTAGCTATTTAAATACATAAACTACTTTAAATTTGTTTGTATTTGGAATCTTAAAATACTAAGGTTAACTATTAACTATTTTATTACAAAAATAATCAATGTAAAGCAGATCACCGCAAATACCATATTTTTTGGAAATTTACAAAAGAAAAACTTGCGTTTTTAAAATATATTTCTTGAATTCGACATTGACTTGAAAATAATGTCGTTTTTTCGTGATTTTCAGCGATTTCTTTTTCGATGTGTTGTCCATTTGTTACTGCTACTCACCAATGTTGCTTTCCGGAAACCACTCGTACTCCTTTACAGCGATGACATACCAGATGCAGGCGAGCCAGTGAGCCGCCACCGTAAATGAAAACATCAGCAGCGTCAGAATCATGGCCGTGTGCTGTGAATATCGATCAATTTTTTGCAATAGCCTCGCCAGGCGCAACAAACGCGTCAATTTGACAAGATGAATGTGCGATTCCTGTTCATCGAAGTATGCAGATTGAGAGTAGATGAAACGAAACAAGATATATGTTTAAGTGAAAGTTGGAAACTGAAAATACGATATTGAAAGGGACACACAAGCAAACATGCTTATATAAATTTGATCAGCTGAAACTATGCAATTTTTTAAAGTTCCATTTTAAAAGTTAATGTAAGCATTAATTAAATGTAAAAATAAGATTTCCCGGGCATTCGACTGTAATGTAATATCGAACCCTTGTAGTTATCTTTTTATGGCGTATATCTCATTAGAGCACACACGCAGAGAAAAATAAATACACACACACGCCAAAAAACCTACACACAGCACCAAAATTTTGACACATGCCCATTTATTAGCTAGTATTTCGTGCCTCCAGTCTGCACTTAGTAACAGAATGGGACGAAAATGAAAAGGGATAGTTAAATAAAAAAATACAAAATCAAAAGGCCTGTCATCAAAAAGCCGAATTGCAAACATCAACCAGTTTCGCAGCAAACCAACCCAAAAGCCCTTTTGTCTGCCCAGATGGTTGCCTAAATTGAAGGTTAACGGAGTTAACTTAACGCTCTCATTTAACCTTAAAGTTAGCAATTTATATTTTTATATATGATTAAAAGTAAGTAAAAGTAAAAATAAATTTGAGAAAAAGAGGGCATTATCAGCAGCTGACAAGAAGTCATTTTAAAAGCATGCCTGCAATATAATTCTAAGAAGAGTAAAAACTGCTATCTAAGCATTTAGCTTGAAAAAACCTTGAAGGAAATTCAATGTGCGAAAGGCATTTAAGGCACATCCAAATAATCATTGCAAGCATATTCAAGTCTTCAACTAGGGAATACCCTAGGAAAAGTTTTTTTGCATTTTTAAAGTAAACTAAATACTACAATATTTAATTGAAAACAATAAAAAAAAGCTAACAGACGTTTTCAGCAAACAATCCAATAAATATGAATCAAATTTAAAACAAAAAATGATTTTAATGATTTTGAAATTAATTAATTATTTTTGTATTTTATTTTGAATATCAAGAAACATGAAATACTGTACAAATTTTGAGTGCACAGAATGTTGTACAATCATCGTGCTTTACATACTGAAAAATGAAAGATATTTTGAAAACGGTATGAGACTGTAATAAAATGTAAAAAATATACCAATTAGCTTTAATGTACCCCATTTACATATTGTTAATTACAGGGTATGCAGCAAATAATAATACACAACGACAGCAAAACATGTCGAGGCGATGTAACTTTAAGATTGCCGGCATAATAACTGCTTTTGTTTCCATCTATTTGTAAGACTTTTTGCTTTCAAATGCCACGTGGGTCTCTTTCTCCGGCTTTGTATGTTAGTGGGTATGTGTGTATGTGTGTGTGGGTGTGTGTGTTGGCATTTGTGTTGCGTTGCCAGGCAAAATTGTAATTCATGTTGCAATTTACGCTGCGCTTACGCTTTCGCTTTTACTTAGCTTTCCCTTTTATTTCTGTCAAGACTTGGCTGCCTTTTGCTAAAGTTGTGCGATGCCTTTTCGCATTTTGTCGGGGCAACAAAAACAAAAACAGCAGCAGCAAGAGTAATAAAGAGAAGCCAAGTTTACCCAAGTTGGCTGTCAGGGAAACTTCCGTTTCCGTTGGTCAGTCCTTTTTCGAAGTTTTTGGGACTCAAAGATAATTAAAACTTTTAAATCAACTGAATATGACAAGTTTTTAATGCATTAGCTGAAGATTGAAGGTTGCAGCAGTTGCAGAAAGAAAGATATGTAAACAACTTGAGAAACAACTAAGAGGATGTAGCTAAAGCAGTAACTTAAAAAATTTAGAAAAAAAAACGCCAAATAAAAATATTAATAAAAGGTTTTCTTTTTTTATTGATATTTAAAAACTTTTAAGTCTCGAAACCAGGGAATGTAAGGAAGAGTGAGAGTAAGAGAGAGGGAGATAGAGATAGAGAGAGGAACAGACACCGAAGTTTTTGCAATTAGACCCCATGAAATAAACTTATGCTGGCGCCCAGAAAAACACATAGCATTTAACAGCTAAACCACGTTTGTATATATTCATATATATATATATATATATATATGTACGTATACACAGACGGGCAAAGTTTTTCTTGTCCTTGGCTGGGATTTGCCTTTTAGAAGCAACAAGTCAAGATTTAGGTATACCTACAACAAATTCAGTTCAACTTAAACAACTCTATTAGCAAAACTTTTTTTTAAAGCCAGCTGAAATCCGAATTCTTATCAAACAAGTTTTTTTTATAAGATATTTGACCTTGGATAAGCCTTCAATATTGTGAGCACATAGGTCTGCGATGCGGCAATTTATGTAAATATTTCATTGTTGTCTGCTTAAGTCAACTAAGCAGCTAAACTGAATTTGATTTGATTAAAATCACAACTAAGCACTTTGAAGACAATAAGGGTCAACAGTAGATAAAGCGAAACCAAAGCCTTGATAGAGACCGCAATCAATGTGAAAACCATGACAATGCATAAAATCAATGGCTCAAAAATTAAGCATCAAAATGTCAACTTAAAACAAAACCACAAAATCCTTTAAATGTTTATAATGGCTACCAAAAGCGTTGCCAAAAAGGAAGGGCCTACTTTATCTGTATGCAATTCAGATAATTCAAATAAATATATATTATTTATATTTGTACTTGTATATATTTTGATGAGTGCTGGAGGAATATATTAAACAAATTTGTAGTACATTGAAAAAGCGTTTCAGAGCTTGTGTAATGAATTTCTTCAAATATTAGAAACAGACCAAAAGTTTCAAGTGTACCAAGTATATTCCTGCAATGCAGCTGGAAATTCCTGATAAATTTCAAAGATGTTAAAGCTTTGATTACACAAGTAAAAGCACATTTCAGACCAGCTGCTACCGACCACAAGGTTATGTCCAGAGAACACTTCAACTAAAGCTGACTTCGACAGCAGACTCAACAAGGAGCAGCAGAGCAGAGCAGCAAACCATAGAACAATCACACTTCAGTCATGGCCTATTCCTGTAACCTTACCATTTACTGCATTTACTTAAATGACGAACTTTACGAACACAAAATCGTCCTGATAGCACTGTATTAACCTACTCAGTTACGATGATGTCGAGAACACTATTTGGTTTTTAATCCGTCTGATGGTCGAGAGTGGAAATGCATTCAAAAGTGTGACATTTGACGTGGCAAACAGAAAAGCCGCTTAAGCGAGTGAACAACTTAAAAAAAAAAATTATTATACTATGCTCGGTGTTAATTTATCACTTTTAGCTACTTAAATCCAGAGATCGAATTTTATTTGCTTAGCTGTTATGCACAACGTTAAATTTAGTTTGAATTAAATCAAGTCAACGCAAACAAACACAAACTTTAAGGTAAAAGACATCCATTATGCATGATTTAAAATCGTTTTATGCAAATCCCCAAATGCTATTTACCACTCGAATTTAGGCTTAAATATTTAATGGCAATGCGAATAAGCCGAGTGGAACGAGTCCGCTTTGGCAGTTGCTTCTGAGGGCTAAAAGCAAAGTTCGCTGGTAATTCAAGTGCAATTGGGCATAAAACGACAACTTAAGTTTGCAACATCAAATACATTTAATATAAATTGATATCTTGACATGTGTATAAAACCAATTATTACTTGTTTGATCAGGCAAATGAGTATAGAGGCAATTAAGACAAATTGCGAGCAAATTCAATTAATTGTCATCAAATTGTGCAACATGATCATATTACAACAATAATAATAATTGCAGAAATGAAGTCAGTGAACACATAAATTGTATATATACAGTCAGGAATAAGCCCAATTAAGATAATTAAAATAAAATAGAGGACAAAGCTGCAAATAAATAGGGCACCGCAGAATGAAGACTTTGCGAAAAGATACTCAGCACTAGAATTTAATTAATCGTTCTAAAATTGTAATTACTCTCATCAGTTGCTTACATTTAAAGTAATAAAAACAATATGTTTCCTCTGCCCGGATTGTTCATCTCAGATGCAACAATCTCTCCCTTCTCTTTACTATATACTATACACATGCCATTTCACACGTCAGGATGTAGTAAAAATCACAAACATATTACAAGCAATTTCCAGTGATATGCAAATAGTTCACACGTTTTATTAAAAGTGCGACAATTGAAATATTTGTAAAGGGGTTAAAGCAATTTGAAGAGAATTTACTCACCTCGCCGTCGTACAAATCGGAGGCGTACAGATGATCAAAGGGCAGGGCGGCCAATAAATCCAGGGCAAACCAGCCACGAAAATAATTTATGGCAATCTGTTTTGAATTGGATACAACCTCACCTTTGCGGGAGACAAAGGTTGTGCGAAAATTCAATAAAATATCTGCAATAAAAGACCAATAGAATAACAAAAAGAAAATAAAAACGTTAGTGAGTCACAAGGGAATACAACTAAAACCCCATATTGAGCATTGAGCTAAATTCAATTCCCAGACAGGCAGAAAAACGGGTGAGGATAAGTCGGTTGTCCTGTAAATGAAACAAAGTCTCAACTGGACAACGTAATGACCAAAACGGACAATAAATCATCATAATCATCATCATCATCATCATGTTGAACGTTATGATATTGAATCTACTCACCGACAATAAAAAGCGCCTCCACAATGACATCGGAGACCATGGTCTGCCGATCCGCCTTGGCAAACGCTGCATTGTATGGGACCATCAATGCCACATAGAAGGTGGCAACCAGTATGACCCAATCCCATATGCCTTTGAATACGCCGTAATGGGGCAAAATCAAGCGTGACTTCTTTATCGATTGCGTTTTGTATTCGGGAAATGGCGCCTCAGTTGAATGCATAAAATTCTACATAGTTTAAAAAAAAATCAAACAAGCGGAAACATCAAAAGTGAATTTCAATTAAATACACCGGATGAAAGGATTAAGGATACGGATTGGCGCATTTGAACGCGAAAAAGCTGAGGGTTGGCAAAATGGTTAATTCAATTAATGGCGCACTAAAGTTGAGGACCTAAAAGCTTGTCTACTAAGGTAGAATAAATTAAATTACAATTATTTAACAACAATATCTTACATACTCTGCAAATTCTCCTCTTTTAAAATATATACTTACACTATATTATCAAATTTTAGTTTATCTTAAATAATTGTTTAAAAACACTTAATTTTATGGAATCCCTGTATATTCTTAAATCTGCAAAATTCCAATTACTACAAAAATGCAATATCTCTAATTAAGTTAATATAATAAAATAGTATTAAAAGAAATTAATTCATTTTTTAAAGATAACATTCTTCTTGTCTCAAAAATTTCTTATTTCTTTCTTAAGTTTGTATTATTTATATATATAAAATACCATAAATCTAAGTGTATATGTCTGGTCTTTACAAAACAAAAAGGGGTTTTATATCGAAAAACAGCTAATTGAATTTGAGTCAAGATTTTAATTTGTTTTTGTTATTGTTTTTGTAAAAATTGTTTGCTGATGTGGTATTGGAATTGGGGTTGAGTGTGCCAGCTGTCATACTCACATTGCCCAGCTTTAATTTGGTTTTGACACCGCCCTTTTCGGGCTTATAATGACCGGATAGCTGATATAAAACCGCACGACTCCGACGTCGTCCCATATTACAGCCCGCAGGAACATCCAAATTGTTGCCTTCGCCGATATCCGCATCGCTGCCATCGCCAGCCGGCGGCCCACCCAGGCCGGGCAAGCTGCCCAATCCCAGCATGCCGGCATTGGAGCCGGCACGGAATCTAGCGCCCAGGAGTGCAGCTGTAAGGGCAAAAACTTACAGATTCGCAACGCAACAATTTCAATTGATGCAGCAACACAAGCGTCGACAATTGTATTATGGAAATTTTTATTTGGATTGTGGATATTGGATAATTTGGGTGTTATTTTTGGTTTTATTTTGATGTTTATTTTTTATTTTATTATTATTATTATTATTGTTGAGTCGGTTTAATTACAATGATGATGCCGGATAGAGTAAGAAAAAAGAGCACAAAGATAGAAAATATACATAGTTTGTACAAATACAATTTGAATAAAATAGTTATTAATATTTTTATTAAGTGTTTCTCGTTCAGTCATTATTGTTTTTAAACATCATTTAACAACAATTAACCAATGAGCACATGGACAAACACAATTACAATTAAATCTGATGCTTAAGTTAAACAAAGTTAATACGACACGAAGTAAAAGTTGTTTTTGTTGTTTTCCTTGGACCAAATTATTTATATAACCCTCACTTTGAAGTGTTAACTTATACTTGCAGTTGCACAACTTTGAATTCTACTCAATTTGCCAGCGGCTTTTAGCGACACCAAAACATATACATAATTTACACAACACAAGCGAATTTAAATGGAAAAATTGAATTATTATTTTTTCAGTTAACATTCATAGAAAAATTTGTACTAACATTAAGTAAAACAAATATTTACTCAAAAGATCAAGCCACAAGACACAAATAGAAAACGATTCAAATATAAATATCACAATTCACATTTCACCAGGCTGATGGTAAATTGACGCACCAAAGACCAAAATGTCAGAAAATTTGTTGTTGGTTTGTTTTCAAGTCTGGCTTGCAATTTAATGGACCAATATGCTGAAAATAAACCGCAATCTCAACACACACTGACACACACACAAAGCACCATAGCACAACCCCAAACATTCCCATTAAATTTAAGTTAATTTTATTTTACTCGACCTACTCGACAAAGCGTGAGCGTGTTGCTATAAATTTGAATTAGGTTGATTGTGAAAAATTAGACCCAAATCAAAATACGAATAACATAAAAATATAAAATAAAATGGTGGACAAAGCAGCATACTAATTATACGAAATTAAATTTTAGATGTAATAAAGTGTTAAACTGCTCCAATTTGTCCGATTTGTTGCCTTTGTTATCATCCCTAACTTGTTTATAAATTGTTTATAAAGCAAATATTCAGTTTATCCAGTTTGCTACATATGAGAGATAAAATAATTTTAGAAAATTAACGAATTGGATTACTTTTTTATATATGTATGCAGCTGACATAAAACGTTGTCATAAATAATTTACTTTATTTATATTTTTTATATTATTCTCAATAATTAAGCAACAAAAATTATATTAAATGACACCACAAAAATTAAACACTGTTCTTATTTTTATTTTTTTTATTATTCTCAATATAACAGCAAAAATATTAGAAAGTGTAATTAAATGACACCACGAAAATTAAATACTGTTCTACGCAAGGCTCTGAAACAGGCTTAACGAATTTGATATCAGTTTTGAGCCCAAGACCGAATCCCATCGCTGTCATATCACAATGCCAATTAAGTTAAGCTGACAATGAACCGGACCGTCGTGGGCCAGCAACATTTTTGGGAGTTGCCAACTCCCTAATTTCAATCGCACGTAAATTATACCGAACTCATACACAAAACAATAATTGACATGGAAGGACAAAAAACGTCGAAGGAACTGCAAAATATGCGCGAGTCATTCGAGTGTGAAATATGTTGGGAGAGGAGGAGTCGCACATGCCACACAGGCAACAATTTGTTGCCGCATTCCTGACAAGTCTAATGATGTGTAAAATAACGGTCGTTTTAGCTGCCTCAACTCACATAATTGTCGACCGAACGAGAATTCAATTGACTTCAAATCTGGTCCATGAAGCGATGTAAAATTTTACAAATTATTTGACTAATTGCTGCGTCTGGACCAAATCCTAATCAATATGGCGGTGACATTTTGACAAATCCCGATTTGCCACTGATATCGATTGCCATTCAATGAGCCAGCCAGTCAGTCAGTGGGATTTGTCAAAATATCAAGGCTTATGCCGAAATCAGTATTATATTCTGACACGATACGCAATGTGACATGTAAATATTTACAATTGATATTTGTTGTAAGCAATGCTAATATAATAAAAGCTTATTATAAAGGAAGTCACAAAGTGACGGCCACTCTGAAGATACCCCGAACTTGATCTTAATTTTGATTAAAAATGTGCCACTTATTGGAATTCAGTGATTAGCGAGCACAAATTTGTGGGCTCAAAATATGGTAGAAAATCACTATATGAAATAGCTTTGTAGAAGCTAATTTATAAAAAGCGTTAATCTTACACTAAGAACTAGAAAACTAGTTTTTTAGAAATATTTTCTAGGTATACGAAAAAAAAAGAATTAATATTAGAAAGGTGTATCAAAATAAATGTTATGAATTTATTGTCAATCTATATGAGTCTATAGGTGTAATCTTAAAGTACTATTGATTAAAATTTAAGTAACAAATGAGCTACTTTAAATGCTAAATGAATTAGATATATTTATTCCTTTTTTTTCTTTTCTAAGAAAAAGAAAATGCATGGTTTTGAGAACGAGTAATCACAATCTCCCCACAATCTCGGTCAGTCAAATGCATTTTGGGTGGCTTTAAAATATGAATTGTCGGATGGACAGCAAGTTCTGTGGTAATGCAACAGTTTGTACGACAATTGAGCCCATTATATTGCCATTAAAATAATTGTAAAAAAAAAACTATTTAAAAGCAAGGCAGTGCAGGACAATAGCAGTACATGATTTAATGGCTTAACTCATACGGAAAACTGGGAAAAAGTGATTGAGACACATGCTGTTGTTTGTGAGATGCTCATGATTCGCGAGAACTTGGGTCTTTGCATACCAGCAAATCCACAAAAACCACACAAAACCGTCAAGTCAAGAGCAGTGACAACACGGTGACAGAGACACAGTGCTGAATAATGATGGTAATAAAACTGCAAATGAAACCTGCCACAAAATGCCAGAGTGCAAGCAACCATTAAGCTTAACAATGGTGCCGCGCAACTGAGCCAACTGAGCCAACCAATCCAAAAATTTTTACTCAGTCTACTCCGACTAATCCGCATTAGTTGAATGCGCAATGACCTACGCAAATTATTTCACTCCTGGCGCAACAGCCAAACAATTCTCGTGTCATTCTTTGCGTAGGAGCATCCATTTGGAGTTGTCTGCCTGCACATCAATATTTAAGCATACGAATCATTTTCTTTTGTTCAAACGTTTCTCTGTCCTCTGGGGAATTGTGCAGACATTTTCTACTAACTTATTCTCCATGCACAGCACTAAGCATATTAAATTCGGAATCCAAAGCGCTAAATACTAACTAAGGCAGTATTTGAACCTTAATTAGTATCTTAAGGTTTAAGGTCTAATTAGTAGTTTGTTAAACATACATATGCGCAATATTAAAATTTAAGAAATTTCAATTAAACAAAAATTCTATTTGAATCGCCTTCAAAATTACAATTAATTTGCATTGCCATTAAATTAAATTCTAAATTCACAAAAACCAGAAAAGCTTTCGCTGGAAGTAGTTGAATATAAGTAGGAAAATAGGAATAAAATACAGTTGAACTGAATTGGGAGCTACAGACAAATTTTATTTAAATGAAATGAACACAATAAAGTGAACATATTCGTTCCTGATAAAATATGGTTAGTTGATTTAATATGTAAATCGAAATGTATCGATAATCCAGAAACAGAAGCAGTTATCGATAAATTACAGCTAAGTTGATCTTTGTCGGGTATATTGCTCTTGTGCCAATTTTCAATTCCTCTTCTTCCAATTTTCAATTTTCTCTACCTCCATTAGCTTGCTCCATTATGATCTTTGTACACATTTTTCAGGGTATGAAAATCGGTAGACTTTAAAAATGATATTATGGTTGTAATATCTTGGAAAGGATTTATTTTATATTAGTCAATATACATATATAGATCGCAACAAAAATCCACTTCATATGAGAAAAGATTAAAGAAGAATAAAAAACGTAACTTATGTTGAAAGGAAAAATACTTATTTTCAAATGTCAGAGTCATGCGAGAACTCAAAAAGCAGTTGACCCTTGTCCACAGCTTAACCAAAAAGTTACCAAAAATGCTACAAAGTTGACAAGGTGACATGGCAGAACTGAAAAAAATGCAAATTTTAGGGAATTCATGCACAAGTCTGGAAAACAGAGCAGCCGCTGACATTTGCATCCAAATATAAATTTGTACCTTTTCATTTAACTGAGTTTTGCACATCTGCTTTTTACACTTATAGATTATTTAAGTCTATTGGCTTGGGTGTGGTTGTGCCTGTGTGTAGTTGTGATTGTGTGTGTAAATTCAGAACTCTCTGTGCATTAATTGTAGCTGTGTTAATTTTTATTGATTGCTTGTAACTTTGTACGCGAAAGTGCATGTGAATTTGCTGTTTTATCTGTTGTCATGGCCAATTTATAGCTTTTGCTTTACATTTCGATTTTATTTTAATTTTTTTAATATTTCATTAACTCTTTTTGTCTACTTACCGCTATCACATTCCTCGTTCACATTCATCTCCAACATTTTGGTGTGGGTGATGTCCTTGTGCGAGGCCAGGAACAAAACTACATCACGCTTTTCATTTTTGATGGGCACAATATCAAAAAGACACCAAAAAGGAGCACCTGTGCAGAGAAAGAAAATAGGCATTTAGTTAGCGCTTATCAAATTTAATTATCCCGAGGACAACATAAGAGTATTACAAAAATATTGCTTGTATAAAAAAAGTATACCTATTTTAATGATGTATAATTTATTTAATATTGTCTATTAAAATATACTAAGGGAAAATTTGTAAAATGAAATCGGTTAAAAACAAAATATTTCAAATATAAATAAAATATAAATAAAAATAAAATCATAAAAATATTTATAAAATGGGGAAATGCAATTAATTATTTTAACAAACAATGCTTTCTGAAAATCATAAAACCTTACAAAAGTTTGCTTCCTCGACTGCTTTATTAGAGGTTAGCTGTTATGTGTATTAAAGGAATTCACTCAACTCTCAAAAATAAAAAGATTTCTAATGAAATCATACTCATTGTTTAATAACAATGTAACAAAATAATTTTTATTTATGAAAAGAAACTCCAGGGTTTCCAGAAAGACAGAACTTTAAGCCTTAGAAATATACTATCCGATTAAAAAGGTGAGTTGCCGATGATGCTAATTTCCTAACTACAGGTTGATTTTTTCTTAGGTTTTGTTGACTTTGAGTTTATTCAGTTTATTTTAAAAGTAATTTGCATTTGGTGCAGATCGATTTAATTTCTGGTTGCATAGTTGTGTGGTCATTTTGTCGCTTTCTGTAGACTCAAATGCAAATATTGTAAGCAGCTAGTTGTGATTGCCTCGGTGCCCCGTGAGGCACTCGGAGCTAATTAGCGCTTAATGGTATGCAAAAGATAATTGCATGGCAACTCAATTAGAACACAATTGAACCACCATTTTAATTTGCAGAGTTCATTTTAAATATTGCCAGAGGTGTTTAGCCCATAAACTAATCCATAAATAATAGTAACCATTCAGCGAACCCATCCAATCTGCCTGTAGTAAGTTCAAAGTTGTAAGCACAGTGCTAATTAGAAAACTTATAGAAAAGTTAATAGCCATTCAAACACTTCAGAATTCCTCGTTCTGGCTGCTGTTTAATCGTGACCACATTTAAGAAGAACAAAATATAGAAAAATACATAATACGAGACGAACGTGCGAAAATGTGGCGAAGAAGTTTATTGCTTTATTGTGTTGTACGGTGCAAACAGGATCTGAACTGCTGCTCCTTTGAGACGGAGTTCAAGCCACAGGAAACTAGTTCAAGGCAAGACTACTACCTCAATAAAAGCCAACTGATGCGAGCCACGCACCGCAAAATTGATGCCACATTGGTGTTGGAAGCAACAGCAGCATCAGCATCGGAGCCATCCTAGTCAACCAGTATCTTAAATTAAAAGTCAATACAAATGGTTAAGCCTTCAAAAGAGGCCACGACCACTGATGGTTAACCAGCTGGCAAGCAACAAACTTTTTCTGCAACCTACTCACGTGGATGTGTGGCACAATTGACTTACGGCTTTTCACTTATTGCTCTGTTGTTTTTGGAGTTATTGTTGTTGTTGTTGTTCTTTTGGGTAAGCAATTGTGATCCCTTCCAACTGGTTGGGAAAACTTAACAACATTTTCTGTCATGTGGCGAAACACAGCTTTAAAGTTTTACCCCACAAAACACAGACTCACTCAGCTTATATGCCAGTGACACTAACTGAAAACTGATGGCCAACACATGCTTTAACCATGTTTATAATTGCCACATCATTTTTGAAGCATTGTTGATTTTATTATTAACATTTTTTCATTCTTGAATGTCTGAGTAAATTATGTTGTCCTTGGCATTTTCTCGCTAAAAAGTAATTTTTTTTTCTTAAAGTATTTCGTGAATTATATATTTAATTTTGTAAAGGGTTAATCCCAACGCAATTCGAAATATATCGCAGTAATTCAAAACCAAGAAGTATCTGAAGTGAGAAGTGTTGGTCAATTGGACTTTTCAGCTCATATGATGCGTAATGAGTTTTATTTGAATTAAACTCGAAAAGTAGCAAAATAATACTATGTTAATTTTTGTATGTGGTCAGCTTTGCTGCTGTGCCTCTGCTACTCCCCCTACTGTGCCAGTTGATGCCACAAACAACGTGGCACGTAATTTCCTCTTTGTCGAGCACAAATTACCTCAAATGCCAAATGAAGTTGGAAAAAAAAGAAAAGTTTTTAATTAAAAATGAAAACAATTTATAACACAATTTGCCACGCAATTGATGCTCTTTTGTTTTTTGTCTTACCTTCCTTTTTGTAGAAAATAACTTCCAATTTTAGTTCCATCTTATTTGAAAGACTTTTCTCAATTTGCTGCTTGTGCTCATCCTTTGTATCCGGCCCGTAAAGGAAATGACATGAACAGCCTGTTTCGGGTTCGTTGTTCGTGTTTTTGTTGTTGTTGTTGTTGTTGTTGTAGTGTTTATTTTGACATTTTTGTTCGTCATCATGTTGCGAATTGTCGTTGGCAAACAATTGAATAAAATGTACAAATAAAGTAAAATGAGTATTGAAGTGTTGAGCTGTCTTTCCCGTCAACTTGTCCGTCTTTCCTCTTTTTCGTCTGTCCCTCTGCTCCTCTGTCCCCTACTGTTCCGTCAACTTACCCTTTTGCATAATTTGCGCGCGAGAATATCCTGTCAAGTCCACGAACCCATCCGAGCAATAAACAATTGGATTGCCATTTGCCTGCGCATTGCCAAGCACAAAGTTCGAGTCTGTAAAGGAAAATGAATGATGGAGCATTTATATTGTGTTTTGGGTAGATAATACAACATATAGTTTTTGTCTTCTTTGTGATGGATATCCTGGGGCTTTCATTGTCTGACCAAAAGGCCTCATACATTTTGCTCTTTGGCACCATATTTAGATGTATGTATTTCTATCAATGATTGGCGGAATGACAATCACCGTTAAACAGAACTATTTGCACATAAACTATCAGTAAGACGGTATTTTGGTAAATTTTGTGGAATATTGTGGGTCAATGTTGCAAGTTCAGTTTACGTGTTCGTAACTACAAATTCACTTTAAAAGATCTATAAAAATAGCTATTGAAGATGCGACGCATACAATATTGCAAAGGGTAGAAACTGTTGCCAGGCTGTATTTTTTTTTTTCAAATGAAAGAAATATTTATTCATTTCTTTGATAAATCATTTCATTAATTTTTTTAAATTCGTCGGATTAATTTTCAAACTACAGTAAACAAGGTTTTTTTTATTTCCTTAAATGACTTTACAAATATTTAAATGGATGAGGAATAACACATAAAAAAAAACCATACAATTTATTTATTTTTTTTTTTTTTGTGTATTTTCATGATATTTTCAATAAATTTAATTTAATTATGTTATTTGATTTACTTTGTATAGTGCCTGAATTGAACACATGTTCTTGAGTGAAATCTATAACAGGTTTGGTTTTTATTTGCTTTTAAGCAATTAGACCTTTTGGTCTGCTGGCAGAAGTATATTATTTTAACAAACAAAAATGTTAAACAAACAAAAACTGATATTAAATTGCAGCAGTGCTCGATTCTCGTTCATATCTATGTTGGGAATAAACTGCAATTCAATTCTTTCTACAGCTTGCAAGAATACATTAAAAATTAAGTGTCTACTGTCAGAAAAAATGACAGGATGAAAATGGAAATATAAATATCATTTCACTGCTTTTATCTGTACTCGAATAATTAACAAAACACATTAAAAATCATGAATTCTTTACTGACAATTAATTGATTAATTACTGAGTGTTGTTGAAAAATGTTTTGCTTAAATATTCCAATTCCATTGCAAGACTCAGCTATTTTATGATATCCAAGAGGACCACTTAAAAAAGAAAATAACACATGGAGTGTTTATGTGTTTATTTTTAAGATTTTTCTATAAAATAAAAACCTGCTGTCAGAGCAGAACTGTTCGATTCTATATATGTTATATATATTTATATGTGTTTCACAATACATTCTTTCTGCAATATTTAATGAATATGATTTTTACAAATTGTAAATAAATTATCGGTAAAAGAGACTTTTTGACTAAAGTCGAAATTATTTTAATGGATTTGAATAGCATTCATTACAAGTGAATCAACTCGAGTATTATACGCAAATCCCGTTAAAAGATTGTGTCTATTTATTGACACGGCAATAAATAAAACCGAACATACAATTTGTACTTGTAAGAGCAGCTTTGAGAGGCTATGAATAGACTGAATATCAATTTGCACTCAATGAAAGATTAACAGCTGCACCCCACACATAAAGCTGTGAATGAATGATGCAATCAATAAACCATATATAAAGCACAGAAAATTTTATGAAAACACATAAAAAAAAACGTTATTAATCTTTTTGCATAGTATTTGATGCCATTAAAAGTTAACTGACCTTAAAAGCCAGTTTCTTCACATATTAAATACTCAACTGAGCAGAATACTGAGGTGCAGACTAGGCAAAAATTCCACACATATTTATATGTATATGCTTGAGTATATACGTATATATATATACATATATAACATGCATATATGTCACTTGCAAACAGCTTGTCAACGTATTTAACTTGTGCACAACAACAATTATACGCCATGTGCGCCCAGCCAACAAATCACTTACAGGCTATGTCGTCCAAAAATTAGTGCCTGTCTTCTATTTATTTAGTAATATGTGCTAAAATCTGTCGGCATTACTTAAGCCCATTAAAGTCGCACTGAAATGCAGTAATTAATATAGAAAGAAAGTGAGAAGGTGAGAGATTTATGGAGATATTGGCAACGAGCAAGGTAAGCTGAGGGATAGACAGAGAATTAAGAGGATAGACAGAATAAAGAAGAATTACAGGCGATAGGAATTAGAATAAGAGAGAGGGAGGGACAAAAGAGACAAAGGAAGAGAACGATGAAAAGGATATACTTATTTATTAGAAATTAATTAGATGTTTGAGAAAGAATAACAATTCAGAAGTGCGAAAGATTATAAATGAAAATAGTTCGCTTGTTAATTATAATATTTCACCTGCCTTGATATGATGATATAAATAATAACGTAAATTAAACGTCAACTTATTACTTTTTAAAATGTGCTTATACTAAACAAAATATAAACGAATAAAACTGTATCGACTTAAAACGAAAATTGAACCGATTACTAAACAATTTTGTTTTTCAGAAATTGGTTTTGTTGTAAGCTTTTTCAATTTTAGTTATATGAAATTAAAAACTACCTAAAATTGGTGGTAATGGGAAATCTTGAAATAAAAGCTTGGGTAAGAATTCTCTGTACTTAATTAAAAACAGTCTGGAATTTTGAAATTTTTTTCTAAATAAAATTGTAACAATGAATTTAACAAAAAAATTAATGTTTAAAAAAATTAAGAGCTCTTTTGGCGCAAAAAGATGAACGGTTTTAGAAATTTCGGGTTTATTTTTTCTAAAATGATATACAAGCTTTATTTATAAAGTTAATTTTTATTTTAATGACCATCATAAGCTGGCCCAAAATAGACAGTTCATTATAATAAGTGACAGCCTTGGCAACAATCAGTCAACAAGTGAACTTTCAATGTGCTTGCCACATGCACCTATTACCCAAAATGTAAAATTTCGCAAAGTAAAACACTTGACAAAAGAAAAGATTCTGGTGGTCATGAGAAATGCCAAATAACCACTAAGCTTATTTGCATTTTTGAATTGTCAGCTTATGAAATACTCATTGTTTAAAGCTGAAAAGTTAAACAGTTACCAATTAAAATTTCGCATTCATCAGGAACTGAAAAGTTTTGACAAATGCAAATTATTTTATGAGGCTCCATTGTGTATTTAGTTGCCTGGCAGCAGCACAATGACAAACCCAAGCATTCACATACATCTGTAGTTTTAACTTGCCAGTGCAGATTTCTATAGGGACACGCATTGTCCTTCTTTCTCAATGTCCTTCCCCGCTCCTGCCGATATGCTGTGCGTTGTTCGCGTGCCAACGCCAAAACTCAATGGGCCGATTTTCTTTTATATATTTATGCATGCACCCGCATTTCCTGTGATATTTTTTATGACTTTCCCAAATGACGCTTGGGCGGACTTTTGCATACATAGCATAATGTCCCATTAAAGCACAGTGCCCTCTCAATAAAACTCCCATAAATACTACATTGCAAATTATATAACGCTGAAGGCCTAAGTAAATATCGTAAGCATCGTTTAACTTTTGTATTTTATGACTGCCCATTTCCGCTGGGTGGATATTCCCTACCCAACAACTTCAACTATGTATTCAAATTAAATCTTGTGTTGTTTTTGTTTCATTTGCAATTTTTAAACATTGGAATAATTTATTATATAATTCAATCAGATGACAACTAAGAAAAAAAAAATCAACTATTTACACTTTACAGATAATATTATCAATAATATGTATATTATTATTATTATTATTGTTGGTAAGAAGGATGGCAGTGCTAAAGTGTCAAGAAAGTGTTTGGCCACAAAAATGGATATCTTTGCAAAAAAAAAATGTATTTTCCTATTGACTTTTATTTTCTTTCTGCTGTTGAACTTTTTAACACCGAAAAATGAATTAATTTATTCAATTGTGTAGTCAAAAACACCCATTCTTTGAACTGACAAGAAAGTTTTTGGGCAAGCCTTGTTGTGGTTTTAAAATTCCTTTTAGCCAGATCCAATTAGAAATGAACGTATTATTTGTATTTATCTGTCTATGACGTTGTCAAAAAAATTTAAATTTGTTCGGTCAAGCAAAAAAAAGACATTATATAAAAAAGCACCGAATTTTATATTGCCGTTGATTAAGAAAATCTATAGATTTTTGATTAGGTTATTGTCTCTATTCGCTGGAGGAACGTCGGAGCACATAACGTAAAAACCTTGGAGGCAAACCATCAAATGAATGTGCTCGGAGATTAAGGGGTTTTATGAACTCATAAAGTAGCTATTTCACAAACTTTGGATTACATTTTATACAAGATAGCTGCTCAATCACAATACATTCATGCATTCATGGTTGCCTCTTCTTTCAATTAATTTTGTTGTTAACTAGTTTTAATAAGTACATAAAAGTAGAAAAAAAGAAGGGAAAAATGTTTGCATTTATTTTATATATAAACATAAATTTTGCATTTAATTTTGCAGCTTTCAATGTTATTCCCTAAACTACTGTTAACTCGTATAAAGAAAATTTTTTAATAAGAAAACATTCTGAACGGTTTTCTCATTTCACAGTCTATGCTTTTGGAAGTGGTAATTTAATTACCCTTTACATCATAAAAAATGTATTTTCATAAAAATTACATAAATCCACCTTTTAAAATTAGGGTTTTTTCATGATTGCTCACAAGTCTTCTGTCGGAATTAAGTCTGGACTAAACGAAAACTGTTGATAAAACATGTTTATAAACCATATTAATTTTTCAGTTGATGGCAGCTTGTCAAGAATTATCTCATTGTTCATGCAATGAACTGTCACTGTCAGCAATCTTCTTAACTTGAGAAAAAAAACAAGTATTTTAAGATATTGGTTGGGAAATATTTGAAAATATTGGATATATGCAACACAAATTAATTGGAACAGGTAATAGCTTATTTTAAGTCATTGTGGCATCTCATGTTTACCAGAACTGCCAATTTTTTAAGAAAACATATGCTTCGGTCTAAACACAAACAGAACTTGGCACAGAGCCAGTGAAATTCAGTCACTTTGAGCAATTTATCATATAGATAACTATTATTAGATAACAATGACTGTCTGAGTCCGTCCAGTTACGACGGGATTTATTTTGAGCACATTGTGGAACAGTTTCACTTAATAAATGGAGCTGTAATACAAAATACTCTTATGACACAAATTTCACTGCTAGCTTTGTGTAAAATGTCCTTGGACATCATTATTATTACTGTTATATCTTGTTTGTTTGACAAGTGTGCACTAACCTCAAACCTGATTACAACTGATTCACAAATTTAATTTAACTTATATTGCGTCAGAGTCTATTGCCACAAAGAGGCAATTATAATAATTGCAAGTACATTAGCTCCAAGAGAGCTCCTTATTGCCACATATATATAAGTGCAAGGATGTAGCCAGCCTCTGGGCCAAGCTGGCGAGTCCGAATTCCGTAAAGGTGCCGAATTTTAATCCAAACCACATATCTCTTATTTGAGGTAAAGATGTTGTGGGACTTCTGCCCATCTGCATGCCCCTGCGTACGCCCTTGTCTGTGTATAATATATCTTTTGACTTACGCGTGCCATCGAAGCGTGTGGCAATTGTGTCCAGGAATGTATTCTGGGGCGCTAACAGCCCCTTGCGGGCTGGCATAGGAATGGTGGCGGCCGGTGCGCCTAAAGAAGCGCTTCTTCAGGCTGGGCGAAACTGCAAGGAGAGACAAATGAGAGACACTTAATTAAATGAACAAGTTAATTATGCTGTTAAGCAGCTTTGGTATATATTTAACAACTGCAATTATTTTGTTATGTCCTCTTTCAGACAACATTTATTTGTAGCTTATCAAATATGCAACAGGCTCACACAGTAATACATTCATTATTTTTGTTTTTTTTTTTTTTTTCATATAAAAGTTCTTGCATACTTTGTGGCTTAACAATGGAGTTTCATTTACAAAGCCAACACTTTTAATTTGCAATTAAGTTAATTTATTGTGACACAAAACTACCATTACAAATATCGGGTTAACCAACAACAAGTCATTAATATTAGAGAAGCAGTGTAAAATTTAATGCAAGAGCAACAATATTCATGCAGATAAAATTATGAAGTCTTATTTTCTATACTGTATGCCGATTCAAATTCGATTTATATAGTCTTCTCATATTTATCAGCTATTTTATATTCACTCTATTTTAGTTTAAACGAATCATATTAAATAAGTTTTGGTATATGAATAGCTATTTAGGCAGTTACTTCTCTCCTGTTATGCTATCTACACAAATCAAGATACTCGAAATTAGCTGAAGCAACCCAAATACCCAGAATTAGAGGCAGTATTGAAGCCTAAAATTGATAAGCAAAAATTGATCACCAAATGTTGGCACCAATCACCCAATCACCGAACAGCCGCAAAACCACTGACAGCTGCTGCGACTGGCTATATCATCGTTAATATAAACATTTTTTATTATTCTTATTAGCAATTTCGATAAAAAGCGATACGAATTACTGCGCGTGTGTGTGTGAGCGAGGGTTAACCAAATGCCTCGATTCTTATCAGTTAACATTGACATTTGATGCAAACCCCAAAGTGGCAACTGATTAGACTTTTGTGGTTATGAACAAGTGGCACTGACTGTAAATAACGATATATTTTAGAAAGGGAAATATCAATGATTCAAACCGTGATAAGAAAGCTATAAAATATTATATAAAGATGAAATTTGTTCCAACCTTAAGAATTTTATAAGAACAGTGACCCCAACTAGTATGTTTTATTTTATTTATTTAATATAAAAGTAGACCAAACTAATGTGTATTCAATTGTGAAACATTTCTTGTTTAAAAGAAAAAAATGTATGTTAAATAAATGCAGTCCAAAATCTTTAAAACAAAACATTAAATTAAAATAAAAAACCGTATAAAAAAAATATAGTAAAATAAATTATAGTAAAGTGTAGAATAGTTGAAATAGAGCTGAGTAAAAGAAGAGATATAGTATATAGTAAAGAATTACTTTTCAAAAGCTATAACAATTTTTTTATTTGTCCATTCTCAGATTAGCTGTTGAGAAAGTTCAATTTAAGGCTGATAGTTTCAGAGAATTTCATTTGATGTGTTCAGACACACCCACTTTTTCGAAATTTAGACAACTAATATGTGCTCAGACAATGTGTGTTTGGCACTGATAACACACGCTTCGAGGCACAGTTCCAATAACGCTTATGTGACGCACTCAGGTGCAAATTGGGCACACAGCTTGCCACATATAGTTAGACTGCAAATGTAATTTTAATTAATATGCCAACTTAAATTTCCTGTCCTGTTTCCTGTACTCCACACCCAACAAACCACAACTCTCATCCCTGATAGGAAATTTTTTGCATTATGTTTAACCGCAAAATGTTGAAAGCCAACCCGTTCGCAGTGCCTTGGTCTGAGGACCATCTACAGGACATGACTAGCATATGGTGGCTTCAATCTGGTTAACCCAGACATCCACTCAAACACACACACACACAAACACTAACATACACAAACACACACACACGCGCACACGCGCACATAATAAGCGCTGCGTTGGCTGTGTGTGCAATTTCCGTTTCCGCATTATTCCACCTGATTAGACTGATGATATGAACACTTTCCAGCACCTGCTGCTCATGTTTACGTTCAAGGTTTGTTGGTCCAAACTTTGCTGTGGCTATGCAGAATGCAATAAGAGGAAATTGCAAATGTGATTATATACGGAAATAAAAATTATCAACACTGTAATCAAACAAAATATTCCAATTTTCAAAACTAAGATTTTATAAAATATGTTTATTAAAAAATAAAAATAATGGAATATTATCTAAATATAAAAGTAGAGAAAAAATGATTTTTATCGTACAATAAATTCTAAATAACGGTCCAAACATAATTGAACCATTTTATTGTATTGATATTTCCTGAATCTTATATATAAGAAAATAAAATATTTTTCTAAGCATTAAATAGATATATTTTTTAAATATTAATAATAAATATTATTACTCAAGAAAAGTTGTTGAAAAACGAGCAATTACTTTGAAGCAAATACTTCAGGTGATGCGAACCCTTGATTTTTTTGAAATACTTTGCATAGCTGAAGTTCCCCGTTGAAGTCAATTAATTTCATAAAATTAAATTAAGTTAGGAAAATAAATATGCAACCGTTGCTGAACCAAAGCTTAGAATAAATTTACTTTTATCAAAAAACAAAACAAATAAAACACCCACATACAAAAATTGAAGAAGCGGAACCTAAAATGTCCTTGTATAGCGAAAACGCTGCTGGCATTTTTAATTCCAATATTTTTATATACAGATATGTGGAGAAGGCAACTGAGCGTGCGGCACGTGCAACATAAAAAGCGGCACGGAAATACACGATAACCAATTTCGCATTTTTTGCGGCTGAAACTCCGTCCAACACTTGTCTGGAAGTAAAATTCAACAAAAGAACAGAAGAAATTGATTTGATGATATCCATAAAATAAATACCCTATTAAATTATAAAATTACGTTATAATAATGATTCTTTTTATGATTAACCTGTACAGGAAGGAACAACATTCTGCAAATGTATATTAATTTATTACACCCATTTATTGACTACTTGAAATATAACTTGCATTAAAAAAATATTTAAGGCATATATCGGAAGGTATTTAAAAACCTTTTATTGATTATTTAAATCCTATGGTAATATATGCATTTATGAGAAATTGAATATGTAACCAGAAATGCTCTGTTGGGGTAACGTAAGCGAATCATGAAAGCAAATTGGCAAGACTTTTACTTTATTTCATTACAACAGCTTGCCACATGCCACTTCCACAGTTGCTCTCTCAGAGATTTGCTTTCTGTAATTGGCAGGGCTACAAGGAATCGCCTTTTTTTGCTGCTTCGTCGAATCTGTATAATTCCACTTATGATTTTATTGCTATTAACGAGCACTGCAAATTGAATATGCATATGGGATTCGGAGGGGAGAACCTTCATAGTCTACATATTGGCGCACAAGGACAACACCTGGACACAAGGCTATGAAGCGCAAAGTGCACATCTGCATTCATTCATTATATTATTTCCACTGCTACTCAGCAATTTACAGTATACTGCCAAAGCATACTTTAAATCTATATAGCCAAAAGCTAGTTTTAAAACCAACAAACTAGCTTTCTTTTCAAATTACAAGAACTTTGCCAAGTGTTGTCTGCCAAAGAAAATATATCAGGCAACAAGTAAAATTTATCACTTGACTTCCATATAATCTAAGCCCAGATGTTAAATATTCAATAATTTTATTGGCAAACTTAATTTATAGAAGTTTTGCACTCATTTATCATGGCTTGCACAGGCACTGGAGAGATAAAATATAACTAAAAATAAAAAATTATACACACAAAAAATATTTACGCCAAACCTTTCTCAAACCTGTTGGAAATTGGCATATATCAATCAAATGAAGCATAAATATCATACTAATTACGTTTTAATTGCTACAAATATATTTTTAATATTATCTATGAAAAAATTATGGCAACTGAAAATGTTGATTGATTAAAGCAATTATTTGGTAATTTGCTTTAAAGCTTAATCTGCTTAAATAAAATCATTAAAATATATATATGCTAAGTATATGGAAATGCCAAACATTGGATACCCTTGAAAATGCAACAAATATAAAACTCAAATGATAGACAGATATAATTTAATAAATAAAAATTATATTTTAAATTCGATTAATTAGCATTAAAGGAATTTAATAAGTGAGAAGCGGAATAATATTATATTTTTACAAGTAAGTTAAACCTTAATATTTAAAAACCCAAAGAATAAGAATGGAATTACGCAAAAATATATTTTAAGTTAAAAAAAATTGTTGTTATTAAATAAACTTTTTTTTTAATTTGTTACAGTAATTAAATTTTTCTCAGGTTGTCTGCAACAGTCGACTTGCTATACCCATTCAACCCTAAAAGTATTTGTATTATATGCGGAAAATTATATTTATATTTAATTGCACATTAGTTAAGCCTCAGTAGCTAACAATATTTGCAGATTTTGATTAACGAGTGAATAAACAACTCAATTGCTTTTTGTTTTGCTTAATGCGTTTAGTTTCAAACGGAGCTCCGAAATGTGCGCAACGCCCTTAGCAATTTATATCCTCATCTTATGGCATCTATTGGGTCAACTGGCTGCGGCCAAGGTGCGTATATATTATGTGTGTGTGTTTATGACGTCAATAGGGATTAAATTGAATGTATGTATGTACAGAATGACCTTGAGCTGCAGTTCGAGAACTTTACATGCATCCGTGGCAACCGTGCTAGTGCGAATCCCTTGGCAAGCATTAACTGTGGTCTTAGCAAGAATCCGAAACGCCGCACGCTGCATATGGAATTTGTGCTGATGGAGCCGCTGGAGGCACATGATTTCAACATAATCATTGTGCTGCCACGCCGCACTAATAAGAACTTTGTGCTGCTCAATGTGACCACAGATGGCTGTCAGTTGCTCTCCAATAAGAATCAAGTGACCCTGTTGCGCATCATACGCGACATACTTGACCGTTACAGCAATTTTCCCAAGCATTGCCCCTTGAAGCAGGACAAAGCATACAATATGCGCGGCTTTCGTCTGGACCTGAGTCTGTTACCAGCTGTCACGATAGAAACGCCAGTTCATTTGGAATTCAGCTATATCAGCAAGCAAGTGGTTCTATTCAAAGGCTACATTGTGGCCAATGTGCAGAGCACCAGCAGTGACAATAAAAATAAGAAGGATGCCTAAATTATTAGGATTCCACAAATAAAAAAAGGTCAAAAAACAATACAAATTTGTAAATAAAACTCGTATATAGAACAAACAAAAAAAAATATGTAAATTATTATCGATAGTGTAAAACAATAGTAATAAAATTTCATTATAATCCATTTAAAAAAATTCAAACAAATCACACTTTATTTTTATATATTGAAGATAGTATTTCAGCGTCAGTTCGTTCTTGTAAGTAGATCGGCTAAATGCTAAAAACATTACCTGCGTAGCTACAAGTGATTTAAATCGTGCTTTAATCGATTTTCGCACATTAAACTGACATTTAATAATTTTTTGGAATATTCTTTCTGTTGTTAATGTTATCTGTTTAATTTCTTTTTATATAGCCAACTATTTATTTTCAGTTTTATAAGGTAAAAAGACAAGTCCCTTTGATCGAGTTTTAACGAGTGTTATGTACTCTTAATGTAATCTATATTTTCCCCTTCATTATTATTAATTAATTAATTTAAATTTTCGAACAGAAATGATTTTCTTTTTATTCAGAAATTAAATAGGTTGTATAAGTGGTTTCAAATTGGTAGCGAAAAATTTTTCAGAACACTGCAAGGCATTTGAAAACATTATTCGTGTCGAAAAGTAAAAGATTATAATATTAAAATAATATAATTGGCATCACCCTCAGTTCCAAGACAAACTGACAAATATGGTACGACTCAGAAATATTATTACAATTTCCAGAAGTTTATTTTTGCCAGCACTCAATTTTTGTTACACTTTAATATCCATTTGGATGTGTTTTTTGGTGGGTACAAAATGTTGACAGTCGCACAGAAGCGAACATATGGCCCTGAAGTTAATATTACAGAAAAATCAGCCAGCTGTCTGGCGTTTACAATGCCCCAACAACGTTGCCACACCTGATGTTGCCACACTTAGACACGCTCCGACTGTCTCTATCTCTGTCACTCTTTCATTCTGCGACAATTTGTTACAAGCCATTCAACAAATGTTGTTCAATTACCTTTACACACAGACATACACACAGCAGTCGCACACACACACACAGCAGTCGCACACACACACACACGCCGTCAGACACATTGTTGCAATCACTAACTTGGCTAACAGAGCAATTGGGTGTCTGCCGGCACATGGCGTTTGACAGTTGACAGCCAACGACAATACCAAACAGCCAACAGGCAACAGCTAAAAGCCAACTGGCAACTGGCAAATGGTAACTGATAATTAATAGTGTTATCCATGCACATTCGACTGTCAGTCCACAACCCATTTTCTATTTCCCATTTCCATTTGTCGCAGCCAGTTTGTAAAATGATTTGTTTCAGTTTTTATTTCTGCACTTTCGACATCTGTTGGACGTAAACAAAAAAAGTCCCCTAAAAGTATTTTGCGTATCAATCAGAAAGTGTATTTTTAAAACTGAAGGTTATTTTTAAAAAAAACCAAAGGTGTTTAAATTGATATGAGATTTTTGATTTCAGGAATTGAGTTAACAACAGAGTCGATAATGCGTTTCTGCTAAAAACTAACTAGAACTTTGAAAATATATATTTTAATCTATTCTGACTTTATTTACCAGTAAGTAAATTTTAGGATACAATTTTATTATTTATACAATAAAGTCTTAAATTATGTTTCTATATTCCAAGTTTACTGTGATTTTAACGAAACCTACGGCGAAATGGTCTAATACCACCCAACCGGGACCGTGTAGCCGAGAAATACCAATCTTTGAAGAAGGTTCCTAGAAATCTTCCCTCAAAGTTTGACTTTTACATTGTGGCAGATATAGTTTAAAGAATTTCCTAGTGATCTATCATTCAATTTTGGTGAGATTTGCCAGCATCATTCTTACAAATTTTGAAAATAATATAACATACATATAACATATCTAAATATGATTGATTAAAAACTGCAACATATATAGTCATTTCCAATATTTGGTGGCTGGAGCCAAATTAATTGTAATTGTAAGCGCAAAGGATTTGTGTGTATTTTTACAATGATCAATATTTATCGAAAGAAAGACCGACAGGCAGCATGAAAAAACATCCTGGATGGCTTCGGTATCAGAGTATAAAATTGAACTAAGGTCTAACTACCATATTAGTTAGGTTTTGTAACACATAATATATATTTTAATTAAAAATAAACAAAGCTAACAAAGCTAAGATCATAATAATATTTTCATATGCTATACCCAACTCTCTTCAACAACATTTTCAATACCATTTCCAAGAGTGCTTGCACCTCTTTGCGGCATGTTCACCCTTTTCACTTTTGTTGCATATTAATTTTACCGCTTGAAACCTGCTGAAAATTTCCAGTTAGCTTAAAGGCTCGCATTATTAATGATTTTTGTGTTTTGCTTTGTTTTTAGCTAAAACGAACAAACCTTATATTGATAAGCCCCTTCTGCAAAATCCTGTGAGCCAACAGCCGAGTTACCCTCCGACTGTCATCCCCTTCCGCCATTAGCAACGATATTCCGCAAAATGTTTTAGACGTTATCCAACTGTGGGCTCAACTGCTTAACTCATAATTAAAACATCCCTCAACCATAATTTTGTGAGTTGCTATATGGCATATGATAAACGGGCCGACTTTTCTCTTTATCAGCCTACCAAAAAAACCTCAGACTCAAAAGTTTTTGGCATGGCACAAAAAAATTGAGCATATTTTACGCTCGACTCTAGAAAGACGAATTTTGACAATCAATTAAAGACAGATATGAAAAATACATTTAAAATAATTAATTATTGCTAGAGAAGACATTGTCAATGTAGCTTAAGGATGTTCTTGGTGAAATATTACTTTGCATATTGTAATTTTTACGGATATATAATAAATAGACAAAGAGAAGCAGCAACAACATCAGAAAATTCAACTTTCATGTTAAAAGTCATTTCCATGTTGTGGGCAAAATGATGAAAAATTATCTTTCGAATTCCCCAGCTCACTGGCCGTGATGCTGAAGCAAGTAAATGCCATATCGCACAGTGGGCAAGTTCTTGAAAAGCCAGGTCAAAAACCGAGCTCTGCGAATTTAATCTAATGAATCTAATAAATTTTAAAATGCTGTTTAAAATAGATAAGTAATGGTTCTCGGCTCAATAAATAATTGTTATATTTTGATTTTAATACAAATAATTTTACTACGTAAATAGTTCGCAAAATTCTTAAATAAGAAATTGAATACAAAACCACATTTTCAGTATTTGACAATCTTAACTTAAATCGTGTTTATAAACAGCAAATAATTATTTTTCTTTCAAACAAATTATTATAATTATTATTATATTATAATCATTATTATTAAATGACAATAATACTTTCGGCAAAGATTTGTTTACTATATTACAAACAGTAAGAAAGTGGCAATAATTTTATAATTAAATACAAGAAAAACAAAACTGTTAAAAATAATTCAGAAATTTAAATTATTTACTTCATATTATGGTTGGAGATTTTTTAAAGAAATTAATTGCAATTTATTGATTTTTTACAGTGCGTATTGCTGCCACAACCACGCATATTGTGCCACAAGACTACTTATTTCGTTGCTGTCAATTTCACAGATTGATGCGCGCACATTTTAACGCCTTGGCGAACTTACATTTTTTTATTGACAATCTTAAAAGTTTTTGCTCAAGTCACGAAAACTCAAAATTGGATTTTTACAAATGTTTAAATTCACAAAAATTGTATTTCTCCCTCTCTTATGCTTAATGCATAAGTTTAATAACACGCAATACTTAAGATTATACTTAAAAATAAATATATATGTATATATATATATATATATATATATATATGTATTTCCCAAATTGTTGTACTAGCCACTGAGTCTTGAATAGGGCTATACTTGTTGTTAAAATGACCAAGCACAACAACAATGGGAAGCTTACCATAAAATGTTGCAATATAATCGGTGACCTTGGGGATATTTATATATATAACGGCTATTTCTTACTTAATGCACGTTACACACTTTAAGTTGTAGTGGATTCAGTGAGATTCATGATTTTCCCAAATTAAATTGCTGCTGTCAGAAATGTAACAATTTTTGATACTTCAATAAATATATGAAAATAATTTCCTTCTCCAAACCAAAAAAAAATGTATATGTGAGCAAAAGGTTATGCAATCTCAACTTGCTTAAGATAAGCGTATATTCTTGATCGAGATATGCGAGTGATTGTTCCTATAGCAGCTTTATGATTTAGGTGCTCTAACAATTTACTGCAAAAATATGGATATAAACAGAGTCTCATCTCGGCATATAATAATAATAATGTATAACTGGGAGTGGCGGACATGACTGCCCAAGTTATCCTGATATATCTTAAAGATATCTATAAAAACTATTTTAAATTAATTTTTCAAAGCATAGCTGATATCGTAAAAAAAAACATGCGGTTTTCGTCGCTTCACTTGTGGGAACATGTGAAATAATAAAAGATAAGCATGTTCAACACATTTAGTGGAATATATGCACTACAAATATATATATATATATATTTATATATATATATATTACAGCTTAGAAACCCTTTCACTTTTATTTGTGGTACCGCTTATCGGAAGTAAGAGATTTCTAACAACATTTTTGTGGCAAACTAACAATAATAAAAAAGACTTGATAGTAGAAGTTTTGTGGCATATGCATAAATATAAATAAAACTAAATTTTTTTGTGGTTAGACTTGAAGAGCTATAAAAATGACATTTGCTGGCTTCAAATTTCACAGTGCGCTGCAACAGCTCGTCAGGAGAACAACTTAAAATTGTTTTAATTAAACCTTGTCAATTTTACCAAAATGAACACGGATTTGAAAGCTTTGGAGCTGTTGTTCCAGCGTCCTTTGGAGCCAGTGTTCACCACTCGGGATAATGGCAAGACTGTGTTCGATCTGCCCGATAATTTCTACACTGATCGCTATCGCAACAATACGGTGGAGGTTGCGACCCGTTTCAGTCAGAATGTGGAAACCAGGATTCCGTTGCGGGAGTTGACTAAAGTTCCGAATCTTGACTTTGCCGCAAAGCTGGGCAGGAAGGACCAATTCTCGCTATTTAACTCTCTCCACAGAGAGATCGCTGGTCAACTAATTCAATTGTATCTGGATGCGCCTAATTTGCAACAATTTGTTGCACTGGCCGCCTATACGAAGTAAATTTGCATTTGCTTTACAATTTTTCTACAATAATTAAATGGCCTAATCGTATTTTTTGCAGGGATCGCGTGAATCCTGTGATGTTCCAGTACAGCTATGCGGTAGCTGTTGCCCATCGTCCGGATACACGCACTGTGCCCATTCCGAACATCTCCCAGATCTTCCCGGGCAACTTTATTGAGCCGTCCGCCTTTCTGGTAAGCACTGAATACACAAATTATAATTAACAAAATTGTCACATGAAATTTCCGTTTAGGATGCACGCCAGGAGTCATCGGTGATTCTCAAGAGCGGCAATCGTCCCGTTCTGGAGATACCCATCAACTATACGGCTTCCAATCGGGAAGAGGAGCAGCGCTTGGCCTATTTCCGCGAAGATATTGGCGTCAACAGCCATCACTGGCATTGGCATTTGGTCTATCCGGCCAGCGGACCCCTTGAGGTGGTCAACAAGGATCGTCGTGGCGAACTCTTCTACTACATGCACCATCAGCTGATCGCCCGCTACAATGTGGAGCGTATCTGCAACAATCTGAAGCGTGTGGCGCCACTCAACAATCTGCGTGATGAGGTCATCGAGGGCTACTTCCCCAAGATTCTGTCGAGCGTCAACAATCGCACATATCCAGCACGTAACTCCAATCAGCTACTCCGCGATGTGGATCGCCCGGATGGCAGCATTGAGATTTCCGAATTGGAGCGCTGGCGTGATCGCATCCTGGCCGCCATCGATCAGGGCTTTGTGGAGAATGTAAGTAACAGGAATCTTACAAAGGGAGAACCATAGGCATATTCAATCGTCCTTTTATTCTTACCCTTACAGACCCAGGGACAGCGTATTCCGCTGGACGAACAGCGCGGCATTGATATACTGGGCAACATGATTGAGGCGTCGCCAACGCTCTCCGTGAACAGCCAATTTTATGGCAACTTGCATAACCAGGGTCATACGGTCATCTCGTTTGCCCACGATCCCGATTTCCGGCACTTGGAGGACTTTGGCGTTATGGGCGATGTGACAACGGCTATGCGTGATCCGATCTTTTACAGATGGCACGGATTCATCGATGTCATTTTCAACAAGCACAAAACGCTGCTGCCGCCCTACAACAATGCCCAGTTGGAGTTCCAGGGCGTCAATGTTACCCGTGTGGAAGCCAAATTGGGAGCAGCAAATGCACGCCCAAATGTTCTGCTCACCTACTGGCAAAAGTCGGTGACCAATTTGGCAGCTGGCCTGGACTTTGGTCCCGTCGAGGATGACAATGTATCGGCCTCATTTAGACATCTGCAGAACGCACCCTTCACCTACACCATCAATGTGACGAACTCTGGCCCCAGACGCACCGGCACCTGCCGTATCTTTATCTGCCCCAAGACCGATGAGCGCAATGAGCCACTGCGTCTCGAGGATCAGCGTCTCATGGCCATTGAAATGGACAAATTTACAGCAAACCGTGAGCATTATATTTATGAGTTTGTGGATTTATTTCAAGCACTTTCATTTTGTCCTTACAGTGGTGCCCGGTGAGAATACGATACGCCGCCAGTCGACCGAATCCTCGGTGGCCATTCCATTTGAGCGCTCATTCCGTGCCGTTGGCGCCAACTACCAGCCGACGGCTGCCGATGAATTGGCCCGCTTCCGCTTCTGCGGCTGCGGCTGGCCTCAGCATCTGCTGCTGCCCAAGGGCAAGCCGGAGGGAATGCAATTCGATCTGTTTGTCATGTTCTCGGACTATACCAACGACTCGGTGGTGCAGACCAGCAAGTGAGTGGTGCATTAATTTGTAACTATGCCAACAAAAACAATAACTATTCGATAAACACAGCACACCGGACGATGCCTGCAGCACGGCCTACTCCTTCTGTGGACTGAAGGACAAACTGTATCCGGATAGACGCACCATGGGCTTCCCCTTCGACAGGCGTTTGCCCAACGCAAACCTCACCGAACTTGTTGGCGCCTTCACAAACATGGCCAAGACCGATTTGACAATTAAGTTCAATGATCGCACTGTTGGCTAGGAACTCACCAGCTGAAAATCACACTTATTTACCCAATATTGGTATATACATATATATTTGATACACATATACATATATATATACATACATATATATTTGATATACATATGCCGCATTAATAAAATTCAGTTACAACTGGCTTGCTAAATATTTTGCCTGGCATTATTAATATTATTTATATCAATCGCGTTCCTTTGCTAGCCACAGATAAAACACCCCAACAAACACACACACACACACACAAAGTACACACATCAAGACAAACACTGCCTGGCGGATATTTGTGGCACACAAACACGCCCCCTAAGTGGTGGGCGGGTGGTAAGCTAATCCTATTAGACTTCAAAGCCGTCTCGTTCAACACAATCTTTCGCCTTGGAGCTGATCTAGGCACCCTGAACCTGAATGAGCCACATCAACCCCTGACCCAGTCCCCCTCGTTATAATGCCGCACCGTGGCAACAACAACAAGAAGACGCAGCTCTGTATTATTAGCTACTGGCAAAACCGCTGCACGTGTTGCGCTTATTAATTTGTTGTATATTTGCCAACAATTAATGCTGCATTTTAATTCGTGCTGCTAACTCAAATAAATCTGGCTCATAACTGGACTTTTAAAGGGATTTTTTGGGGCGCTAAAAGCAGCTGTCGATTGCACACAGGTTAACAAATCGATTTTTATTCGCTTAACTTGCAGCATATTGGCTCTCGGCCATAACTAATTATTCAAATACAGCTAATCTCAAAGCATTAACTATAGCTATTTTTAAGTACAATTTATTAATTGATTTTAAAATATTAATCTTACTTAAAATTTTTACTATTTTATTGTTGCGGTTTAATAAGGATTTCAAATAACATTTTAAAAAATAGTTTAAAAAATTTGAATATAACTAGTTTTTATTTATTTACATACAATTTTGACCAGAACTCGTTATTATTATTATTATTATTATTATTATGAATATTATTATTATTATTATTTATCTAATTATCATGCACTTAGCTAAGTTAGATCAATTGTTTCTCTTTTTAAGCCTACAGCTTTTAAAAAATTCTAATTTCTGCAAATCCTTGTCGGATTGATCTTAAAATCAATGAGAATTTTTCCGTCTAGCTCGATATCTTAAATCTGTTGTTTTTCTATGAATCGTGCTCTTTTTAAAAAAGGTGGATTCAAACCGAAAACTTTATAAAATAGAAGATTTTTTTAATTACAAATTTTAAAACAATTATCGTAAGGATTAAAAAATCTTGTATGCCTCGTACAATGTCCAACAAACTTGTTATGCTAGTGGAAGAATATTCGAAACAAATCTTAATTATATTTGGATTAATTACTATCATTACAATTTTTACTAAAAACTTCACTTCACTTTTTCTTGTACTATTTTATTTAATTATTGTTTTTGAATATCTAAAAAAAAATACTTTTGATATATATTTATATATTCGTATGATATAAATGACCAAGTTTAAGTGCATATTAAATTGAAGATTCAATTTGAAAATTTCAATTGGTTTGCATTCAACATATTTTATTACCTTTGCTTACAATCAAATTAGATTACAGCAAAAGCATTTTATTTTTTGTGATATAAAGTCTAAACCACACAAGAAGATATTTTCATTTAAAATAGTAATAAATAGAGCAAAGGCAAGAAAATACAGAAATAAAGAAAAGTTGAAGAAATTATTTAACGTGGGCACATTGAAAAACACTTGAATTTAGTTCGTTGCCCAAGGCTAACAACTGGAGGATGCCAATTTGGCACAACTTGGCTAACTTTATACAGGAGCTGAGGGCCGGACTAGAAGTAGTACCAGAATGTGGTTCATTTTATCCCCATTTTTGTGTGAGTGGGGCATTTATTATTTTCTCTCTCTCTCTCTCTCTGTGTGTGTGTGTGTGTGTGTGTGTGTGCATTTCTTATTTGTGTTGGGCATTAATGTTGCTTACGTGCGTAAGGCTGGCTCTTCTATTTGATTTGATTTTATTTGGCCCGGCTCAGCTTATGCATAAACTTTTCGCCACTTAAAGCTAGGGCTCTGTAAAAATATAAAGAAATTTTAAGTGCTGGCTTAGAGATTTCTAGCACATATGGGGTACATTCTGCTCGGGGCCAGAAAATACAAATATATATATATATATATATATATATATATATAGTTATGTTCTCTAGCGTATTTACATTTGCCTTTGGGTAAACAACATTCAGAATGTTTACTTGAATATCATTGCTCTGAATCCTTACAATAATTAACTAGGTTACCCCATTGTGTGTGTGTATTGTATTTAATTTCCATCTTAGCGGCAATTATTGTACATAATTCCATATTGCAAGCCTCTCTAAATTCGCTTGAAGCCATTTTGACTTACTCAATGCACACAAATGATATTAAACGCATGTCTCGCAAGCTGCTCAAATTGCCAACAGCCCATTAAAAAGTCAATCAAACATGAATAAACACACAAAATCGTACCGAAAATGAGTCATCACAAAAAGAGGTTGATCGAAGAGCAAATACCCCTTCAATGAGTGTGTCCAAATAAAATATGCGAAATTTTACTTACAAAAATATCTCTGGAAAACTTAACTTTACATGCATTATACGACTATATGAATTTTAGAAAATTCTTTCGATGAGTGTGGGAATTATGCCATAAATGCACTAAGCTAAAAGTCTGAAGATGATAAACATATTCCAAATGTGGGACAAGGTTAAGCAGACCTCTCATTTACAAGTAGCATTTAAATCAAGCACCTGTGAAAAATGTTTGCCAAAATTAGCAATTGGCGGCAATTTGGTAATTTGGACAAAAATTTCAAATTATTTACATTTTTGCACGCCTTGAGGAGCGATTATAACAAAAGTCAAAGTAAACTGGAAACATGTGCTGTTTGCTGTTCTGTTAGGATTTTAGTGTGTATACAATACGATTTATGGCCATGGGACATGAGCAGCTTGTTGTAGTAGCAGCAGCCATGTACTATTTTTTTTATTTTTGCTCAGATCTATAAACAGCTGTCGCCGCACAGAACACAGTGTGTATTTTTCTATTTTAATAACGTTTCCAAGTTCATCGGCTGCCTAATTGCGCATAAGCTACTAGCTATAAGCCACTCCCAACCCAAAGGAGAAGAAGTCATAGAAAATGGGGGTCACAGAGTCCGAGTCAGTTCGCTCTTGTGAACGCACTCAGGCGCTCTCGTCTACCATATATAAAATGCTTAGTCAAGTTGAATTCTAAATACGTAACCAACTGCCTTATGTATGTGTGTATGCGTGTGTGTGTGAGTATATGGCTATGTATTTGCGCACATACTTCGGGCTGTTGGCCATATGTAATGCGAAACGATTCACGGTTTTATGGCGTTGCTTAATGATTGCAGCATCCTTGCACAACAAAGCAAATCCGATAGCAGCCTTGAAAAACCAATGACAAGGAATTGATAGACAACAACACACCTGTAGCTATACTACAACCGGTATTAGTAATCAACAGTAGTTATGTGCACACATCTGAACGAAATGAGTTTATAATGAGAACTGCTTCATTTGAACTAATTCGTACAACATTAAATTTTAACCCTCATGGGATCATGTATTTTGACAATTGCATATTATTTAACAGTCACTGCAGAGGATTAGCAATTATGTTCATGGTATTTAAAGGTCGATCAGCTGTCCGCTGCATACCACTTGTGTTCAATCATAGACATGCTAATTGTTTGCAATTATGCTTTCAGATGTCTTCATGTTACAGCACGCTGTTAAGCATGGCATAGATAAAAGAATTCAAGACCATTAAATAAGCACGTGCAAAGAAAGTGCTTGAATCGTACTCGAAATGCAGCAACAATGCTCAAGTATAGTAAATAATAATTTTATTTTGTGTAATCGGAAGAAGCCGAACAATTGCAAATTGCAAACAATTCAGTTCAATATGAGGTCAATTGACTTACAAATGATAATCAATTCTTTTGTCGCTATGTGAAAAGATTTTTAATATTTTTTGTGCTACTCTACAAAGTATTTATAGTATTTCACTTATTCAGTGTTTATTCAACATGTCCACGAGATGCTGACTTTTACTTTTCTGCTGTTATTACTGAAATTAATTACTAATAAACGAGCAGCGCCCGCTTTATCTTTCACCTTAGCCTTCATTTTGTTTATTGCCATTGCTGCCATTGAACAAAACAAATCAAACAAAATTTAAATTCGGAAATTACCGTAATCTTCTCCAGCTTCTGCGCTCAAAATTCAACTCATAAAAAATTAAACATGGCTAAAATTGAAATTAACAGCACCTGCGCTTGTGTATATGATTTTTATGCACACGACGGACGCGCTGAGTATAATTAAATAAATTAGTTGCTGCCATAACAAACATCGCAACTATAAAGAAAATCAAAATAATTTACTGTGCATGTATGCTAACATGCCTGTGTTTGGATTTTAAAATTTCAAAGCTTATTATTTTAATTAAAAGAACTCCATAGAATACTATAATTTTAATGTTACTCAAGGCGCACAAGTCCACTGTCTAAAATAAGCTTAAAAGTATCGATGCTCGTCTACGAGGTAGACACAAGTGTTCTGTGGAATTGTCCCTTTAGACTTGAGTGCACACACATATGCCGTCTCTCTTTCTCATAGTGAAATCTATAAGGCTTTTCCTTACGTTCATACAGAGTCATGTATAACATAAGGCAATTGCGAATTTCCATTCTGCAAAATCGGAAAGAATCGATAGAGACTGCATGCACGTTTAATATTTAATTTGGTAATACAGCCGATTCAAAACAATTGCTACACGTGGATAATTGGCGTAATTGCGATTCGGGATGTGTTTCTAGTAATTTAACATTATGTGAAAGTAAATCTTTAACTGGTTCATTTTTAGTTGTTGGTAAATTGACTTCATCTACAAATATTTGATTCCTCTAGCTAAACGCTACAATTATTTTTTTTAATCGTAAACAAATTCAATGAATAACGCATGCAACAATCATTTGTAAAATGAATAAATGCATTTAGTTGTTTGCTGCTGCATATGCTCAGAGTTGTCTATGAATAAACGTAAACTCTACTGCCCATGGCAGTTTTCAAAGTCTCTATCGAAAGGTATGCAAATTTTCAATAAAACAAATTGAGAATCAGATTCGTTCTGCTGTTGTATGGATTCAGGTGTGCTAGAATTCGAAAGCTGATACATTTCGACATGTTCTGATATTGCAATCATAATTCCAAATTACATTTTAAGAACAGAGCTTTCTTTTCCTAGAAAATAACTTTTGCTACATTTTATTTTTAATTGTATGTGGATGAGTAAAATAACAAACTTTAAGAAAACATTAACAATTCTTATGAAATCAAATGTTGATTTAAAGGGCTGCAGCATTTTCCATAAAAATACATTAAATCAAAATACATAAAAACAAAATAGTATTATATTCATTTATTCACTCTTGCACGCAATGTGTAAAAAACACACATATGTGTAAATAAGTCCGCGATATATATAAAAAATATATCATGTTTTTTTTTTACATTTGCGTTTTTATATATATTATGTTATGTAAGTGTGTGTATTGTGCACTTGTGCAACGAGAAAAGTATAAAAACAAAGAGTTTTCCAAGGCAGAAAGCTGTCATTATCATAAAGTTTTACCGCCTAGCAAAAAATATATAAGATGTGCAAAACAACACTCTTACACACAAAATGCATATTTCTTTATTTATATATATATATATGAATTTTAATTTAAGGTATGTGCAAGCTAGCATAAACCATTAAAGAAACCTCTAATTTAAATCGAGCCCTTTTTCATTTTAAAACATTTCAAACAAATTCGCAGTCAGAAAAATTCCAAGTGAGACAAGTCTCAACGAATATAAAATTTAATATACGGGTATGTCACTGTCCCTGTCTCCCAAAGAAACTATCGCCGTTCCACACTTAAAAATGTCCGTCTCAAAGCAATCAAAAAAGGGGAAAGTGTTGAAAAGGCAAATACTAAAAATATTATGGTCTTAAAGCAGTGTATCCACGTGATATGTAGAAAAAGCATGTAATATTATTCACCAATTTATATAAGAAATCTTCAGTGAAACTGTAAAGAAATCCAAATACAAATCTAAATGGGAAAATATACAAATTACCAAGAGAAACAAATATTGAACACACACAATTTGCCACGAGAAACTTGAGGTTGACTGACTAAAGACTGATTAGGAGACAAATATACAAGGACTCTTTGAACAATTCCGCAAAAGTCACAAAACAACAAGAAGTGGCCAAAAGGTAAAAAGTCAAGTGACAACTTTGTAACAAATCACTCACGAAAGTTAAGAAAACTATTACGCAAAACTAAGAGAGAAGCTAAAACCATAGAAAAAGAAAATGTTAAGGATGAACCAGACTCAGATAGCACAATATCATCAATTAATATGATATCTTAGTTCCATCTTAAAGGTGGAGAGAAAAAGTATGATGAGAAAGAGGAAGCGAAGCCACAGTACACGGATCTGCAGACTGAACTTATGAAGACCAAAAACCCAAGCCGAAGTGAAAAACAAAAGCCCGAAAGAAAGTCACTAAGGAAAATCATTGAAGAAGCCAAAGCCGGAACCGAAGACCAATTGCACCATGTGCGATCAGCTGAGACGACGTCCTCCGACGGGAAATCATTTCTACATGCAAAGAATGCAACGGCAGCTCAAGCATTTTGAGCTCCGTTTCTACTACAAACAGATGATTCTGCGCAGTTGCCAGCTGGAAAAGCAGCTGCAGGTGTGGAGGCGTCTTGCTAAGTACTATCAACGATGTCCACTCTAATAAACAGCTACAGAGAGTGCCCGAATCCTCAAAGTGGCAGTTATTCATTCAGCTACTCAACCTGCTGTCGACAGTTCATTTTGAATAGAATTCGCACGTGATTTGGGCTGTTGTCAGTCTAAGTGAAAGCTTTAAGTTCATTTAATAATGGCGAAAAATATTCTCAATTTACTATTCAAATTAGCTTGAAATAAATTTTAATAAAATTACCAGTAAAAAAAAATATCACTTTAGCAAATGAGCTCAACTGTGATGTGCTCCAAAGCCATCTGTTAAAAATGAATATATATTTTTTAATTTATTGTCGAATTTCACTTATTTTAACACACCTGAAAGTGCTCTCATTTTTTTATGACTACCACAGCAGAGTGAAAAAAAGTTACGCAGCTTGAATGTGTTGCTGTCAAAATAAAAGTTGTGCTCTAGAATATACTTTAACTGAATATTTAAAAGCATTTTGTATAAAAAGAGCGCCATTTCTGATAATAAAATAAAAAAAAATGTTCTGATAAGCAGATATTATTTAAAGACTTTTCTTTCTCATAAATACACCAAGCCAAAGGCTTATCTAAAATGATTTGAAATGTAATTAAACTCGCACCATCATCCGAAACTTCTGGTAGACCCAAAGTATTATCGAAAACATCCGATGGTTTTATGGTTAGACATTTCTTACTGTTACAAATATAAAAACAATAGTATTGTAGTAGTTAGTGTAGAAACTGTAAAAAGACGTCTCAGAAATAGCAAGCTTATAGCTGCCAAAATATTAAAGTTCCCCAAAGAGCATTTAAATTGGCCTGGAATAATTGCGCTTAAATTTGTATACAAACTTGAGAATGCAGCCAGAAGCATGACGAGTCGAGAAATTACAGTGCAGTTTCAATGGGGGCAAAATGGCTCCATTACGAATGCAATGCAAAAAATGTGCGTTGCTGAAAGCTTTTTTCTTTTCTTACAGCCTCGCAGCCTTGTGTAAGGGGTCGTAAGCGGAATATTATACGCCCAGATAGTCTATTGTAATACAGCTATACATATAAATGTTTAAGTATATATGTCATGCATTAATTTAAATACAGATTTGAGTGCTAACTATAGATATATTTAACAAATATATAAAGTTTACTTTATGTACAAATTACTTATTTTAGTACATAAAAAAATTATAAATATAATTTTATTTTATTTTTTAATCCACGAATTCATTAACTAATATATAAAATGCACTTATTTAAATTATTTGAAGATATAGAAAAACAGAAATATGTAATAAGACAACTCTGCATACAACATTTTCATTGGATAATGTGTGCAAATTCGATCATTCACTAGTTCGCTGCAGGGCGGCAGTAGTTACTGCGAAAGAGGAGTCGAAAAATAAAAGTGGAACAGAGCAGTCATGTTGTGGAAGCGCACCATTGATATCGAAATCGTATGTTACTTACAGAGTTGCATGTCATGTTACAGCTGTTATATTACAGTTTTAGTAAACGACACAAATAAATTGCTACAACACATTGATTTATAAGTGAGTGTGTATATGTATACATACGTAACGGTGCTCTATCGCGTGGATTATCCCAATCTCACAAAATCGCTTGCATATTTAAGCAAGCAGGAATGCTTTCGCTTGCATGAAATCAATATGAGAATACATTTTGAACTATAACTAGTCAAGAATAGATGCTTCCTTTGCTTGTTGTATCTGATGCACTCTTTTCCACAAAACAATAAACTCTTTTATCTTTTATAATTCATGCACAAATTGCTTTGTTTAAAAAATGCACTCAAATCAAATAGTAATCGACATACTTTTAACGGAAAATTCAGCTCATATAAAGCTATAAAAATACTGATAGGGTCAGCACAAAACTAAAAAATTTGATTTGTTTTAATTTGAGTTTGAGGCTTGAGAGAGTTTTATCATCGAAATCTCAATAAATACGGATCTAAATACAATACTGACTATAAAAGTAAATGGAAGACAATTTAGATTTCACCAATTTCAGGGTCAAGCGAGTCACATTGTGCCTATGCAAACTCACTCTTCTTGTTATTGTAAATGTCAAACGAAAATGGCAAATTGCAAACAACTACAACATATTGTCAGAACTGACTAAACTGTGACCTGACCTGCTACTTGACCTATCTGCTTTCTTCCTTTTATTTTTGCAGCACAGCTGGCAGCATATCCTATCCAGTTTATGCTCTGGGTTTTTGCAATTCTGCGCGTTTACAAGCCAGCAAACAAAAATAATGCACGCAGCAGGCGAAACAACAAAACAAGCCAAAATCTTGTCGAGATTGCTTCACTTGGATATACCCTATGTGGAAAATAGAAAAGTGCACATGGTAATTTTCATTTGAGAGCATTCGGGTCATGAACATAGCAAATACCAACATTTCACATTCTCCTTCATTATAGATAATATTTTGATGATTAGAAAATTTTACCAAGTTGTCACTTTATAGTTGAATCCCCTATTCATAAATTTTGTGCTTACGCCGTATTAAAAATCAAAGTACCAACATAAGTATAGGCCAACCAAAACTCGGTCAAGTGCTCTTAAAGCGGCAACAAAAGCAAAATATGTTTGCAGATTTAGCAGATATATATATAAAAAAAAAAAGAATAAGTAGTACAAAAAAACTTGAACTACAACGAGTTAGTTTCTAGTTTGTTAATTTGTATGCTCGGCATTTGTTTACTATTTGCTCAACGGGTGCATTTTATAACTTTAAGCCTTAAAACGCTCGCAGAAAAGTATGCTATAGAAATTAGAGGAATGAGATTGAGAGCAATGGCGCGATAAGTTTATGCTTTGCGGCTTAATATCGGGCAATGTGGCAAGGGGAGAAAGCTGGCAATGTGGCAGTGGGGTCATTAAGGCTGATGACAGGTGCCACAGAAGGTGCCACTGCTGCTGGACCGGTCAGGAAATTCATTTACGGTCAATTAAATGACGAGCAACAGATGGGGGCAGTGGCGACGAAAGAAGCAAAAGAAACCAGAAAAACCACCTCGAACATGATATTCTCTTGCAGCCTAATAAAAATGAAAAAGCTATTAACTATATGATATTGTTGTCTAGACTTGACTAATAACAAGCAAAACTGGTGATTTGGTAAACAGATAAGTTTAAAAAGTTAGAACTCATAAAAAATATGCATTAAATATTCAAAATCTCTCTGAAAAATAGAATATTTGTCAGGTTGTTTTCAAAAATATATTAAGAAATGTTATATAGTCTTTTTTGTTTTTAAAAAAACATATTTCTTAATTATTAAAAATATTTCTAAAAAGTTGAAAAGCAAGGAAAAATATTTTCTAAAATTAAAAAATAGTTAAATAGTTGGCGAATTGCATTTGCAATAAAGCTATTTTTTTTATTATGGATGGATTATAAGAACAGCCAGGAAATTAATAATCTTTATTCTAGACAAATCTTTCTCTCTGCTTTTTGTGCTAATTAAGAATTTATATATTAAGGGATCGAAGATGCATCCTTCACAACCAAAGTGTAATACTCTCTGCAGATATATTAAAAAATTTCCGTTCTCTTCCTGCTGTGAAAGTTGGACACATAAATTGCTGTAATTGATTTATTTAACGAGCTGACTCATTCAATTTGTATTTTATTAATTTAAACATTAATTGTATAATTCCTCGGGGCAACTGTGAAAATTGTAATTTTATTACGTATTCCAGCACGGAAATTAAAACGAAAAGCGAAACGCCACAAAAAAATAGAAGCCGCACACAGTAAAAATGTAGTCAATACTTTACTGCTTAATTTTTATTCTAGTTATAATATAATAATATACAAATATTATAATTTTTTTTCTTTATAAATATTAAATTATAATAAATAAAAAAATTATTACATTTTTTCAATTTAATTTTCTAATTATATAAAATTGTTCGTATTTTGAACAATTTTTTAAATATACTTATTAACAAAAATATTAAGTATTAAAGAATTAAAAGAATAAAAGTAAATAAAAGTAGATAAAACAAAATAATATTCCTAGTTACAAAAAACTTTTAACAAGCCCAGAGCTAAAAACATAATATTTATTAAATATAAGTCCATGAGACATAATGACGCTGTAATGAACTTCCTTTGAAATGAAATCAATTAAAATTTAACCAAATTGCAAACCGAATTTGGCCTGTAAGCTTATGCAATTTTAAAATTAAATTGTGAAAAACATCATTTCTGAGGTCATACGCCAATCAGTGTGTTTCAGTCGAAACGCGAGCATATTAAATTACACACACAGCCCGAGAGACTGGGGAAAAGACAGGCATCAATCAATCATATTCCGCGTTGCGTTATCAGAAATTGTTTTGATTATGATGTTCCAAGCAAAAAACACCAGCCGAACGACAAAAAAAAAAATAAGCTGAGAGCACTTTCTCCCACACTCACAGAAACTGATATACACGCAAACGCACACGCAGTGCTGCCTTTGAAATGCAAATAAGCGAATATTTTGTACACAAGTCGAAAATCAAAAAATGGCACACCTACCTTTTAAAACAGTGGTCGGGGTGAGGAGGCCTTTAGTCGGTCTGCTTTGGCAGTTGTTGTCGCTTGTTTCTTCTTAAATTTGTTGAATTATTGTGGTGGTTTGTTTTACCGAAGTTTTAAAAATGTATTTGAAATGGCATGAAAAATAAATTAAGTGAACGACATACAAAAATTAAATTCACCAAAACGAAAAGCGTGTGAAATAATTTGCAATAGAATAAAAAAATTTCAATTAAATATAATACATAAACGTATATATATAATTAAAATGGAAAATATATTCTTTTCCTTACATGTGAGACATATATATACATATATAAATATATATTTATGCCTTGCCACATATGGTATTTTTATACTTTTTTGTTAACACGTATTTTGTTGTGTTTTTTTTTTTGGCTTTATGTTATAAAATAACTTAACACGATTTGAACATTAATGATTTATGACCTTTTAACAATTTGGCAAAAAACATTATTGAGATGAATTTTTATGAAATTTTTTTTGCATTTAAGTTATTAATTCTGAGAATTGATGTGCATCATAGATTATAAAATATACTCGAAGAATTTTGATATTTATATATTTAATTAGCTTTCACTATAATTTAAATGAATTTTGAAATTTTGCTTTGTAAACTTTGTTGGCATCATTGCTGCGGTGTGCAACATTTTGGCTTGCACATCAACTAGTTGCCGAGTTGTCTACTTTATGTTTAAAGCTGCGGCACTCTCTTCTCTCTCTCTTTCAATACATGTGTTGAACACACTAATAACGTTTTCGGATTTAAGGAATTAATAACTGTTCTCGTTTCTGCGTTACCTTTAATTTGCCACGTCCGCTTTTCAAAGACACTCAACAGCAACTGTTGCAAACGTCGAGAAGGCAACTTGTGGCTGCCGCGATGCTGCTTTAGCAGCACAGAGCACAGAGCTTTCGCGAAGCTTTTGCATGGAACACGAAACCAAACTGTTGATTTTGCGAGAGAGCGATGAGAAAATAAGAGAACATGTTAGAAGAGAACAAAAGTTCCTTTTGTTAGATTTTATTTCAGTTGAATGAAAATATGTTGTTCTGCTTTATTTTATTTGCATTTGATTTGAACTTTTATCTTTCTAGGTAGAATCGCTTAAGGAGTGACTAGCGTGTAAATGAAATGTTTCACTTTTTTTTTAAATAAAATATACAAACATGCATTTCCCAAGCACAACCCAAAACATTGCAGCTATTAAATTCTTTTTATTAAATATTTGCCGAAAAGCTTGTCTTAAACACATTTTGGCTAATACTCAATTTATTTATTATTTATTTACTCCTTACACAAACACACGCACATTTAGAAAACGGTAAGTGAGTCAAGAGCAACAGCACTGGCCAATCTTAAGCACACTGACGCACGCACAGCTAGCTAGAGAGCCAGAAAGCTTTAAGGTCAGCTTACAGCTACAGGTGAAACTGCATAAAACTGAAGCCACCACTCAAGGACAGATGGACAGACAGAGGAGCGGATGAAGGACGCGCACTTACCTATTTTGCTTAACGGAAGTACAAATTATTCTAATTCATTGGCAAAATGTTGATGCTCTCGTAGATTATCATGCCATCTCTTTCTCACATAAGCGCATATTTATGCATACAGAAAATACTCTCGGATGCTGGTAGAAATGTGATCAATATGATAATATCTTATAACCATAACGTTAGTGTTTCCTAATAAAATTTCGGTAGTTGACTCATAATAAATGTATACTCTGTGTTAATAAAAAATTAAATTTAAAATCTCTAGATATTATAGTCTCTGAGATCCGCGAGTTCATACAGCCAGTTCATACAGATGTAGGACGGATAGACGGACATGGCAATATAGACTGTTGATCCTGATCAAGAATATATATACATGGTCCTTCTGCCTGTTACATACATTTGCACAAAACCATTATACCATTTTAACAGAGACAGAGAAAGAGTCACAACTGGGAATGCAATTCTGAACATTTAACACTCTAACATCAATGTAAAGTAAAAATTTCACAAACACAAATATCATTTTAGCATTAAAAGAAATTTTAAAGGACTAGTAATTTTGAAATAACAGAAATTAAAAGAATTTAAGAAATGTGTGATTTTATGCTATAATATTAAGCGTACCGCAAATAATCAAAAGGTAATTAAATTGAGAAAATTTTTAAATTCAACTCAAGTGAGTTGAGTATCTTCTGCCGTCTTGGCTCCTTGTGTGTGCATATGTGTGTACGTGTGCGTGTACGTGCGTCAGTATATGCTTTTGTAAGTTTCATCCACTCGTTCATTGACTTTTTAATTGACTAAGCGAATCTTAGCGAACGTCTGTTAATAGTGTATGTGTGTGTTGGTGTTGTATTCGGCTTCCTGTATTTGTTAGGTGCCTGCTAAATTTATTTTCTTTCTTTATTCAAGGTCCTCGATTATTTATTCTATTTGTGTAAGTTAAATGATAATCTATAACTGTTGCAACTAAGCAGCTTGCCACTGTTTTTAACACGTTTATTTTTTATGTGTCAATACAAATGTATAAAATATGAATTAAATAAATCTGAATTTCACCTGTTCAGCGATCACCTTAATGTTGCACTTGTCAATTTGAAAGCCACTGTAAAAAGTTTTCAGAAGGTATCAAGAATTTGCTCACAAAATACGCGAACGCGTTAACAGTGCGTTAACAGCATACATTCAGTTTCCCGTCTTAAAACCAAACAAAAATAAATGATTTGGCGCCCAGTTTTACATTGTGTTTTTGAAATGTAATTTTTTATAAAGATCAATTCGTGTCGATCTATAAAAATGGCTTAAATTTTATTGAATTTAAAATTATAATCTATTATAATATTAATAATAACAGTCCCGTATTTTTACCTGTTTGTATCAGAACAGCTGACAGGAGCCAAAAAAATTTATTTTGCCAAAACTGTTAAATTTTTATTGAAATTAAGTTACATTGATATAAATAATATCCTGAAAAAAAATAACATAAGATGCAGCTAACATTAATTATTCCCAATATTTCATTATATTTTAATAAAATTTGCATTCTGCTGTACAATCTAGCTAACTTCACAATGACGGTCGACGGTTTTCAAATATCTGAATTTTTTGTTAAATAAACGCCATCTAGTGTTTGGCTGTAATTTTTGTATATCGAGAAACGAGCTTGTACCAACGCGGTAAGATTACCAAAGTCACAAACCAAGTGCTGTTTTCATGTTAAATTAAAAAATGGCTTTTAGTAGCACTTTGTGTAGTCCGTTTACAAATGGTACCGTAGAAATACTAATTATAATTAATCATAATAAATTATAATTACATTGCTCAATTTTTCTTAGCAGATATCCACCAATAATGAAAAGCTACTCTGTTAGGTGTGGAGCAAGAATTGAGCAATATTATCGATTGTGGAGACAAGAGCAACCCCCGATATATAAAACGCAGCATTGACGATAGTCGAGCATCTCTAACATTCTTATCGCACATCCCTAGCGCTTTATACTGGTTGCTTTTTTGTTGGTTGTTGTTGTTGTTAGTTGGAAAATACAATTAAAAATTGATTTCAATACTTAAATATTCAACGTACTAAGGTAAGTGCAATTAGCGGCACATTGTGAACGCAAAAAACACGTCAAATGTGAAGAAGTCGGCGAAAAACGTGCTAAGTCGTCCGTTTGAAAATAGCGCGTCACAAGTGTGTGTGTACGTGTGCGATTGAATGTGTGTGTGTGAAAATGCGCTAACTTACGATTAAAGTACACAACTGCAACTGTTAACGCATTTTCATATTGACTATATGCAAATAATTAATTTTCTTTTACATTTTCATTTCGACGCTAGACGACAACAACGCGGCGGGGGGCGGCGGCAAAAATACCGAAGAAGCAGCACACAAAAAATTTAAAAAAAGAAAAATTTGCAAGGTGTTTGTGAGTGTTTCTGTGTGTGTGTGACAACGACTGCTGCTGCTGCTTGTGGTGCGTGCGCGCTTGTCGCAGCAAGGAACCAAAACCAACACACGCACATCGAGAATTGCATTGGTATTTGTATTGGTGTATCCTTTGGCATTTCTGCGAGCTTGGTGGATTGAACGTAAAGCGAGACAATAAACAGCTTTTACCAAATAACAAAAACAAGTGCATCTAAAAAGACTGCATTTTTGAGAGAAAAAATATAAAATCAAAAAAAAGGCAAAAGCACACTTAACAAAAATGGAAAAGAGAATAGAATTGGAAAGACGAGCACGCAATGTGAACCAGGTAAGTTTTTCTTCCTCTTGCTATTGATAATGTGACAAAAAAAACCACAAGCCAAAAAACGCGCAAAACATGGCTTTTTTTTTATTACAGAAAATTTTTTTTTTTTATCATAAAGCATAGGGCTTGTATGTGTTTGCTCTAAATCAACAAGAACAATCATGTAAATCTAGTTTCAATTTATGCCATTGTCATTGACGCCATAAAAAAAGAGCGCAAAATCACTGAAAGAAGAAGCGGCGATTAACGTCCGTCGTCGAAAAAAAAATTGATCGCCATAAGCAAATTCTCACATACAACTATAAGTGTACATGCGCTATTCTTTTAAGTGTGTGCGTGCGTGTCCATGTGTGTCGCGAGCAGTGTTGCCATGTGCGCGCATTTTTTGCACCTTGGTTTTGTTTAAACACTGCCAATTACCGTAAAAAAAATCCAATTATTGCATTTAAACTTGTGAATATTGGACATACACGTGAGTCTCTTTGTTTGTTTAAATACAAAATGGAGTCTCTTTTTTTTTATGCATTCTTATGATTGTTGATCGCAAAACGCATAAACAGGCAGAGAAGCACAACCGAAATCGCAACAGCTGGCAATGCTGTCATAATCTCTTGTTGTTGTCGCCGGCCTTCAATTGTGACAAACACTGCAATAAGCAAAGCATACATTGCATATGTATGCGTAGGTACAGGTGTGTGTGTATATATGAATATGTGAGTGTTTTGTATGCCATGCTGCTGCTTGTTGTAATTTCAGGTTATTTAATACCGAAATGTATCTATAACAACATTATAGCGCGCGCATCATTCATATATATACATATAAACGCAAGAATCGCACAGAGGGGCATACACACACACAAACAAACACACGAAGTGTATGCACATAATCGACACATTCTCGCATTCAATGCCGATGGGTCGCCAGGCAGCCTTAGCTTTGGCTGCCTGTCGCGACTGCACACACACAGACATATTGACTGCGCAGTCATAAATACCCTAAGACACATACACACACTGTCAAACTTCTGCTGTTGCAGGCTAGACTTTTCACATTGCACAAAACCGGCCGCCCCAAAACGGTACATGCACTGTTTACATGCATTGCTACCCTCTGCCCCAAACACACACAATGTGTACATGTCTCTCTCCCACTTCCACTCCCAATCGACACAAGAAATGTGAAAAAGAGCAGACAAACCTGTCTTTCTTTTTTTTGTGTATGGTACTTCTGCTGATTAATAAACATGCGCTGTGGCAAGGCCTACTCAATCAGGCATCCGCACCCCACGCCTCGCCCCCTCCCGTTGCAAACTATAAATGCACACTTACCCATATGAAAAGTCAAAACTAAGCTGATATGCACACGCTTCAAAAAGCTTAAGCTGCGTGTGAACATGTATGCATGTGTGTGTGTCATTTAACTACATCTAAGTGCGCTCTTGTGCATGTAACTAACTGCCCGGCGAAACAGATGGGAGAGAAAGTGCTTGTCACTAAGTAAAAAAAATATTGCCAGTTTCAGATTTATGTACATGTGTATGCGTGTACTAGATAACTATAATTGAGCTAATCAGGAAACAATCAAAAGTTGCCGTTTGTTTGCCGCGTTTCACGCATCTTCTTTCAAACCGATGCCCCAAGTCAAATTGCTTATCATCATCATAGAAAACACAAACAGAAATATTGCTCTTTATGAACAACAAACCTAAGTTTTTTTCTTTTTGTCAATATATTACTGTTGTTTCTGTGTGTGTTGCCGGCTTGTTTCATTCCACAAATTACATGATTTGTGCTGTTTTGCCGTCTCCTTCTCCACGTCCATCAAATGAGTACTCATCTCTAGCATTTCATTCCGATTCATTTGTTTGCACAGGCAATGCGCGCCCAAAGCGCTACCATGTTATCAGCACTTGCTCTTTGCGCTGCTCTTTCTGTCATTGCCCATTTTCGCGCAGTTCTTTTTGTGGCGCGCGTACGTCACACGTACACGCACACACACATACACACGCCCGTCGTCTGAAAAAATGGTATTACATAAACGCGTTGCTGCCACTTTTTCAGCTGTTGCTAAATCATTTCTTGTCTCAGCACACGAATTGTTTTTACCATTTTCATTTAGTTGCTTATAATGTGCCCATTTTGAGTGTATGACATATATTTGAATTTAAAAAAAAAAATGTTGTTTAATCGATTTTTTGCGTATGTATTGTTTTGCATTTTGAGTTTTTTCTTTTACGCTTGTTTTCTGCCACACGTTTACACAGACATGGCGGACTGTCAGACTCGCATCATGCTGAATATACACAGCCAGTGTGACCAAATCCGTATAACGTTAAAAACGTCCATTTCCGTTTTAAATTTATATTCTTACAAATACTAAAAGAATTTGGAATATTTTTTTAGAAATGATTGTAAATGAAATATTTTTTAACAGATCACAGAATTGAATCTGGACAATTGCCGGAGTACAAGCATCGTTGGCCTTACAGATGAATATACCGCCTTGGGATCATTAAGTTTGATTAATGTGGGACTCACAACACTCAAAGGTTTCCCCAAGTTGCCCAATCTGAAGAAATTGGAATTATCTGATAATCGAATTTCAAATGGACTCAACTATCTGACGACCAGTCCAAAATTACAATATCTAAATTTATCTGGTAATAAAATCAAAGATTTGGAAACGTTGAAACCGTTGGAGGAATTCAAAGATTTGGCTGTTTTGGACTTATTTAATAATGATGCCACTCAAGTTGAAAACTATCGTGAGAAAATCTTCAAAATGCTACCATCCTTGAACTTTTTAGATGGGTAAGTCTCTTAGAATATTAAATTTGATTACAACTAATTTCTATATTCCTAACAGTTTCGATTGTAATGATGAGGAAGTGCAGTCGGATGGCGATGACGATGAGGAGGTCAATGGCAATGACTCCGAGGAAGAAGGTTTGTATATGATAATACAAAACATGCTTTCATACAACATATATTACTTGTACTTGTACTGTTGTATTTCTGATCCGGTTCAATGTTGTCTGTCTGTTTTTAAAACCATCGTCAGTTAGGAAGTTAGGATTTGATTCGAATTCGATTGTTCATACACATCTCAACACACAGATTCTGTCGCCTTTCAGATGAGCGCACTGCCTTCTGTGTAAATGGCTTCGAGATCGATTTAGACGAACTCGAGGCATTGGAGCAGCGTATTAAGGCCAAAAAGAGTTTACAGGAAGCAGCACCTGCTGATGACAATAATGCTGCTGCTGCTGATGATGATGAAGTTGACGAGTTAGATGAATATTTAAAAGAGTTGCAGCTACGAGAAGTCAGCCAGTCTGTGATAGCTGATCCAGTAGACCCACAGCCCAATAATAGCAACAGCCATCAGCCAAGCATTCATTTTGCCATATTACTCTATTGGTTTTTAGCGATTCTAAGTCTGGCGAATGCCACCTGTAATTGTAAGCATATTGTGCATAAATTCAACTTGTTTTTAATTAAACCCTTATCAATTTGCTTGGAATTGTTTCCAGTTTCTGCCGATGACGATGACGAGAATGGAGACAGCGATGAGAGCGACGAGGAGGACAACGGCGACGTTTCACTCTCGGAGGTATGCAAAGAAAGATTACCATTCATCCATACAAACCCAATTAATAATGACAACATTATCAGGTCTATAATGATGATTTAGAAGAGGACAATTCCGAGTGGGAGGAGGGCGAAGGCGCTGGCGACGACGATGAGGATGAAGATTCCGATATCGATGAGGCCGATGGAGAGGCAAATGAATCGGCCGCATCCGTCAATGCCAAGGACAAGGATGCTGCTAAGCCAGGTGACTAAACAAATGCCATACAAACCTGCACAGTAAAATAGGTGTAAAGACAAGCACTGAACAAGCATTTTATCAATTCGCAGTTGATCACCATTTTCATATTAGTTGTTCTAAGCAAAAGAACTTTACTCGAAATTCAATTAGCTAAATTTGCATTTTCACTCATTAATTATTAATGTAGCCATTATTATTTACTGCTAATTAAGTTTTCTTGAGTCCAACCTGCCTTTCTATGTTTCCTTCCTGACTAAAGGGTATTTATTCAATTATTAATTTTTTCACTCTATCTTCTGTCCTCAGATAACAGATAACATGATATTTACATATTATTTATTTTTTTTTTTAATTCACTAATTATTGTCTTCACAATAATTTACCTATTTTATTTGTATATTATCATATTTGTTATAATGTCTGGTATTATTCACAATTTGCAGAAGAGTCGGAAGCCAGGGGCAAGAAGAGAAAGCATGATGGTTAAATAACAGCAGGATCTATAACTGTATCGTCTTTGTGCGTTATAAATTTAATTATACACCTACACACACCCACACACATACTATACACAACAAAATACAGTAACAAAAACACACATATTTTGATAAACAAAAAAAAAAATTGAAAATAAGAAGGACCCCATTAGAAAAAAATAACTAACACTTGTTTCGTTACATTTTAAGCTAAATATTCTAACCTCAACCCTAAAAACAAAAACGCAAATAAAACCACACAGAAAACCCCGATAAAAAGAAAACAAACTAATAATCAAAAGGAGTATAAAATAAAAATGATATGTTGTAAGTGAATACTAAAAAACAAAACAACCCACAACAATAATATAAACATTATACACAAACAAAGAAACAAACAAACAGAAAACTATAGCAAACCGAACCCAGAATGTATCAGTTCTCCAAAAATAATAGCAACAATGATGAAAACATTTATAATTTAGAGTTCCGATTAATTACTCTTTCTGAACAAATTGTAAAATTGCTTAGCATTAAGTTTAAAGTTTGTCAATATATGATTACAAAATGTAAAATTAAAAACAAAAAAGTAGGCCACATATTTTGAACATTTTGAAATACTAAGAGAAAAAACGAAATTTGCTAACGTTATTTGGTTTTATTTTCTAATTTCTTATCTTTTTAATTAGTTGCTGCTAATCCGGTTTCGTGTTACAAACAACAACAAATTCAACAAGATATTTACTGCTAAGAAGAATTTTTACCTAACTCTTAAGTCATTCCTTTTTGATTATACACACACACATATGAATAAGTTAAGCGCAATTATTAATTACATTTATGATTCATTGTTACCCATTCTCCTTAAACACACAGACACACTAAAAATTGAGCAATTTTTTTTAAACTTTAACATACTTTTAAGTAAGTAAACTAAATTAGCATACAACAGATTGTTTTCAATTCTTCAAATGCAGTAGAACCATGTTTTATTTGAGTATAGCAAGTAAATGTAATACAACATTTTAGATAAGGATTTTTGTTCATTCATTCATAAAACACAACTATGCAATATGTTTGTTCAGAAACAGACAAATTGTATAAACACCGAAAGCGAAACCGAAATATATCAAATTAAATAATTTTAAAATCAATTGGTTTTTTATTTTTAAAGCGTGAAATGCTTTGTAAAAAAAATATATATATACAGAAAACATCATAAAATGTTAAATATTCGATATTTCCTGCTTAACAAATAAGTGCTTAAATCTCGGACGGAAAAAGGCTAAGTGGGTAACACTCGTCAGGACACGCGCCCGAAAAGTTTTGATACCCTGTATCGTACAAAGCTAAAATAGTACCGCAGCCGTTTAACATAACATAACATAAATAAGTGAAAATAGTGCAATTGTAGCTGCTGCTTCTGATTGAAAAACCAAAACTATTGAAAATGGTGCACTTTGTATTGAATTTTTAAATTTAATAAAAAGTAAAGTATCGCCATTATTCAAGTATCGCTTGGGCTTATATATCGATTTGTGAGCGATATATGCGATTAAATATGTAAAGGCTAGACAACACCATACCGCACACTGCACTTGTACGTTAACCAACACTTTTCCGCACTTGAACATGAGCAAAAGAGGAAGCAAGCGTCGCGCATACGTGCAAGCAGACAGGCAATATTCAGCCAACGCTGACTTACAACGTCGCGACGCTGTCGACGTCTCTTTATTTGACGTCGAATCGTCGCTGCGGCTGGCTGTGCTAAAATACACACAATACTAGAAAAGTAGACTGCGCTGCCTGCTGCATTCTTGGAACAAAAATTCATCGTTGGCAGCGACTGAGGAATAAAATTCAACGTCGACGTCGCGCCGTTTCCTCCTCGAACAGAAGACCAAAATCAAAATAAAAACAAATCAAATAAAAAGGGTGCGCGCGCGCCAATTATTTAACAACAATTAGCAAGCGAAAGAAGCAAAGTGAGTCTTGTTAGTTTCGTTATTTCCATGATAAAAGTGCCCAATTTACACGCATACAATCATATATACCAACCATAAACACACACGTACATATACAAATACACATATATATGTAGTATTTGTATTAAGTTGCCCGCTTGTTTCTCGCAGTGCACACGCTGAGTGCAGCCATCGAAATGGATAAACTGGATGCCAACCTGGAGCAGCAGTTTGATCTCAATCTGATTGAGGCGGTCAAAATGAATCCCGTTATTTACGATCGTTCACATTACAATTACAAGCATTTTGTGCGCAAAGCACAAACCTGGAAGCAAATCGCCGAAACCCTTGGCGTCAGTGGTAAGTGAAATTTGTTGGCCAAATTCAGAAAAATTCAGTCAATGTTGCAGCAGCAAGTGAAATTGGTTAGTGGGTTTGAGTCGAGACGACGAGGGTCTGCCGTCGCTGCAGCAAATTGATTAATTCTAAGTAGGCAGAGGGGCAGAGCAGGCTAGCAACAGTGAGACGGCGACATCGTTCGTCGCAGCGACAGCAGTAGCAGCAGTTTATGGCTGCAGCGGGCGTCGGCAGCAGGCGGGCAGCAAAACCAAGTGTACAGAATCGACGCAAAAGTGAACGGCGCCGCAACGGAGACGCGACAGACGATTGTGAAATCTCAGGAGCGGAACACTCACTGTAAGGGTAGGGCGCGCTTGCTATTGACAGAGTTTGCATGTAATTTCATAAGAGGCACAATCATCATGACTATGCTGTCAATCAAACTCATTTTCTGTACAGTGTAATTTTGAATTATCATTTCAATTTAGTTGACTACAATCAAGATAAAGGGAGCATACATAATTAGATTCGTAGCCCCAAATTGAGCGCCCCAAGGCGCACCTGGTTCCGCTGTCGACGGTGTTGTGTGCGCAGTCAACATTTTTGAAGTTGCTGTACTTTTGCGTCGCAGTAGTTGTCTTTGTCGCACACACGCTGCCTGCGCCAGCGTTTATTTTTATACAACTGCTACTGCTGTCGTCGTCGCAGCAGCTGCTGACGGTGGTAATGTTGCCACTCACACACACGCACACACAGATGTGAGCAACTGACGCACATACACACACACACACAAGCAAATCGTCGACCAACCGAACAGCTTTCATTTCGTTTTATGAGTATACACAATGAATGTGTGTATACCAAAACGTAAGAAAAAAAATTGAATCTACCGTCGCTTATGTTGAGCCCCCTCCACTCTTGCCTTCAACTCATTTTTTCGTGTATAAATGCAGAGTTGCGTTATTGATATTGTGGTGGTTTTCCATCAATAAATTATGCAAGCATTTTAAATAGCGTTTTGGCGTCCAATTGTTGAATGAATGCAGCAGCCGCAGAAAATAAAGTACGAAGACTGCCACAGATTCTGTGAGTGGGCCGTGCTGCTGCTGGCGTTACCAATACCACGAGCGAGCAGAATCAACTCGTAGTTGTAGTCGACGTCGACAGCAGCAGCGGGAAGCGCTTGGAAGCTGCTGCTGTCTCGCTGCTTCTGGCGTGCCACGGATTCAGTCTCAGCAGCTCAGCTGCTGAGTTGCTGCTTCTGCCAACAGCTAACGTCGATTGTTCAACTGTTGGTGCGGGAGGGTGAGAAAGAGGAGGAGTGACAACGACGACGGCGTTGACGTCTCGCGGTTTGTTTTGGTTTGCAATTTAACTTGACGCACATATGGCTGACGCTAACGTTTGCTTGTGGCGTTGCCACCCCCACCCAAAAGAAACAGTTTCTTAAAATAATAATGCATTTTATTTGGTCATTTTGCAGAACAAAAATGTACAAAGCGATGGAAGAGTTTGCGCGACAAATTTGCGCGCGAAATGAAATTGTGCCAAGAATCGCGCTGGCGCTACTTTAAACAGATGCAGTTCCTCGTGGACTCCATACGACAATATCGGGAATCGTTGCTTGGCAAGTGCGCCAATGGTAGCCAGAATTCCAGCCAGGTGTCTGATCCGACGCAGCAGCAGCAAGCTCAGCAGCAGACTGTTGTTGATATATTCGCACAGCCCTTCAACGGAAGCGCCACAACATCCGCCCAAGCGCTGACCCATCCCCACGGTGAGTGATGAGTGATGAGTTCACAGCCATGCTTATGGTTATGCCATAATAATGTTAGTTGCCCCCATAGAGATAACTGTTACGGGCGATGCACAACTGGCCACCGCAGTGGGCAAGGACCAGAAGCCATATTTCTATGAGCCGCCACTAAAGCGAGAGCGGAGCGAGGAGGAGCACAGTGACAACATGCTGAACACCATTAAGATATTCCAAAACAACGTGTCACAGGCGGTCAGCGCCGAGGATCAATCGTTTGGCATGGTCGTCACCGATATGCTCAACACGCTGGGCGTGCGGCAAAAGGCCGAGGCCAAGGTGCACATCATCAAGTATCTGACGGACATGCAGTTGCTTGCGCAGCACAACAAATACTAACTGTCGAGCCGTTGCTTGCATTATCCCCAGCTGCAGCTGCTGCAATTGGAAAGTGTCCTGGAATTGGTGGACCCTCGATGGTGGTTACCATGAACACCTCCTACAGACAACATGAAAAAAAAAAACAAAAGATAAGAATACAAAAAAAAAACAAACCAGATCCCAAAACAGAAGACGCCTGTTTTTTTAGCAACTAAGTCTTAAAAGTCAAACTAAAGCTTAAAAATTAGTTATAAAAACACTTCATATACATATACACATCTATATACATTTTACAATACTGTAAGCACAAATCAGATATATATATATATATATCAATATATATATATATATATATATATATATTGATCTGTCGTAGTCTGTCCCCGCCCAAAAATTTAATTCTCTTACCCAGTTTAGTTGTGTAAAAAAAGAAGAGGAATCGAAACTGTTTCTGAATGCAATTTATTGTAGAAGCAATCTACAAGTGTTTTTTCCCTGAAAATATTTTGTAATACAGCAGCAGCATATTGTATATTTTTGACTACCATTTAGTTTAAACATGCCATCGGGTTTAGTTTTGTAATTTGTAATCGTAAGTAAAATTGTAACCACAAAAAAAAGAAGAAAAAAACGTTATTTTAATTTTTTAAGTTATGTTGTAATGTGCTGAAAACGCTTGATGAAATTCACTTTGAAAGGCTTTAAATGAGTGTTGACCCCCTTTAAGCATACATAACAAAACACACGTACATATATATATATATAATTATATATATCTGAATAATTCTATTTTTCTGCATACAAAAGATTTAAATTGTAAAAATGTTTCATTTTCAATCGTCGTGTATATTTGCAAAACAATATCAGTGTGGAATATTGCATACAATTTCAGTTTACATAAGTGTTTTCAAGTAAATGAATTCTTTGATTGTGCAATGATTTGCAATAAAAACAAAATTAAATATATGTAAATATTTGAGCTAAATTTTGATTGCATTTTACTGACTTGCACGATCTGGCAACCTCGCCAGAGTAGTAAACAAAACTCAGCTGGTGGAATAATTTTCACACGCTTGTTTATATAATGTCGGCAAAAAATGAACATTCTGAGATAAAAGACACAGATAATAGTGCTAAATTGACTGATACATGGGCTGTAAGTATTACTCTATTAAATGAAACACAAAACTCAAGGTTTTATGCACACAGATACGTCCGTGTCATCTGTACAAAGATGAGTATGATGATTGCAACAGTTTCAAGGCGCGCTTTCATCAGTATTTCATATTCGGCAAAGATGCCGACTGCTCGCAGTGGCTGACAGACTTCAAAAACTGCGAACGCTACGAGCAGTCGAATGGCAACGATATAGAAGCAGGCGCTGCCATCATCAAGAGCGAGGAACAGCGAAGAATGACAAGATTGCGGGCACATTTCGCCAACGATACTTGGACGAAGCGAAAGTCGCCGCCCAAGGATTGGGCCAAGCCGCTACCCGAATGGCTAGAGAAGCGTAATGAGAACACCTACTTGGAGCTAAAACAAAAGGAGCTGTCTGGGGAAGCGGTGCAGCAAGAAAAACAGCGCTCCTTCTGCGCCATTATGTAGAATAAATTAAAAGAGTTGTAAAAATAACAAGAGAAGCGTATTTTTGAAATGTGGCAACGCCATGTGCCCAGCTGTTTTCATTGTAAGATCTGTGATTGGGGTGTATATTTTTTCTCTTTTGTTTCTGTATATGGATATATTTCCCGGTGCATAGCAGAATTTTGGTGAAAATGTTGAAGGGCAGCACACAGAAGGTGTTGGATGTAAGAATTCTGCGGCGCTACATTGAATTAAGGTCAGCAGGTAAATGCCAATTATGTAAGCAAAGTGCCAGGCAACCCTTGCCCAAATCGTTCAAATCTATCTGTAAATGTGTATAAATTAAATTTTGAAAAACTGTTGCTTCTAAATCGCTGTGTTTTCCGTTGCAGTTGCCAGCAGCATCAGCAGCAGCAACAGCAGCAGATCGGTAAGCGACACTATATGAATGGTATTCAGCGCTCCTTCATAACGTTCAATGACTTCCGCAACAAAAATCGCTCGTACATCAAAAAGGAGCTTGTTGGGTGAGTCCAATTGGGGAATCAATGAGCTGTAATTAATTATTTACCTGATGCCCTTGCAGGTACTCCATGCAGGACATGTACAGTGTGGTCAGCGATGTCAGCAACTATCACAAATTTGTGCCATATGTAAAGAAATCGCATGTGCACAGCATCTCCACCGGCGGTGGAAATGCATTCAAGGCGGATCTCATTGTTGGTTTTCCGCCGTTGAATGAGGCTTATACGTCGCAGGTGACACTGGAGCCGCCAGGCCTGGTGAAATCTGAATGCCATGATGGGCGCCTGTTCTCCTACCTCCTCAACGAATGGCGCTTTAGTCCAGGCCTTAAGGACATACCCAACTCATGTGTGCTGGACTTTCGGGTAGCCTTCGAGTTCAAGTCGCTGCTGCACAGCAACATTGCCAATCTATTCTTCGATCTGATATGCGATCAAATGGAGAACGCCTTCATTCTCGAAGTGGAACGACGGAGTGGTCCAGCCTCCATTCGATCACATGTCCTCAAATCAAATCGACTGTGAGGTGTCCAACAGGTGTCCTCGCCCAGAGTCCCCATCGCCCAGTTATGTAGTCGTTTAAGTCCAAAAATGAGTGTATTTAGTTAAAATTATGTTGACCAAGGCGTTTTATATATTTTTGTAAATAAAATTGATAACACAAGAGAAATGGTGTAATAAGTACAAGAATTACATTAAACATAAAACATTATTAAAAATGAATAGCTTTAGTTTTTCCTTCTTTCCTTTTGTTTTTGTTAACAGTCTCGTTTAGTTTGGGATATTAAGATATACAACAGTTATAATTCATTAATAATATTAGTCCATTAATTGACGGTTGTACAACTAAATATTAATGTTAAATTGAAATAATTCAATGGAATGGCATCGTTTAAGTCGAGAAATTCTCAAATGCTTACGCTAATTATACGCATTTTAAAATTCATGGTTCCATATTGCGATATGTTAAATAAAAAGAAGATAATTATTAAATTTCAAATTATTCGTTGGGCATTTAAACAATATAATTTTAGTAATTCTTCAACACACAATTGTTGATCAGTATTAATGGGCAGTTAGGTTTTTGAGTTGGAACACTAAAAGTAACCGTTTCGTTATCCAAAAATCTATATGTACATATATATATATATTTATAAATATATATATATGCATCTAACAGTTACTATCTATGTATATATATGTAACTGGAGTGTCTCCTATAATTATTAGGCTAAGCTCTACATTCATTTTACTTTATACAAGGGGGGAGGGGGGGCGTAGTGAGTGTAACGGTCTCTACTTAGTAAGAGCAGTAAAAAAAACCATAGCACTGACTACGATAAAAAAGTGTGACGACAGTAGTCAGCTAATGCTAATCCTTATGGGGTATTTAAGCTACGGCGTGCCAAAGATCACTTTTCGTTAATTATTATTATTATTATAATTATGATAAACGTTATGTGTCCGATATTGTCCAGTGAAATATGGGTGTGCTAACTACTTAGGAAACAATTTGGCTATAGTCAACAAAGATAGTCTCAGATGCTAATCGATCGTGATAACTAACGCTAATAATGATTATGCAATAATAAGGTATACATGAAGAAGATAGGTACAATTAGGATATATCCTTACAGTTAACAGCTAACAGCTAACAGTAACTGAAACAGGTTAAGCACATATGCAAGACGACTATGGAAAAGCATTCCCAAAAAAAAATAAACTTAAATTCGCTGCCAGTCGGTACTAAATCTAAAGTGGAAAGAGACGCGGTATTGACGCAACCATTTCGAATGGTTTTTACAAAAAATATCACTTGTTTGGTTGGGTCTCCTTCTCCTGCTCCTGCTCCTCATCGTTCAGCAGGCGACGGCGATGTGGCTGCCACGATGCTGCCACCGCCACCGCCGCCAGCTTCCTTCGTTCTCAGTTGTGTTTGGCCCGCTTGCCAAACATGTAACCCTTCCAGCGCTCGGCTGTCTGGGCGATCAGCGGATCGCTGTCAATGGTAGCCAGCAGGAGCAGCTGATTCACATGCGTCGCATGATAGTCCCAGCGTGCCAGATTCGGTGCAATGCCCAGACTGAGATGGCGCAGATCATAGCTAGTGCCAGAGCCGGTGTCATAGAGCAGCAGCATCTTCTTTAGCGAGTGCATGCCCTGGGCAAAGAGTTTACCTGCCTCCCGGGCTATCTTACCCGGTGCCGTGCTATTCAGATCGTAGAGACCGAGCAGCGAGTAGATGAAACCGTTGAGCACATACGATGCCGGCGTCGTGGGATACTCCTCGTACCTGCACCATGACAAAAACAGGAAGTGAGTTGAGTCCCGAGGAGGAGCATTACAATTGCAACAATTCTTACCAATAATATTTGTCCATGAATTGGGCCAGAACACCACCGTCTCTGGACTTGATGCGATACGGCTGCAGGCCGAGCGATGCGGCCTTTAGGTAGCGCACATCTCCGCCAGAATGCCAGTAAGCACGCGCCAGCACCGAAATTGCGTGGCCCTGACCCATGGCCGATATCCAGCCGGGACGAAGCTCGGCAAACCCATTAAGATTGCGTCTCACGGGATTCGTCCAGCCACCGGTTTTCAGATCCTGATTGTGCACAAACCACTCGGCGGCGTCGTAAAAATGCGCCAGATGATCGCTCGTTGAGAGCGTCACGTTGTCGTAGAAGCCAATGCCGAGGAAGGCAATCGATAGCACCTCCAAATCACTGCGACGCACCTTCAGCGGCGACCGCTTGTCGCCCATGACGATGCCCTTCTGTACGTCGATGTGCAGATCCCGGGTGATGTGACGCCAACGGTTCAGCGAACCACTGCCCAGGCCGTAGTAGATGTTGGACTCCTGGACACTGAGCAGCAGCTCGGCGGCAATGTAGTGCAAATTGTAGCTGTGCCTTGTGTCCCGATTGAGGACGGTGACCATCAGGCTGCTGCTGTTGGTAACCAGCAGCAGATCGACGCTGAGCACAAGATCCTGAGTCTGGTTTAGCTGGATGCTGATGGCGCTTTCGTAGCCAATGGTCGTCTCAAACTGGACAATGCTCGTGTTGAACTTGTGGTGCCAGATGCGTGTCATGTTACTGGTCTTGGGCGTTGTCCACTCGCATTGGTTGCCATCCCCATCCTCGAGGACGTGATTTCGGGGCGACGGTTCTGTCAGATTCTTGCTGTAGTGCGCCAAGGCGAATTGTGCTATTTGGGTGGGATAGAAGTAACCACGTTTCTCCCACTGGGTGCTCACTGGCACACCCTCGGCGGCGCTGATGCACTTCACCCGATCCCGCACCTCCACATTGTAGTTCTCAAAATACATGAAGACGCCACGTGGATCGTACTTGCCCTTGGGCAGGTTCACCTTCGCGATACTGTGCATCCAATTGAACTTGGCCGGAGGATCGCTGCCAGTGTTTGTCGTCGTCACCGCACCGCTCACATCGAAATACTGACGCAGGAACGAGAATGGGACATAGACCTCGTTGGCGTTCTCATCGCGCTTGCAGTGAATGCTGTACTCCTGATTGATGGCGCACTCAATGTCCTGTAGAGGCGCACCTAGCTGCTTCCCAGTGGACGAGGAGCTGGCCGAGATCGTGTCGACCTCGTGTCGATTTCTGCCCAACTGCCGCATAAAGTCCGGCGAGAAACTGAAGGCGGCACAGCGCATATAAATGCCCAGTGTGATGACCATCACGGCCACTGTGAGGAACAGCAGCAACGCTTTCAGATTCAGGCGCATTATGAAGAAGACTAAAGGCTCTCGCTGCAAGTAACCAGCAATAATTAAGTATGCACAGTTTCATGCAGATTTCAAAGCTCACCTTTAAACTTTGTGGCTTACGCGCTGTCAATAATCTCTGCTGCTCGGTTAGTCTCTGGCGATTGTCAAAGTCATTGCCAGAGTTCGCATTGCCGTTGGCATACGACGACAGAATTTCGGACATGCAGACTGGGAGACTGACCTGGCCACACTCCTTAGCGCTCCTCTTCAGATTTATATAGCACTTCCTAACGTCATATTCTAAATTTAACAAATATCAAACACACACACACATACGCTCAAGCGTGTGATTGTAATTCTTGTTGCTCTGTGTTCGACGGCATTTTTTAGCATGTTGTTGCTCTTGCAGCTTTTGTAATTTTTTAGCTTTAATTTTTGTATTTGTATAGCATTCATTTATGTGTTTCTCATAAAGTTGCGTATTTTTCTATACACACACACACACACACGCACACAAAACAGCAGCAAAAGCAAACACACAAACTCAATTACAATGCAGAGAAAGAAGAACAAATACTAACGCTCATGCGAAAAGTATATTTCGCAATAGATCTCAATTCATGATCTTAACGAGAATCAAGAATAGTAATATCTCTATCTTTCACACACAAATATGCAGCATAAGCTTAATTTTGTATTAAATTCGCGAGTATAAACACTTTTTGTTGGCAGGTGAAACTGCTGACAGCTGACTAGCGTTGCCAGAGTGTCAAACGGGTTGCGCTGCGTTTTGTAAACAAAACAATTGAAATTATTTGGGAAACAGGCAAATAGAGATTCATGAAAAGCATTCGATGTAAAAATTACCTCGTAATTAGTAGATTAAACAATTGTTGCTGCTCTTTAGTGAAATCGGATAGCTCGAACAATATGCATGTGCATGTTCAGCATGGCAGCCCTAATCAGAGATAAATCAATAGCGGCGTAATTTGTTTACAAAATGTTTGGATAAAAATATTTAAAGATCGTTTACAATGACTAGACTTAATACAACAATCAGTGCAATTAGTCTTCTGCTGCTTCTTAGCAATTCGCTGTTGGCAACTGCATCAAATGGCGATCGTACACAATTTTTTCACAACTGTCGTCAAAATTGCGAACGCACAAATTGCTCAGCAGGCAAGTAATAAAAGAAAATAAATAAATATGATTATTAAGAAACTAATGCGAGTGTGAACATTTGCAGATGGCTTGGAGATACAAGAGCAGGCGATAAGTTTCTATGGCCAAACCATATTCGATCGCATATTTGGTTGGAGCTGTGCCGATGAGTGCTCCTATGGCTGCATGTGGCGCACGGTTTTTGCATTTCTCGAACGCGGTTGGCCAATTCCACAATTCTATGGCAAATGGCCATTTCTGCGCTTGCTCGGCATGCAGGAGCCAGCCTCCGTAATATTCTCCATTCTAAATTTTGTCATGCACTTGCGGATGTTGCGCAAGTTTCGTTGGACAGTGCGTCCGGACAGTCCCTGCTACAAGTTGGCGCATATTTTTGGCTTGGTAATTGCTCAGGCTGAATCAGAGAAATTTTCTATTAAACTGTTTTCATATTTCCATTTTAAGGTATGCATGAATGGCTGGATATGGTCAGCGATATTCCATACGAGAGATTTTCCACTGACGGAGCTGATGGACTACGCCTTTGCCTACTCCATTGTACTGTGCACGTTGTACTGCATGGTGATGCGGATGCTGCATCGATACTCTCTCTTCCTGCGCGGCGTCATCACACTGGCCTTTGTCTCCTATTATATCAACTATTTCGCTTACTTGAGCGTGGGCAAGTTCAATTACTCCTTCAACATGAAAGTGAACATTGGCACTGGCTTCCTTTCAGCCGTCGGCTGGTTTGTCTGGTGTCATCAGGTGCGCTATCGTCGCCCATATTTCAGGCGAATTCTACGCTTTTATGTTCTATTCGCTCTGGCAATGGGTCTTGAACTGTTGGATTTTCCGCCTATACTTTGGGTGCTCGACGCACACTCGCTGTGGCACTTGGCAACGGTGCCTTTGGTAACCCTTTACTACGAGTAAGTAGAAAATAAGCTATAAAATCAGTAGTCTGTTATTTAAAGATCAATTATTCATTTCTGCAGCTTTATGGTTGAGGATTGTCAGACGCTGCGCAAGGAGCAAGCAATGGCAGAGGCGTATCCCTACTACAATAAGGATATCTGAGCTATTTCTATATCTATCGCAATCGTTGCAATCGCATTGTAAATTTATTATACAACAAAATTATACTACATTTGGCCGCATTGTGATATGGTAACGGGCAGTTTGGGCTTGTTATTTGGTCCTGTCGGCACGTTCTCAATTTTGCGCATGATTAGAAGTCCATCCAGAACGCGACCAAAGACAACATGTTTCCCATCCAGAAAATTACACCTCGCACACGTGATGAAGAACTGGCAGCCGTTCGTGTCCCGCCCACTGTTGGCCATGGCCAGCAGACCTGGTGAGTCGTGCTTCAGAGTAAAGTTCTCATCGGCGAAGGTGTTGCCATAAATGCTGGTGACGCCGGTGCCATCGCCCTGCACAAAGTCGCCGCCTTGTATCATGAAATCCTTGATGACCCGATGAAAACTGGCCCCCTTGTAGCCAATAGGCACGCCATCCGGTCTATATTCTCCCGTGCAAAACTGTCGAAAGTTTTCTGCCGTTCGAGGCACAGTGTCAGCAAATAGCTCAAATATCATGCGTCCAATTTCCTGGCCAAAGAATGCAGATGTAAAATAGAAATTCATGTGTTTATTTATTGCAACTTACGGTTGTGCCCACGGCTATGTCGAAGAACACAACTGGATTGTTTGAGCTGCGTAACTGCGATTGTATTTGATTCCAGTTCGGCATATTTCATAAATAGTATACGAAATGCAAACGTTTAGCAACAAAAGGCGCCGGTTAAGGTTTGTTTACGTTTTACAGCGATTCATCGATTAACTAAACTATATTCGTGTCTAAACAACCGATATATATATTGCAAATTAGAGACCTGCAAGCACTATCGATATATTGCACAGACCGGCAATCGTTTTCAGCTGTGCTCTCCTCTCATGTGGCCATTGTTTGCCTTATTGAAATTGTGTTGATATTCCTCAAAGTGCTTAATTTACAATTAATTGTGTAAATTTTTGTTTTGCAAACAAAAAAAAAATATTTTCTGATCTATATAATAAGTGGAACCAGTATTTGCTTATTCAAAATTAAAGGTAAGCCTTTAATAGTAGTTATTATTATTATTGCACCTCTCCAAAGTATTTTGGAAAATAGAAGTCTTCGTTATCATAGGGTATAAATTTAGTCCGTCAACATTTATCTATTTGAATGTTGGATGAAATCAGCACATTTCAAGTGCACTGTACACCTTTTAATTTAAGTTGTTATTGTTTGTTATTTAAATGTGATCACACAGAGCATCATATAACTATCTCTGTTACTCTTTAGTATTTAAGAGATATATTAAAGTCGGCAAACACTTGGAACCCAAATGTAAAACCAAAGAAAATACTTTCAGGTAGATATGTATTTTTAAAAAAATGCGCATATCAAATGCTAAGTAAATGTTTATGTATATAAATAAGTGGGGTTTTTGTGGTACATGAGAGATTTTAACTTAACTTTAAACTGGTTGCAATAGGAACACAACATGTAAATGATATGAAATTCAGCAGTGTAACTTACAAACTATATAAATATGTACTTAAATTCAATTGAGCAATTTCAAATAGACTGCTTTTGTGGTTACACAGGCCTCATTTCAGCTCGTTTGTAATACCAAACAAAACAAATCAAGAAAAAAACACAGTTAATACTATATACAGATTTGCATTATTCCACTATGCACGATCTGATCAGTTGCTCGCCTCATCCGTATCTACATCGGAAATATCCTTCAGTTTTGTTGTGTTGTTACTGTTATTATGGTTGTTTTGATTGTTTTCTGTTGCCTGCTGAAAACTCAGCTGTATTGTTTTGGGATCAACGACCAGAATGGGAGTACAGCCATCCATAAGATGCTCGCTCTGACTCTGAAACTGTTCCCGTGAAATGCTGCGGGTGAAGGAGAAACGCAACGATTTGGTTCGCGTCAGCTTCTTCTTGATCGGTGGTTTGCCGGAAACGACAGGCTCGGAACTGGTGCGTTCCGTTTCCGGTGTTGTCGGTGCCGAGCTGATCTCCAATTGCACATCCCTTAAGATTTCTTCTGCGAATCCCTTAATCTGACTCCACGCATCCAAAATGTCCTTCTCCGTGGCATGCTCATACGTCACACAGAAACGTATCACATATCGCCCATTAAACTTGGCCGGCGTCATGTGCATTTTGCCGGAGTGATTGATTTGTGCCAGCAACAGATGATTAGGTTCATCGCCCGTTCTAGAAAGTAATAGAAACAAAAATTATTTTTCTACTCGCTAAATGAGCTTGGGGATATACTTTCTCTCTCAGCTAATATACTTCGTGTGCTGAGAACGAGGACCCGAACGCAAGCAACCGAACATTTTTCAGAATTAGTAGTGAGTTGCGCAGCGAAAGCAGTTCTTTATTGGTTATCTGTTAGAAAGTGAACTAGTTCTCTTTATGTGTCTAAGCACATGTGTGCGAGCACAAGCTGACAATACAAACGTACATGCATATATGCATACAGATATACATATATACATATAAACATACATACATACATGCATACGGGCATTTCGGGCTAATGGCTTGCATTTATGTGTGCGAAAATTGTAGCAACATTTTAATTAATTTTTTTTAGGGTATCTATGCGAAATTCTTTGATCGAAATTATGTTATTTCTCTCCTGCCTTTCACTTTTATTTTGTTTATATAAATTAAATGGTTTTGCCAATCTAATCCTCTCTTTGACGTAATAATTAATTCATATTAAAAATATAAATAAATAAGTTAAAATTAGTATTAATGTAGAGTTGAATTCACTTTGGGATTTTTTTAAGCGCTCAAATATCTAATCACGATTTGTAAACAAATTAAGAAATATTAAGTTTAGTATGAATCGAGCGATGCTGGTTGTTAAACTTACCGCATGCGGAAGCAGACGAGGCCCAAGTGGACATCGTTGCGAACCTCGAAGCGTTCGTCTTTGCGCACAAGCATCTCAAATTTCTTGGCCAAGACCATGTGGTTCCGAATGTACTCCTGCAGTCCCTGCACACCGTATGTGCGGAAGACAAACCACAACTTGAGAGCACGGAAGCGACGACTCAACGGAATGCCATAGTGTCTGTAGTCGACGCCATTCATGTGCTCGTGCCGCAGATACAAGGGATTCACATTTAGCGCGCTCTTCAGGGTCATCACGTCGCGCACCCACAGGGCCGAGGCGTCAAAGTTGGTCAGCAGCAGCTTGTTGGGATTCGTGTTGAAGGAGTCGGCGTACTCCAGGCCAGCGGAGAACACCCTCATCTCGGGCAGAATGAAAGAGTTGCCGGCGTAGGCACCATCCACGTGCAGCCAAATGCTGGACACCTGGCGACACACCTTGCCAATCTCGGATATATCATCGAAGGCACAGCCACCGGTGGTGCCCACCGTGGCTACCACAAAGAACGGTGTGAGTCCGGCATTTGAATCGTTCTGTATGGCTTGCTCCAACAGATCTACACGCATCCGACCACGTTCATCAGCATCGATGATGCGCAGCTTCACCAGTGCCATTTTGGTTGCCTTCTCCACGCTGGAGTGCGCCTCGCGGCTCGCATACGCAATGAGATTGGGCAGAAAGACGCTATCGTGGACAGTGGTCTGACCCTTCAGCTCGTTGATGGCACGGGCACGGGCCGTTATCAGGGAGACCAGTACACACTCGGAGGCGGAACCCTGCAGGGCACCGCCGCCGGTGCTGCCGGGTGCATCGGATACGAAGGCCTTGGGCAGACCCAATGCCTTTGCGTACCAGTTCATCACAATCGTTTCGAGCTCGGCGGCAGCCGGGCAACTGGCCCAGCTGAAGCCAATGGAGCCAATTGCACTGCTTAGCATATCGCCCAGGACTGATGGAAATGAATTGCCCGATGGAAAGTACGCAAAGAATTTCGGATGATTCCAGTGCACAACACCCGGCATGATCTTTTGCTCAAAATCCTCGAGCACATCTTTAAACGATTCCGGCGATTGGGGCGCGTCAGCTGCAAAATAAATAGAGAAATATTTAATGGAGATCCGCGTGCCTTTAATATTGTACACAGTTTAGTGAAGTACAGTAATCCACCATTATGTGATTTTTATTTCCTTGCAATAATAATAATATATTTATATTTTTCAATTTATTTCTATTTGTTGTTAAAAACAAATTTTCATTTAAATAATCATATTGTTTCGATAATAATAATTTTTAATGTTTATAATTGTTGTTTGCTAATAAAGGTTTTAATTATTTTTTGCATAATACCTCAGAAAAAATACTTTTTTTTTTGTGGAATTTTTATAAATATTTTTAATGATGAATAAAATAGATTTTAAGATTAACTCGCAAATAATACATTCATATTTTAAATTTAATGATATTTTAGTTTAGTATTTTTAAGGACAGATGATTTAAACAGTTTTCACAGGAATAAATGTTTATAATTGTAATTTTTTTAAAAGTTCGCAATCTTTAGAGATGACTGTACAATCTACACAATTTAGCACCTACAAAATAGATGCTAAACAAGCGAACATCAATATTTATATTCCATTTGTTATTTTTGGCTGTGTACGGAGAAGATCAGCAGACAATCCTTACTTCATCTACTTCTAGCTGAGGTGTGCGTGAGTGTGAGTGTGTGTATGGGTATGTGTTTGTCGGCATAATTAATTGATTTGTTTAGTTTAACCACAGAGACTGTGGTGTTCATCAGTCGTAAATATTTAACTTAACAAACTGCGTAAAATTCGCTTGAAAACCAAAAATCTTTTATCTCAAAAACTTGGTGCCCCAAATTGTGCCCACGCCAAAGACAGAAAAAAATCATATGTATATACACTACACTCTTTATTTACTTAGTTTTTTGGAATTCACGGTTACTATGTGGGCTTTTTGGAGAGGTACAAGTCAATTTGTATTGTTTGCCTACAATTAGTCAACATGAGTTCACAAGTTTCTGAAGAGCCTGTTCAGTTGAGTTTTTTGTTATTTGTTGTTCAAATTTTGTACAGATTTTCCATTTTTTTTTTTCTTTTTTGAACATTTTGTGTGCGAAGTGAAATATTTGTTGTTCTATTTCGATTTGCTAATTTGTTTAGAAGAATTTAAGTAATTGCTGTTTACAATACATCACTTGTGCTAATTTTAAGTAATATCTCAAGAGTGCTGTCAGTCAGACTGGCCAAAAATATTTGTATACACAAAATAGTTTTACAAATTTTGCTGAACATTTTTGCAAATCGGGTTTTCAAAATATTTAAAATATTTATTGAATGAATTTTTCATTGGCATTTCTAGATTTCATTGAGTAAAAATAATTACAGTTACATTGTAAAATTTATAAGCAAAAACTCTTGTTTATATAGTAGTTTGTGTATAAATAGTTTCATTTTAAATTGGTCTGCTTACCTGGTAACAGTTTTTTCAAATATCCAGGATCTAATGTTGGCGCCACATCGCGTTCCTCAATATTGGTGCTATAATTGCACATATAATCGATCACTTGTTTGCCGTATTTGCGAAACTCTTCCACATTCATTTTGCTTTCTTATTTGTGGTGCTAATTTGTATGTTGAATTGAATTTAACACTTTGTTGGTAATTGGCAGCACCTCTTTTAATATTTCTACACTTATTGTAATACAATGCCCAAAACGCCAGGCAAACACTGCTCTTTCTATTCACCTTTATCCGTGTTATCACGTTGTGCTCGTTGCAGCTTCTTTCGCGCGAATGTCTCGAACTTTGTTACAGCATTCGTTTTTATACCGAAACACTCCATTCGCCAACGATTGCTCTCCTGAGCGAACTTTGCCCTCTCCCGCTCTCGCTCTCGCTCTATCTTTCGGCTAGTAAAATCACCTGTGCTCATTGTTGTTGTTGTATTGTAATGACGATTGTTGTCTTATTTCCTTTGCCGGAGCTCAAGTTACTTGCATTGTGGCTTGCCGCCTTCGGTGTTTCTGCTTCTGTCCGTCATTGGGGGATCGCTGGGAAACCCGCTCCGCTCGCTGTACGATTTGGTTGAGTCGCGCAAACCCTCAGTTCTCTCGTGCTTTTTGTGTGTGTTGTTTGGGTTATTGTATACAAAAATTACCTGTCTGGAAACATTTTTTGTCGTAATTATTAGATTGAACTGCTACAATTTTGAAATTGATTTGAGTCGTTATTAATAGCACAAGACAGTTATGATGAATTATTAAATGAGTGTGTCTAAATTGCTTTTAATTTGGGTAAACTGAAATTGCTAAAAAAGTTAGTTGGGAAAATCCCTTTTTGGCTACTTCAATTTAATTACAAAAACCAGAAAGAAAAAAAGGTAAGGATAATTGGTTTGGGATAGTTGGAATAGTTTGGAAAATCCAAACCGAAATTATAAATCATAAATAACATTATAAAGTTATGACTTATAATACCACAAAAAAATATTATAAATGTATTTTTTTAAAGCGAACATATTCATAAAAATCACAAGCTAAACTAAAATTTTTAATATAGACGATTTATGTGAAGAAATAAATGATAATATATTATCTTTCGTATACTTTAAAACCTACTCGTTAACATACGATTTTCAAATCACAAGTAATTATTGATTCCCCATCGGCCCATTATTATTATGATTGCTTGATACGTGTTACATCGAAATTAACATCATTATACACGTCTCCAGTTATTCCGCTAGTTATTGTGGCTTTTAATTAATTCAACACGATGATTGACACACCCCCAGTTCCATTGGAGTGGAATTTTTAATATCTTGCAGCGCAATCGATTCATCTCTATTCCCGGATTTTTTTGGTGCCAATTTCCAATTTGAAGGGAACGGGCCTTTAAAATGCAATATAAAACATTCATAAATTGTCTAACTAATTCTCATTAATCTTATGTGAGGTGTATTTAATATTTATTCAGTGACTTACTTTGGCAACGGGGAATTACTCTGAGCAAATGGGACAAATGTGACAAATAATTGTGCAAACGTTGTACGTATATGGACTCAAACTGTTTACAGTTAACAAGCCAGCTCTTCTTACAGTTGACTGTGGCCACGGAAAGACTTAAGAATCGAAAGTGGCAGCTCCGGCAACAAGCTGTGCCGTAGTTGCCACACTGTCGAACTCTCTGAAAAAGAACAATTAAAATCTAAATTAATTATTGCAAAATTAAATTTAGTGTGGCTTGTATATGAATAAATGAATGCGAGCGCTTTGTGCCCGAAAATGTTAATTAGTTGATCTTTACAAGCTTTTCTAACCAATTTTGACTACAGTTCGAACTCTGTCGCTTCAACACTCAACGAACACTTTTGCGGGCATGCGTCGCTCTGATTCATTCGCGCACGCGTCTTGCTGGGCTGCGGGAAAGTGCGGTCTCTGCGAGGCATTGATGGAGCATGACTTTGCGAAAATCATTCGGCCTGGCCTAGACTGACGATTTGATCTTTGTCGGCTCGCGCAGAGCAAACTTTAATTCACAAGCTAAAGGCGGCCAACAATTGGATGACGTCGTTTGTCTAAATATAAATCGCGTATTCAGTTAACGCGGTCACACTTCAAATTGTTCGAGGCCCGAAATCATCAGCCATCCGCCTTCAACACACACAGATACACACACACATACATTGGCAGCAGTTTTATTAAGTTTCGACGCGTCTGGCTCATTAATAATAAGATATTATGTCGTTGGCACGGAAAGACACCGAAACATTTCACAAACATGGCTCATCTTTTGAAAATTAATTTTTCTTGCTTCTTCTATGCATTTTTTTTTGCTATTGTCAAATGGTTTACATTCAAAAAACCACTTCTTGTTCTTCCACATTGGTTGATTTAAAATTTGTCAATTCATATGTTTGGTATTTCGTTATTTCATCACATAAAATTCCAAAAAGTTTGACGGCTTTTATAGCCCGAGCTTGAATTTTTGACCAGCAGTTGTTTGTATGTCTGTCGCTATGAGCAGGTCGACCTTAGAGAAGATAATCAAACATATTGTATACAAATACACATAGTAATATTTCCCAATAATTCTCAATAAAATGCACCCAATGTACCAGGACATATAATTATTCTTTCTTAAGCTTTTTTTAAGTAATTTATTTTTTTGCACAGAACTCATTGTCACAGTTCTAATCTGATAATGTTGATATTTGTTTTAATCTTTAATATTTTTGAGAGTATCTTCTAGGTCAGCATTCTCTACTAGAGCGTTCTTATTTGGTCTTTTTTTACCGTTTGTCTGTATTGTGATTCATTCCAATTTTGATGGGCACCAGTATCTTTCAAATTAAGTTAATCGAAATCTTTGCGCCAGCTTTGAACTTACTTTTGTTAAAGTATTTCATGGAACTTCGGAAATCCTGAGTGAATTTATAAGTTTAAGAGTTCCAGGAAATCATTTAATGAGGCTATTTACTATTTACTGTTAAGATTGGAATCTATTGCGCTCTTTTTTTCATGTGGTTCTCCATTGACTTAGATAACAAAATTTGTGTAGTTGTAGAATTTATTATAAACAAGTAATGTATTTCTCTATCAAGTTCAATAACTGTTCTTACATGGTATATATTAGATAGGATTATTATCAGTAGCCAATTATCGATTATACGTTAATTCACAATTGCATAGAAATCAATTAATAATTTTATAGGGACCTACGTAATCGATAACTCATTTTTGGATTTATTTATTTGAACCTAGGCTCTTTGTAGCTTTGACTTAAAACTCAGCATTAGCTCTGCAAATATTTGAACACTTAGCATATGTAAATTTTCTTAGTGACTTATATCAAATAACAATGAGTCCACACTTTTGGTATCTCTTGCTTTGGGAATTGCTGAGTCTATCCGTTGAGGCTAGGGTAAATAGAAATTTGATGGATAAACTTGGCTTACACAATTACAATGATATTGTGCGCGATTTGATCAAGAATTGGGAGTCGCCAATTGTGTATCTGCGCCAGCTTGGCTACTTGCCCAGCGACTATAAGGATACATCGAAAATCAAACCCAATCTGGATGCACTAATGAATCGCATAGATCGACACGATCAGATGGAAGCATTAAGTTCCAACTCAGCCGACCAGGCAGGCAAATTCAAAGAGCACATCTGGGGATCAGAAGACTCCAAAAATCAGAAGATGATAAAGAAACGAAAGTTCGAAATTAGAGACTTTCCCACTGTGGATCAGTTGATGGAGATGACAAAGCAGTTTAATAAGATCAAGAACGATCAGAACGCCTTAAAGCAGGCTGAAAATACCCAATTGCTGCATCGTCTGGTGGATAAAACAAGTCCGGACGTGCAGCAGACTCAGAATAATGTTGCCGCCGCAGGGAGTGCCCAAAATACTTTTATGCCAAAGTTGGCAATGCTGAAACTCTCGAGTGGCAGTGGCAGTAATGTTAAAGAACCAACACATTTCCTGGGTGGAATTTCGGGAAATGGGGAAAACAGCGCGATGAGTATGTATGGCAAATAACTTAAATCCAGTGTTAAATCCGATATTCATAAGCTTCGCATTTAGTGGCCAGGATCAAGCGCAGTCGAAATCCAACAATGTGCCGGAAATGGAAGCACCACAATATCTAAATTGGGACATTGACAACAAAAAACTCAAAGAATCGTCGCCCTATGCGAAAGATGCTTATGTGAAGAAGTTGGTGGATATCTTTGTCAAGAGGCAGAAAGCACTGAATATATTTCAAAACAAACAGAGCAAAGGCACTTAAACTAGCACGAAAGATCTCAATCTGGCCACGATTGCTGGTTCTATTGCTGTATGAACATTTATTTTTAAAAGTTCCATAATTGGTGTACAGTAAATTGTGTTGAGATGCCAATAACCAATCTCTGACTCATTACCCAAGTTGCATTTTCTGCTAAAATCGACGTCATGTCCATGGCATCATCATAATTACGTATACGCTCCGTGATCGTAAAAATTATGTTGTGTTTATGACACGAGGTGCTAAGCAGCACACAAGTAATTAAGTGCAGAGATTAATGTTTGTGAGAGGGTGTCTGTGAGGGTGTGTGTGAGGGTGTCTGTGAGGGTGTGTGTGAGGGTGTGTGAGCAGCTGCTGTTGTGCAAAATACGGCGATGCCTCAGCGAAAGTACAGAAAAAGCTATAAATCGCACAAGATAAGTAAAGTGATTATTTTAGAGGATATTTGACAACTGTTCTATAATTATCAAACTGCTCATTGTTCGCGCTAAAAACTAAAATTGTATTCGCTGATTTATTTATAACTTCTGAATATTTTTGTGTAATAGGAAATAGTATTAGTATAGATCTAGACAGTTCGTCATATTAAATTATCCTTTAATTACCCATTGACATAAGTCAATCGAGTGAATTTAGTATAATTTCTGTCGATTGATTTGAGTTTATTTAATTCGAATCTGTTCTTCATTATTACTTTTTTAGTATTTTCACTCTGCGTTCGACAAGCAGTTTGATTTGAAATATTTTACGAACAAACCTTAAAATATTTAAGCGTACACTGTGCGAAATTTATTTGTGTTTTTATCTTAAAGCAAAGCTAAGCAGTAAATAAAGCAATTAAAGTAAATAATTGAATTGGAAACAACTTTAAACGGTGAATAATACTCTATTTATTATATATATATATATAATTCATAAATATATCTGTTGAGCAGCAACAAAACTTTTTGATAGCCTAAATACTAAATAGTTCGAAATTATTACAATCTCAAAAAATAGTTTTAAAATAAAATTCAACTTGAGATCTAAAAGGTATTTTCCCTTTTAAGAAATAATTTCAAAATATAACAAAATTACTTAAAATTCAGTAATGAGTTTGAATCGAAGTGATATTTTAATTTATGTTAAAGATTATTGTAAAGTGTAAAATAAATTAGCTATTGCAAAATAATCTGCAAATTTGACATATTTCTACCGCAATTTAGAGAAATAAATTAAGTGTGCTGCTCTCTGCGTTAAAAGTGTGGCGATTTTGTAAATTTCAGGTATATTTTGTTTATTCTTTGTATTTGGCGATTTTGTAAATTTCAGGTATATTTTGTTTATTCTTTGTATTTGGAATGAGGAATTGATATTGATAAATTGGTCTAGAAGTCAACTAAACGCCACAGTTACTTGTAAAGGGCGCATTTAACAGTTTTGCATTTTTGCTATTTAAATGTAAGTCATTTAATTGCGATTATCTCGAGAGGAAGATGCCTTTCGAGAAACCATGGGCGATTTACGCGGCGATTGCTGTTGTTGTTGTTGTTGCTGCTGCTGCTGTTGCACACCAATTAGGCCCGTCTCGCTGTCTGGCGATGACGAGGAGCCTGCGCCGGAATTGCGACGCGACGACGATGACCGGACATGGGTGTCCAAATGTCGGAAACTGTTGAGAAAAGTCGTTTAAGAAATCATGTTAGAATGGCGTAGTCGAGTGAGTTCGGCTATGAGAAACGCTGAATGCAGCAGTTAAATGTATTTTTAAGTACTAATGTGTTATATAGTCGCCAAATGCACTGGTCCTGTTTTTAAATTAAAGATTAATTTCGTTCAAGAGATTTAAATATATTTTAATCTTGGAACCTAAAACCAAAAAGGTTTGCTGAAAGCGCCTTTACGGTATTTAATTCTTAACGATCCAAATAATTTAAAATTAACAGCGAAATAAATGAATTAATTGATTTAAGTTTTGCCGTCTTACAACCATATACATTTTCAGAATTCATTATCGGTTTTAAAACACGGCTTGGGAGATCAAATTATTTATTTGTTAAAAAATATATTAACTAATATTATGTATGAATTGAAAGGCTCTACTTTTAAAACGGTAGCTTTTATTGCTATCCGAAAACGATATGTATCGAAAGGGGCGTAGTTATCAATAAAATCAAATAAACTTGATCTGCGCGAAGTATAACACATATTCCAAGTTCCTCAAACGTATAATAATTTCCGAGGTCGGAGATGCTTACTTATATAACACATATACCCATTTTATCCATTGCAAAATCCATTGAGAAATTGAACTTAGTATTTACCGTAGCGAGCAATTGTTGCCTTTGTCCTCGTTGTTGAAGAGAAAGGCCAAGGGCCACGATATCCACGAGTTGTGTTCCACTGAGCTTTGTGTGCGTATTATGGGTGCACTGCCGCGACTCACCACCGGCGAGGGCAGCTCCATGGATAGCTTTGGTGTGCCCGCCTTATTGATAGCCGGATTATAGATCTTTGGATCACTGACCATGCGCACGAAGAACGAACGCTTCTGCGCCAACGAGTCCTGTTTCTTGCGATTAATGATCTCGGTGATCTCGTCATGCTGCTCCTTCTCCAGCAGTTCGTTGGCAAAGTCCACAATAATGTCCCAGGCAGAGTCAATATCCTCGGCAGTGGCATTCTGTGCAACGGCACAGAACCGGATGATGTAGCGCTCATTGACGCTGGCCGGGACCATGTGCAGTTTTCCGGACTCATTGATGGTGCTCAGCAGTTTCTCGTTCAGTTTGTCGCTGCCCTTGAGGCGAAAGCAAACCAGTCCCAGCTGCAAATCGACAACAATGTATTCCACAGAATAAAGTATCCAAAAACGCAATTGTTAAATGCCAAACAAAGCAAAATAGTTCAGTTTTAAATGGCATTGCGTATACGTAATTTTCACGGTGTATTACGTGATTTGAAGCATCATTTTTCTTGATTGGTTTTTGAAAAAAGGCCAATTGAACTAAGTGGCAAAGAAACTGGCCCAAAGCAGCTGTCAGCTGGCACGTCATTTATAACTTAAAATACCCTGTACTCGCTGAGTAAATGAGAATAGTTAAAAATAAGATAAAAAAGTACAAACGGACAGAGTATATAAAAATAAAATAAATGTTTAAAATATAGATATTTATATATTTTATTTATATATATATATTTTTATTTATTGGAAGAATCGCAATCGCTTTTAATTTAAAATCATATAACAGGATATTATCAAGTCAACTACTATCAAAAAAATTAAATTGATTGCCTATTTCAGTGTTTCAAGCAATTTCTATGCCAATTATGCCAAAATAGTTCAATTACCAGATTTTTGCAGCAGTTTCTCTCGGAATTTGGCATTTAACGTGCGATTTTGCACGTTTGAATTTGGTTTACGTGAAAAAGTATTATTTGGAAATACTTTGTGAGCTCTCGCAAAAACAGGCAAGACAAATTACATAATTTGATTTGAGTTAAGTCAAAGTCAATGTTATTTGCGCCAGTCGCTACCAAAACAGTTTCCCAAAAAAAAGTGAGAAATAATATAAATCATTGATGAATGTTGATCATGCAAAACAATAGGCCACATACGTGCACTCACGCACGCACACCCACTAACACACACACACATAGATACACCTACACCTTTGGATTATAGAAATCACCGCAGACCAACAATGAACATAAAAAATTGTGTATACAAATGAAAAAGTGCTTTGAACCCGTCACATGATTAATCGGTGTAATGGGCGCAGTTTGAAATTAAAATATCCCCATTAAATGTAACTCACCTTGACTTGATTACAGATCTCGAAACGTTTATCTTGGAGCACCAGCTCCTCAAAGCGTTTGGCCAATTTGATATGGTGGCGTATATAATGCTGTAGTCCAGATATGCCATAAGAGCGGAGAACAAACCTGCCAATATAAAAATGTATCCGAAAAGCTTCTTCAAAATAAATCGTTTTTTTTTCTTGTAGAAGTTATTATAATGTGGTCATGAAGAAGGCGACTCCGTTTTCATAGGGGATATATATACTTTTAACTAGCATCATAATACGAGTCAATGTCAGATAACTGTCATAAAGCTATCATAAACTATTATTTAGCAAGTAAACTAAAATAAAAATTCACCAGCTTTTCAAACCTCATGATATTTTTATTTCGGTTTTTATATCTGATTTATGATGTGTTACAAAATTAAGAAGTAATAATATAAAAATCCAAAAAAATTGTGTGAAATATGCATTTATATATATAAAACTGGTTACTTGGTAGACTTTTTTTTATAATTTATCTGACAACTCTAAAGATGGTTTAACATATTTGATGGCAAAGAGAATTACAATTTTAATAAATATTATGGAGAATATATAGATTCCAAAATTACAGAGTCCACTTCTTCTTGAGACCAGATATTAAGAGTACGTATTAAGACAGTTTTGTTAAATCAAAATATTAAAATTTGGTATTCATTTTAAAATTAATATCAAATACTCAGAATGTTTAAGTGCTGGACTCTAAATATTGCCGGAAATATACATCATATATGTGAATATATATATATATATATATATATATTTGAATAACAAAATTAACACCTAAATTATACAACCATATATATTATATGTATGCCATGTTGAGTTGTTCCCCTTTCAAACATATTTAGCGTGAGTTTATTTCATTTATTTTTTGTTATTACAACTAAGTCGCATGTAAATAATAAAGGCACAACATGCTTTATGACAACGGTACTCGAAGCTAAGCAACAAGTTTGGCACACTCAAAAAATAGAGGAAAAAAAAAACAATATTTATTTGACATTAGTCAACAAAGTTATTCATGCCCGACACTCAAGAGTCCGTTTTTGTAGATGGGTTCGACATATATTTTGTGATTTTTTCGGCGATACATACCACAGCTTCAGTGAACGAAAGCGTCGGCTGAGTGGAACTCCCCAATGACGATAGTCGATGGCCGCATCCGAGTAGCCGTGCTTGAGATACAGCGGATCCACGACCAGCGCTGATGTCAGACGGATGCGATCGCGCACCCACAGCGTCGAGCAGTCGAAATTGGTCAGTAGCCATTTGTTTGGATTGGTGTTGAATGAGTCAGCATATTCGATGCCCTGTTTGTGCGGAGCATTAGAGTTTATTAGCATACTGAACTGCCAGTTGAATGGATCCACATTGTGCATGCTATAAATCTGTGTATGTACTTCTGTGCTTGGCTACAGCGCCAGCTTGAAACTGTGAACGGTTTGGCTAATGATTGAAAGCCAGTACAAAAATAATTAAATTATAAAAATCCTTAACAAATTGTTAATATTTAATTGCTTCTTGTTTGGTGGCCTCATTTTACTTATTCCACTTCAATTCTTCATATTTCCCCTTCTTATTTTCTAATTATAATAAAAATGTTTTGATATTTATGAATGAAAAAATGTTGAAATCGTTGGAAAACATCTTTCTGAAATTGAAAAAATAGTCCCAACATAACATACATAATTTACCAAAGGAAAATCCTTACTTATTAGAAATCATTTTTGCTATCTCTTTCTCACAAATACGTTCGCATATTCATGCATACAGAAAATGCTGGCGGCTGCTGGTGGAAATGAGATCAATATGAGAACATAGATGAGAACATGACCTGGGTGTTTCTTATCCGATCTTGACAATCATATAGGTAGATGATTCATAATATGCATATGTATATAATGTATTAATTAGAAGAATTGCATATAATTGGCATTCATTGCTATCGGATTTCGATATTGATCGAGAATCGAGAAACGGAGGCAGTTATCGATAATATAAAGGAAACTTTATCTGCGCTGTCTCTGAGCTCCGCGTGTTTATACCGACAGACGAACGGACATGTCTCGGCTGTTGATCCTAATGAAGAATATATATATACTTTATATTGTTTTCTCTTACATACATTTACACTAACCCGTTATACCGTTTTAACCGATTTTTATTGGGTTCAGTGTATAAAAAGATGTTGTATAAATTCAGTGTACGCGTAAAAAAAGCAGCTGTAAAATAGACATTTTAATCTTTGACTTTAGAAAAATAACCTCTGTTTAAGAAAAGAAAACACTTATTTTTGAAAACAAAAAACCTTGCGTTTTGGAAATACTTTATTAATAATTAGGTAAACTAGCCTCCTCTTCCAAATTATTACTATTATTTCTGAGTGTAAAAGCAAAAAAAATGGTTCTCGGACATTTTCGAAACTATATTTTGCTGCTCAGCTTGTGAAAATAAAATTTTTTTCAATATAAATTGGAAACCATGCGAAATTATGTCGACAGTGAACATAAAAAATTATAACAAAAGTAAATGAAATTTCCTGTGATTTTTCAATTATAACATAAATAAATAAAATTTTCTTGTAGAACTTTTAATACCAAAACACCACATAAAATTTGCGTTAAAAATTATAGATTTTTTTCTAGCAGTTTTTCATATATTTTTCTCAGCTAAATTTTGGAGAAATATATTTTAGAACAGAATGATGAATAATATATAATTATATACATATCTAGTATTTGTATATCTACCTTGAGGAGTGGCTTCAATTCGGGACAGATGAAACTGTTGCCAGCATAGGCCGCATCCACGTGCAGCCAGATGCAGGGAAACTTTTTCAGTTGGCTTCCGATTTCGGGCAGATTATCGAAGGAACAGGAGCCGGTAGTGCCCAGCGTAGTGGACACAAAGAACGGCACCAGGCCCTGCAATTCATCCTCCTCCATGGCTTCGCCAATGGTCTGTCCACGCAGACTCGCATTCTCGTCCGGCTCGAGAATGCGCAGCTTTACAAAACAGATCATCGCCGCCTTTTCCACACAACTGTGCGCCTCCTTGGAGCAATAGGCCATCAGCTTGGACAGCAGATGGCCCTCCTCCACGAACGGATGCTGGGCCTTCAGACGCTTCAGGGCCTGTGCACGCGCCGCGAGCATCGTGACCAGCACACACTCCGAGGCCGATGTCTGTGCCATCAATTTTATGCTATCAATCTTGGCCCAGTTTCTACATATACATAAATAAATCGACAGTGCTTACCTGAATAACGCCACCACCTGTGCTGCCCTCCCTGAGCGCCAAAAAGTGTTCCGGCAGACCAATGGCCTTGCCCAGCCAGTCGAGCACAATGGTCTCCAGTTCGGTGCAGGCCGGACTGGCCGCCCACGAGAAGCCAATGCATCCAATGCCGTCGCCCAGCATATCGCCCAGTATTGAGGGAAACGAATTTCCCGCCGGGAAATATGCATGGAATCTCGGATGCTGCCAGTGCGTAACTCCTGGCATGATTTTATCCTCGACGTCGTTCATAATTTGATCCCAATCCTCTGGCTCATGTGGGGCCTCAGCTAGCATAGATGCAGATACAGAAAAATCATTAACAAATTAACACCATTTCCATATGCTAAATATGAGATGGAAAAAAGTTATTCTATAAAAATTTTCTGGCTTTTTTTTTGTTCAGCCTTTCAAATTCATTTCCAAAGCACTGGGTTAAGTTATGATACTTGTTTCATATATATATATATAAATTTATAATCATTGAGGTTTTCTATTTATTTTAATAGAAAAAATAGCACAAGAAACAAGAATTTGAACAAAAAAACAAAACAAAATTACACAGTTTTTAAGTCATTCTCATCGACCAAAATCTTTTTAAAACATAACTTCACAAATTATAAAAATGAGTCTTTTAGTATTTCCTCATCAATTATCTGATTTGTTTTATATATATAAATCGACAAGCTTCAAATCTAGTCACATTCACAATGTAATGCCAAAATTACGAAAAATGTGCAGAGATCAACTAAATCAATTCAAAATTTTAAATACCGATATTAATTATCTCATAATTGAACAACTGACAGAATTAGAAAAATGTTACGATTGCTTGGAAATACAACTATTATGTACCTAAGCTATGGTTATTTAGAAGGTTAAGGGTCAAGAACAATATATGTAAAATTTGACCACTATTGGATTGGAGAAAGATTAAACATGTGGTTTTTTAGTACCATTGCCTTAAATTGTTTCCGATTAAAATAGTTTTATTCATAAACAATTTGGTTAAGGATTTTTATTTAAAAAGTGATGGCCACTTACTAGGTAACAGATGCCTCAGATATCCGGGCTCCACGCTGGGTGTAACGCGCCGATCGCCCAAAGTTTCCAAATAATTACAAATGTATTCGACCATTTCCGTGCCTCGTTTTCGAAATTCATTGCTATCCATTTTAGTATTGATGGTTTCTTCTTAATTGTCGTATAACTCTTTTCGTAGTATTATTTCTGGTTGTTTGTTAAATGCTCTTACTTTCCGACTATGCGTATTAAAAAATAAAGATATATTTATAAGCAAAGTAGTTTTGGTTTATTTAAGATTGGTTTTTAATATCAGTTTCATATTAAAGTTGCAAATAAAATGAAAAAATTTAAAATTATTCATAAAGTTACAAATATACAAATAAAATAAAGTTTTGTTATGCATGACGTCATGAATTATTTGTAATAAAAACTATATATTTTCCAATTGTTTCATCAATGTTACACATATTACAAGGAATTGAATTTATATTTTTAAGAACCGTATTTCTATATATATTATTTTTTCAGTGTTGCGTCTTTCGACATTTTTGTGTAATTATTTCACAATATATTTTTAACACGTATTTATTTTGTATTTAGTTTATTTAGTAGATTAATTAAGATTTTGTTTAGATTGTGCAAATAGCTCCAGCCTGAACAGCCGCATAGTTCATTAACTTTATTGTTTTTTATTTTTATTTACAACGTAGTTTGTGTAAATTTTGGCATAAATAAACTGCACAGCCTTGAATTGTATTTTTGTTTATAATAATATTAAATGGGCACTTAAACTACACCGGGTAGCAACATAATTAAGAGGCATTCGAAATAATTTGCACTAATTCACCAAATGTCGTTTGCAGCCACTTTGCTGCCACTGCCCCTGCCACTTACTGCTAGTCAGGTTGTTTTAGCCGCGACTGTGAACCGTTGGCCACGGCTTGCAAACCTCAAATGATCCCGGCTCGGCAATTTGGCCAAGAGCTAAGCTCGGTCGCCCACAGCTGCCTGTTGGCATGTCTAATGACTGCATACTTTCGCAGTTACGAAGGAAGTTGGGCATGGTAGTGGGAGTAGTCGCAGTTAGAGAGCGGAATGGGGTTTGCATTATTAAGGGTGGAGTTTGGAAATAAATGAAATATTTGCGATACACAGTGGAAATGATGTGAAGAAATGCAAGTAAAAATTGTTAAAGAAAATGTTTTATTAAAAAAACCTAAGAAAAGCTAAGACAAATCTATAAAATAATGCAATTCATTTTATTGTTTCTTTTAATAAATTATTGATTCAAGAGGCACATTTTACTTTAGGGCTTTTTTGTATTTGAAAATGTATGCTAGATATATAATAATTTTTTCGGCAATATTGTAGTAAATGACCTCAACACCCTCCAATATATATATGTATTTATAATTGTATGTGTGTGTGTGGAGAAGTATGCGAGTGTGCGTGAAAATATGCAGCATTGCTGCGAATCATTTAAAAGAGATAAAGAAAGCGAGAGTTCTCATTTTCAATTTAGAGAAATGTTAAATGCTCTGCACATCTTGAATCTAATTTAAAGTGTTGTTCGTAATCCTTCGCTGAAATTGATGTAATGTATTTAACCAAATGTATGTGATGTTATGTTATATGTATGTTAATTCAAAGTACGTGGCTTTTCGTTCTTACTAGACAGGACCAACAAGTCAGGCGCCCTCCTCTACAAGCACTTTACACCCAAAAAAAAAAAGGAAAAACCCACTTGGCAGGCATCTTGTCACTTTTCTTTTTTTGCCAGACTCGTTTTAATAATAACTTCCGCATCTAATAGAATCACACATTACAACAAAATCATGCAGCTCTATAATGTTATTTTCGGGACTTTTAAATAAAATAAATTACAGCTCAAATACACTCCAAAATATTGTACTTACAAAAGCAAATTAATCGATCATATAATCATTATTGGAGATTTTTAATTACTTGTTTACCTATGCCCATTTGTTTTAATTGTTTGATTAAATATGTACAAGTGGAATAAGAAGTGCTTAAGTGACTGACCCAATAGTTTTAATTATTTGCGTAATTTGGCAACAATAATTCCACAATTTAAGTACTTAAAAACAATTACAAGAATTAATGAATCGAGTAAAATAAGACTTGTTTTTTTATTTTAAGATAAGTATTGTATTTTAAGTGACTTGAGTACATATGGACATTTTAATCAATTGTATCGTATTGAATTTGTGTAATTAGTAGTATTAATCGAACGAATCATTTTTGTTATATGAATTGCACTTGAGAGATAACCATTTATATAAGTGTAGAAGCTGGCAAAGAATTGGATTGCCTGTTGCGCTGTGTTGTAGTACGCAACGTACTTGAAAAGAATGGCGACGATGCCACAGATGATAATGATGTTCGTGTTGCGATGATGATAACGATGACGTTCTCAATGAGACAGTCCGGAGCAGTGCCTCTGTCATTTGGTATTTCGATGGCATTCCTCGTAACATTCCAAAAACGACCACCCAAGTTCTCTCACATTTTATTCTTCTCTATTTCCGCTGCATTGAATTGTGGAATTGTCTGCGTTTTCATCATTCAATAGGACATGCGATAATTGTCTGTATGTGTGTGGTTGTGTGGGCTGTGTGTGGCTGTGTGTGGCTGTGTGTGGCTGAGTGGGTCATGAGAAGCCGCCCACAGCCACAGTTTTGTGAAAAGTTCATTAATAAACTTTCGTTTCTGCTGTCGAATTCAGAGCTCTTTACACTCACTCTCGACTCTGCCCCCTCCTGCGGACCCAAATGTTGTTTAGCCTCAACAAGTGGCATGCTACGATGAAGACGAACGGGGAATGCGTTTTCTATCTGCGTGTGTATATCTTCGTTGCTCCCGTTGTCTTCTTGCCAGTTGTCATCCTGGTTGTCTAGAGCCCGACACCAGCAGAATTTTATTTAATGGGAAATTTGTGCTGCAACCACGCGTATTTAATTGCTGTAGAAATGCTTTTTTATTGGCATTTACTTGGAGGAGTCCTCTTCAAGCGCTGTTCCCGAAGGCTGCAAGTGAAAAGTTGATACGCTTTCACTCGGCTAATAAAATTGAATATACATTTTTTCAATAAACGAACTTTTAAAATGGAAAAATCTTTACCTACGAAATAATTCTAATACTTTGGGACGTAGTTTGATTTTCCTCATAATGTTTCAAGTTTGCTTTAATATTTTGTTTTTTTTTTGTAATTTAAACTAAATTAATTTTTTTAATTTAGTAAGAAACATGAAATTTTTTAATATTTGTAAATTTTTGTGTTGTGTGATCTTAGTCGTCGTTTATAAATTAAGTTGTATATTAAATTGAATATAATTTATTTTTTTAATTTTGTGCAGACTGAAATTTTATTTGGCGTCTGTGGAAAGTTATTTATAATTATCTTTGCAAGATTTCGCTGTAAACCTATTTAAAATTTAATTTAAAAATGGGTTAGTTTTTTGCCTGAGGTTTGTCCATATCTATTGGATATTATCGGAAGCAGGGCTTTCTATTTCTCATCATAGCCGGACGAAATTGCTTGTTAACAAGTTGAATGGTTTACGTTGGGTTTTTCAGCGCTTTCCTTTTGGCCCGTGGGCGCAGGGTTCGCTGTCGTCTCATAATGCGGCAATTATTCAATTTGCACAGACTGTCGTGGCAATAACTGCGCAAGACAGGTTATGAGTGGATGGATGGGCTCTTATAAGGCATGCTTCTAGTACACACAGCTTTGAATTACTAAAAATTCTGGTTCAAGGTTGTTGCTGCGAGGCAGTCACAAATTCATACACTAATCAAGTTTCATATTGATAATGGTTTCATCAAATTGCTTTAGGTTTGCAAAATGATGCACTATCGGAAGGGGGCGAATGTGGAGCAGGAGCTAAGCAAAGAGGATTTGCCCTTTGAGAATTGCATGCCGAAGACGCACAAGGGTTTTCTATGGATGCATGTAAGTGCCAAATGAGTTAGACTCTGGCTCCGATCGACATATGTATTTACATTCCAATCCATATAGGTCAAGGGCGGCACTAAGATCAGCAATGTGATAGAATCTGCTCAGTCGGCATTGGACAAAGGCCAATACCGCAGTCTGGTATGGAGTGGCTCCGGCGGTGGTGTGGTCAAGACCATATCCTGTGCCGAGGTGCTCAAGCGCAGTCATCCCCTGTATCAAGTCACTCGCATGGGCTACACCAGGTTAGTTTTTGTGCCAATTAAATTGCATAAGCACTACTATAAGATGAGATTGTACTTTTGTGCAGCGTCCAGGAACAGTGGAAGCCACAAATGGATGGGCTAGAGGAAATCATAGTCACCCGCCGAATACCCATCCTGCACATACTCATGAGCCTGGATGAGTTGTCCGATAGCATCGAGGGGTTCGTAACAACTGAGAACAGCATCTGCCTCCATGAGTATTTTCTCATTTGACATTTATTTCACTTTCAGATTGCAAAAACCGAATACGCACAGCGATTTCTGGAAGTACAGTGAAGCATCGCCAGCATCCACATCCAGTGCCACAGGTGGACGCACAAATAAACGTCCAAGATTTGGTCGCACTAAGCAACAACAGCAGCAGCAGGCAACACAAGGCAAACCCGTCGGAGACAATGCTATCAGCGGCCAGCGATAATTCTCTACTTGATCTAATCAATAAAACAAAATAAACGTTTTTTTTCTTATGATTTTTGATAAGATGAAGCGTGGCCAATGCAAATGGTTGATTGTGTTCGAATATGAAATACCCTGCTTAGAGAGGGATTTTTTAAAAGATGACAAAATGATTGCTAGAAAGTATTTATAGACAAGTTAGTGTTAATTACAGTTCACAAGAAAAGGGTTTTTGAAAAATGCTAAAATTAATTGTCCGAAAGAATTACTTGTGAAATTGTGTGGGAATTTCTTTTCTTGAAAAAATGTGTGACAACTAGAAAAGGTTCTTAGTTCCTGTTTCAGTTATTGCAGCAAAAAAAAAATCTATGCGTAGCAACCTGGCGCAGACTCCAAAGATTATTACAGCTAGAGCAGACCACATATACTGAGAAAAAAAAGTTTTAAAGAAAACGGTTAAAATGATAACCAAGGAATTAGTAGAAATTAGTGCGAATTCAATTTTGCAAAAATAAATATGCTGGAATTTTAAAACTCTTGCGCTCCATTTTGCTGCCGTGAATGCTGCAATAAATATGCATTCGCAATCATTTGGAACAGATTCCCAAGCTAATCACTGGTATATTACATTAGAGGGTATTCCAAAGTAAGCACTTCACTGTCTCTACTTAGTTCATTTGTACAAGCTGTAGATAGGATAAGTTGTTATATTGTTAAGCTGGCATTGTTAGGGTGTGTTTATTCACTTAGATAACCAGAACGAGAATCTAATCTGGTCGAGCACATTGTTTGCTGATAACATGCTATAGCTGAGCTAGGTTCCCTGCTCAATTGCTCAGTGCGAATAATGCTGCGACTGGGACGTGTTTTGCGATCGGCTGCGGCACTGCAGCAAACGCGCTTCCACAGCAGTACTAAAATCGATGGTGTAACAGCGAGCGTGCGCGGAGATCCGCTGCCCGAGCGTTGTGATGTGCTGATCATTGGTGGCGGCGGCATGGGCGCCTCCTCGGCCTATTGGCTCAAGTGCCGGGCAGAGCAGAAGAAGCTCAACGTGCTCGTCGTGGAGCGGGATGCTAGTGTGAGTTACCTCAATGGAATTGTCATACGTGACTGTAGATTTCTGAATTCATTCGCAGTATGCAACGTCATCCACTGTGCTGTCCGTGGGTGGTGTGCGTCAACAGTTTTCGCTGCCGGAGAATATACAAATGTCGCTCTTTGGGCACGATTTCATCTCAAGCTGCCGCACTCATTTGGGCGATGTGGATCTGAATTTTCGGCCGCACGGCTATCTCATCTTGTCCAGCGAAAAGGGCGCTGAAACGCTAACTCGCAACTCCAAGCTGCAGAATGAGCTGGGGGCGTGCAATAAGTTGCTCGGTGCGGAAGCACTGCGTCGTCGCTTTCCCTGGATGTGCACCGAGGATATTGCGCTGGGCTGCTATGGCCTCGACAAAGAGGGTTGGTTCGATCCCTGGGCCCTGCTGATGGGATTTAAGAAGCAGGCACGCGCGCTTGGCGCCCAGTTTGCCAATGGTGAGATTGTTGGCTTTGAGTGGAATCCTGCTGGTGCACTATCTGCCGCTGTGGTGGCCAGTGCCGATGGCGGACAGCGTACCGTGCAGTTTGATACCTGTGTGCTGGCTGCTGGTCCCTGGTCTGGCCAGGTAGCGCGACTGGCCAAGATTGGTGTGGGAGAGGACTTACTGCGTGTGCCACTGCCCGTGGAGCCGCGAAAGCGGTATGTCTACGTCGTGAGTACTCAGGGCGCGAATTGTCCTGGAGTGGACACACCTCTAACTGTCGATCCGGATGGCTCGTACTTTCGTCCCGATGGGTTGGGCGGTAATTTCCTGTGCGGTCGCAGTCCCGCCGACGATGAGGAGCCAAACTGCGACACCCTGGACGTAGATCATGGCTACTTTGAGTCGAATGTGTGGCCCACCTTGGCCAGTCGCGTGCCCACCTTCGAGTCGCTCAAAGTGCAGAGCAGCTGGGCAGGCTACTACGAACACAACACCTTTGATGCGAATGGCATCATTGGTCGACATCCACACTATGGAAATCTGTATATAGCAACCGGTTTCAGTGGCCATGGCATACAGCAGACGCCAGCGGTGGGCCGAGCCATTGCCGAGCTCATATTGGATGGCAAATGTGGCGCATTGGATCTGACCCGGTTGGGCTTTGAGCGCCTGGTTAACCAGCAGCGAATGTTGGAGGTGAACATTGTCTAGACTAGAATCCTATTCGTGTTGGTTTATTGCTGTTTCGTTTTTATTTTAAATAGGTTTTGATAGTAAACTTCACGTATTAGTTTTGGTACAACTGCGTTTCCACATTTCATGTATATAAAATTTTGTTATCTTTTTCTAGTTTTTTTTTTCTTTCTGTTTCGGTAAAGAAATATCGAATTTGGTGTTCATGTATTTTAAATGTGTGTTTCTACATATAATTTATTTAAAATAAGAATTTTAACATAATCGTAATTATAACGTAACGGAATTATGTATGCAAACTGTGTCTGAATTTAGCAATTTGTTAATTTCATCATAGAGCTTTACATGTTTATACTTTTCGATTGCACTGAAATTTGCAGATGAGTTTCAATTTAATTCTTCTTGTGGCTCACTCATTTCTCTTGGTGTATACAAAACCAGAAAAAAACCAGAATGATGCCCTTATTGTTGAATCTAATGCAAGCTATTAGTAAATATATATATATGTATATATATATTATAAATATGTTTAAGTGAGTTGTGTATGAGAATGACTGCGCTTTGTCCGTCAATAATTTCTTATGCTGTATGTTTTTCATTTGTGTTGTTTATTGTTTGCTGTTTCTGCAGTGGTTTCTTTAAGCTTCACTTTCGCCGGGTGCGGTGTTCTCCTCCTCGTTAATGGGCACAATCAGATTCTCCTTGGACATGAGATTGTATTTTGTGACGAAATGTGTAAATCGGTGGCATAAATACGTTTCCGTCTCGAACTCATCAAAGATGCGGCGATGATGAAAATACGCATGAGAAAAGATGCGATAAACACGCCGACACACCGAGCCCAGCTTGGTCACCGACGACTCCTTAATGGAAACTCTGTGGGTGAGCATAACACTTGACTCATTATGTGGCTAGTTGCTTGACGCGTTCCATCGAACATACCTGCTTGGAAAGTATTTGTTGCTATTCAGCAGACAAGCGGCGCCGTCCAGTGTGTGCCGTGTATAATCAATAGCGGGGCACTCTTTGGGCGTTTTATGGGCCGCACACAAGAATATCCATTGATCGGTGGCCGTCATTTGCGTACACGTCGACGGTGAGCATTGCTTCTGCAGCCGCACAGCCAACCCGTTCAATTCCATGCAGAATTGCCGCAAGTGCTCATACTTCCACACACCCTCGTCCTGTGCCTCGGGCATCGTCAATATTAGCTCCACATTCGATGGATCTCGCTTGATCATCTGCTGTATGAACTGCTGCACGGCCAGTGTGCTGTCCATTTCCTCCAGCGGCTCATCGGGCCAGCGACAGAAATCCTACTCGAAATATTATATACGTATTTACATATTATATATTTCATAGAGCACCGCTTACCTTTGATTTTGTGCCTGGTCGGTTTCTACGCAATATTGTCGAGCCGTCAGCCATCTTCATGTTTCACCTTACCTCAGCCTCAGTAAGGAGCAAAACAACGCACACACACACACTCACAGGTTCACCCAATCACACTCACACAAACACACCTCTGTCTACGCTTTTGGGGCCAGTTGTGTGGACCACGAAAGTGAGAAAAGTGGACTGCAGATTTGTTTTTTGGATTTCAGAATAAATTATAACAACTATTTTCCTTTATACCTTTCACATTTGAATTAATTACAAATTGAGCTAAAACACATCGCTTTGTGCCAGAGAAAATTTCTGACAAAAATGGTACATACATACATATAGGGCTGGGTTATCGATAGGCAGACATAGACAGTTGCGCCCTGACAACCCTGTTCACCGCAGCCCTGGAAATGTTCATCTGTCGTTATCGTTACCGATTACCAGCCACAGTCGTCATCATCAGAGTCAGCTTGCAAAATCTACGCAAATTGCAATTGCGTATTATTATTGTTAGAAATTGCGATAATAATTATTTAAAAAGTTCATAATCAACGCGTTTTGAAAACTAAGCAGAGCAATAATGGCCTACGCGTATCTGTTCAAATATATTATCATTGGCGACACTGGTAAGTGTTTGTTGCTGACGATTTCCATATGAGTGTGAAAATTTCGTGCGATTATAATACAAATATTATTTGTGCAGTACAAAACACAAATCAATAGCAAATGATAAACAGCATTGTGTTCTATCCATACATATTATTATAGTGATGGCTTGCACTTCTAATGCAGCTAAAGCCAAAGTAGAGTTCGTCTGCTGCACGCTTCTTGCCCCGCAGTATGTTTGTCAGCAGACTTTGGGGAAAAGATCAAACGCGCAGCAAGGAAAAATCAATAATATCATAACAACGCCTTTTTACGAAGAAGCGCGGGCGTTACTCCACACTGCCGTTGAAGTAAACTGGGGTTTTCTGCATTTTACAGCCCTGTTGGCTTAACTGCTGTTTGACTGCCCACCCCTCCCCCATAACTTATTCGGTTGTATTTTAACATATTGTTGTGTTTGGTATTGGAGAAGTGCTGTGAACAGAGCCCCAAATTCGTTTTCGCTTATCAGGACTCGCATATGCTTACATGCATGTTTGTTTGTATCTGTGTCCAGAAGTACAAAGCTTTTAATTGATAGCTATCAAACAGCTGTTGCTTTTAATTTTACGCAAAAATAAGGTATTTATGAATTTATCAGACTAGTTTTGACAACATTTCTTAAAATTCAAAAACTTCGGAGAAAGGCAATTACAATATTGCATCTTACAGAAATATGGAGATGGGCAATATCATAATTTTATAGGACCAATATCATAATTTTATGTTCAGTAAATTGATTTTGAAAATAACAAGTTCCAGTAGGAGTTCTTGAATATCTGTCAGATTTTATTCCAAACCAAATTTAAATGATAAGGTACCCTTTTGTTTGCCTTCTTTGACCTCTAAACACAAAGTATGTCTCCACTGGCTGTTCATTTTAGCTCTCAGTATTGAAATTGAAATGATTAATGATTTGTTGGTCAGTTGTTCCTTTCGTTTCGCTTTGTGTAAATGGCTGACTAAAACTTTCACTTAATCGCTTAAGTATATTTGGTGCAGTTACTATATTTGATTTGTTACTTTCATTGTACTCTGCTTATCTCTCAAGGCGTTGGCAAATCATGTCTGCTGCTGCAGTTCACGGACAAGCGATTCCAGCCGGTGCACGATCTGACAATTGGCGTTGAATTTGGTGCACGCATGATTACCATCGATGGCAAACAAATCAAACTGCAGATCTGGGATACAGCCGGCCAGGAGGCTTTCAGGTGCATATGGACAAATTCTAAGCTATCTGTATTCTGTATTGTACGAAAATTATTATGTTTTCATTATTTCAAACAGATCAATTACACGGTCCTATTATCGTGGCGCTGCTGGCGCTTTGCTTGTCTATGACATCACGAGGCGAGAGACATTTAATCATTTGACCACATGGCTGGAAGACGCTCGCCAACACTCCAATTCGAACATGGTGATCATGCTGATTGGTAACAAGAGCGATTTGGACTCGAGACGTGAGGTGAAAAAGGAGGAGGGCGAGGCATTCGCACGCGAACATGGTCTTGTCTTCATGGAGACATCGGCGCGCACAGCCGCTAACGTGGAGGAGGCTTTCATAAATACAGCCAAAGAGATATATGAAAAGATACAGGAGGGTGTATTTGACATAAACAATGAGGTTGTTAGTTGTCTCTACTTAATGCATTGTGATTAATTTACTTCTTTTTTTTTTACAGTCAAACGGCATTAAAATCGGAATACAGGCAACGCCTACAAATCCGTCGTTGCCCGGATCCGGCGGTGCGGGTGGTGCAGTAAATAGCGGTTGTTGCTAGGAATAAACTTTTGTTTGTCGATGCCTGCTCTTGGGATAGCCGTAGCCGATAGCCCATAGCCGCTTCTGTAAAAGCTACTAGTGACTAACTCTTAGAAGGTAGTGGTAGCAGATTTATTGTTTTCATATTTTTATTTCCAGCAAAATAATAACCGTAATAAACTTAGCGGTGATACTAGAAAACCACAATTACTGAACACATTTCGGCACCAAGCATAATGTTAAAAACCAATCATGAAAACAAACTATATGTTCGCTGAAATAAGACCCAATAGAAAAATTAATACTAACAACATTAAATCCAGTTTTAAATAAACTAATGAACAATATGTGTATGTATAATGTGTCGTGCGTGATTTCTAAATTTTATAAACTTTAAACGAAAAATAATACTTATATTAAATACAAATATTTTTGTGTACATTTAGTTAGTTTGCTAGTTACATTTTGGAGGAAAGAGATGATGAGTGGATTGTAATATATACTACATAAACATATTATGTGAATTTCTTTTATTATGATTCGTTATCATCAATGAATCATCTGCATCTCTCCCGATAGTGGTGGCTGCTTTTCTTCTACTATTATATACACTTATGGATTTGTGGTTTTCTTTGGGACGCATTTGCCTTTATATTGTTTGTATAAAATGCATAATTTATAACCATATAAAAAAAAAACAGAATTGCATCAAAAATAAATAACTACATACATAATATATATAATTATTTTACAAAGAGAAAAACAAATCGTGATTATGTCGCCGACAATTATGAATTTTACATAATTAAATAAAAGCCGAAAAAGAAATTTAAACAAAATAAAATAAAATCAAATTATTTATAAACATTTGTATTTGCCAGACCCAAAGCATTAAAATCTAATTAACATACACAATAAATATTATAAAAATACAAACCAATATTCCTTTAATTGGGCCAAAGTAGGGATAAAAAACGCAATTTCATTAAAATTATTATTATTTATTATTTGAATATTGTTTTCTAAATATGTAAATATCTATGATTATTTTATTAATTAATTGATGTTTGTAAACAGTTTAGAATTGCTTTTTATTTTAAATTTTGTTGTATTTGCTTATTGTTGTGCTTATGGTTATAAACAAATGTTTTTGATTTTTTAAAACATCTACTATATGCTACAGTTGTGTACACGTAGATGTTGTATCTTGCCGTTAGGTAATTCGTTATTATCCTAAATTGAAGTGTGCTATATAGTAAATTAACCCTATATGCTGTTAGGTATGGTTTTCAGTGCGCTACGTAAACTTCTCAATAAATTGTTTAATAATACTTAAACTGCTTCGTTTTTTGTTTTATGGTCAATTTGGAAAGCTGCAAAATTGTTGCGAATGATTTGTAATTCGGATGCTGTTTAAAAATATTATTCTTTATCGTTAGTTGCTCAAATTTCACAAGTTTTACTCAATCAAAAGCTTTGTATTTTATTTATACTCATTTTAATTTTTCTGATTGAAGACTTTGTGAGTTAAGTTGATTGCAAATAGCCTTTTAAGTTATTGCATACGTTACATAGATTGGTATTGGTATTTGTTATTGTTCCACTTAATTTGAGGCATTTTTTAAATATGATTTTATAACAATTAAAACTAATCGTTTATAAAGAAGACAAAGTGGGCAACCCGTTTTGCGCATGGCAGTGATGCACTGCATTGATATTTAATGTTGGTATAAAGTTGGTTAGTTTGAGCCACATGGTATAAGTATGCAGGTGTTTGTTTTATTAAAGTATAAATACAAACGTACAATGTAGTTGTCCTAGTGCGTTAACTATCTAATATGCTTCTTTATAATTGGTTTTCAAGTCTATTTTGGTTTTTTTGTTTACTTGTGAATAACGTGTATTTAATTAGTTAATTATCTACTAAATCGCTCTGAGTTTTTTTTTTTTATAGCTGCAACAGCATTTGACATAAGAAACTTGATAACATTTAATGCTAGTCCATTATTTTGTGTTTGTAATTAGGCCGCAGCGCTGCTAAATTGCACTAATTTCGTCAGTTGAAGAACCTTGAATTATATTTTTGTGATTTTGTTACATTTTGTTTTATTTGATTTTTTCTAGAGACTTTTGTGTGTTTTTTATTTGTAAGTAACCTAATGTAAAAGTTGAGCTTTTTTAGTCTCTGAGACATCACTATCACTCTCCTTAGTTGCTTTCTTCTCACAAAACTCAATCATATACGAACAAACACCGGAGAGTGCTATAAATATGCCCGCATAATAGAATGAGTCGTCCCATCTGAAAAAAAAAACAAAAATAATTAAACCAATAACGATGCTAAGCTAGATTTGTGAACATACCTGCCCATATACTCATAGACAGCACCTCCTAAGGGCGGACCGGCAATCATGCCGATGCCCTGCACCAGCAGCACCAAACCGTAGGCACAAGTGAAATCATCCAAATCAACAATACTGACCAGTATGCTGGGCGTAAATGAAAATGAGCTGGCAAATGTGAAGCCAAAAATGACGCACATCGTCATCAGTCCATTGTAGCTGGTGATTAGCATAGGCATAAAAAACACCGAAGCACCACAAACTAAAAAAAAAAAAAGTACACAACTTATGGTTAGCTTTTTATGTGCGATATATATTAGGTAATCAATCATTTACCCAGCATGCAGAGAGAGTAGCATATATTGATGTTCATCCAGGGCCGATCACCCAGATAGCCAAGTCCAATCATGCCCACCGTTTGGGCAACGCCAATTACCGATATGAGAACTGCGCTAACGCCCACCTCGTAGCCATATTGCTTCATATATTCTGGCAGATAAAGATAGGGTATGATGAACCTAGGAGATATTGTAAAGAAAGGGTTACAATTAGCCAATTTTCTTGACTTGTATAATCTGCTATTAATATAAACAGATTAAAATGTAGTAAAAGTTAATCTCAAAAAAAAAATCATTTGAATTCACGTTCAAAAATTTTGCATAATACATTAGATGTTTTGAGATTATGCCAAAAATTGTAGTTGACAGTTCTCGACTTTTTATGGCTGTTCGTATTTCGAATATAAAATTTAATTTTAGCACTAACATATCCACATGATACACACTTTTTCAGTGCGCAGTTTGAGGCCTTTAATACTTACCAAATGAACAAAAACAATGTGGAAAGATTGAAGAGCGCGAATTTCCTATCCGAAAACAGTGAAAAATCAAAGACAGATTTCATGGTGTCCACAAAGCTATCGTACCAGGTCTATAAAGATAGAAGAAAATCAACACAAAAAAAAAAAAACAAATTATTTACTTTTCTTAGACGTTGGCAATGCGGAAACGAAACATTGTCTCAATTCTCCCTTATCACTTTAATGTAGAACACACACACTTAACCCAATAGTTTTGTAAGTAAGTTTAATAATATAAAAATAGCTTATTTATTTATTTACTTGTAGAGCATCGATAATATATACAATACGGAACAGCTGTTGTCAAGCGTGCTCAACTTGGACTTGGACTCGCCTGATAAGTGCTAGACTAGACGAGAGAGTTATTTTGTTGACTTTACTTAGAGCAGTTCTCCATTGTCGTCTATACCATAATTTTTTACTATGTCAATTTCAGCAGACTAGTTACAACTTTGTTAAATATGATATGAAGATATTCTAAAATTGCTTATTAATATATTTGTTTGAATGAATCGTAATTATAAAACTTTAGCTGTGATTAATAAATTTTATAGTTATTTAACAATTATTCTAAATACTCCAGCATATTTTACTTAATTACACTTTAATACCGAAGGTGTCATAGTATATTGGTTTCGTGCAATGACTGTTCATTTGACCGTTCGTCTGTCTGTCTGTCCATCTGTGTGGACGCAACTTTTTTCGACATAGGGTTATAGAAACTTGGAAAATATACTGGACTGTGCGCGCTTCAGACAAAGTGCAAATATTGGAGAGCTTCGTCTTCCAGGGGGGGAAAGGCACAATATGTTCTTTTCTACCTGTCTTGTTTTACTAAAGACTTCACGCAAGTCATATGCATAAGCCTGGGATTGAATTCATTATAAGAACTCTGGAACCATTGCATCATCATGCTCATAAACAGGCGATCTTTAATTTGTGTAAAACTTTCTGGTTTTCGTGAGTATTAAGAAGTATTTGAATTTACTACTTCGTAGCAGAATAAGTAATTAAAATAAAGATCTGCTATTGCAGCTGATTTAAAAATCCACTAGCACAAAACTGAAATTAATTTTCTTTTAATTTGATCTGATCTGTCATTCGCAAGAGCAATAAAGTCTACTATTATCCCTGTAGTTGTAGGAATAGCAGAAAGGACAAGTCGGAAGTAGCTACGCAAAAAACTAATGCAAATATGCGATTAACATTGCAGTAGCATATTTTGCTCAGCTCGACTGCTACGATCTCGCAATAGAAAAACGAAAGAAAAATAACTCAGAAATTACGACTCAAGTGTACCAAGTATACCAAGGTTCAAACTCAGACTCAGAGTCAGATTCAGCTGTGCAGCTGATTGTATTGCAAGCAATTTTTAACGGAATTATATTTATATTGCTGACAATATTTGAATAATTTAAATTTGATGTGAGCTCCACATAAAATAAAATATATTTATTATGAGCTAGTTTGCATCACGGTAAACTGATTTAATATAGTTATTGGAGCACGTCTAATTGTTGGTTAATATTAATACCGTCTAATATTATGTATATAGATACTCACATCTTCTTCCTCTTTGGCAATGGTTGTCATTGAGTTGCGATAGATGTTAGGGCAGGAGGAGGCTCGCAGACGATATCGATGCGTGTTCAGCATGGCGCCTCGATAGTGTATGGAGTTGCGATGAATGCGCATGTCCTTCAGAAAGTTCGAGTTCCGAATGGAGATATTGCGGCGCAGATTCGAGCGATGCTGGCTGGGCTTCTTGGAGCGGGATAGACGCCGAATACCCGTAATGCTGTCCAGGCGAGCGCGTCTCAGCGCCAATTCGCTGCTCTGCTCATGCTCGGGAATGGCAATCACTGTCGGTCTTATGAGTAGCCTGGGATGTTGGTCGAGCAGTGCGTAGGACTCCTCCTTGACGGACATGTAGTAGGTGTGAATGTCATCACTCAAAATATCCACCGAATTGTGGCGCAGGCCATTCGGCTTCAAATTGGACATCGAGGACGTATTGTGCTTGGCCATGAACATGTTCTCGTTAAGGGAATACCGCGAGCTGGCATAGGTCGCCTCGTTGTGCTTCTGTGTGAGATAGCCCTCATCCGAGGAGCGCAGCGAGCCAATCGGTGAGCCTGCCGCAATTGAGGATCTCTTCTCCGATGGCGACAGCGTCTCTATCGATGCCAAGTAACTCTTCTTGGAGGCCTCGACAACTTCGGGCGCTATGCCACCCATGAGCGTATCATCCGGTGACCCCAAAATAGGCGCCGTTGGTCCATAGGCTGCCGTACCGGAAGACATGGACAGCAGATTCTCGCGAGAGGGCGCCTCGGCGCCTTCTTTTTGCCTCAGCGAACGGCGACTCAAGCTCTTCACCTCACAGATGCTGTCCAGCTCCTGGGTGCTGAGAAAGGTTGGCAAAAATAATTCGCTGCGATAGCGTTTCAAGACCGAGTCGAGGGGATCATCGATTTGCTGATTGGCCTCCGTGTTGTTCTTCGTGACGAGCGAATCGAGTACGGCCTCCTTGGTGATGCCCGTGTCCAGCAGCTTTTTGATCTCCTCCAAGCACACACTGGAATTGGAAAAGGTGGTAACGCTCTGCGAACGGCTCTCCAGCCGATTCTCCTCGATCAGCCAGTCCGGATCGCGCATCAGGGCGCCACAGACGCAGGCGTTAAGAATGGTGCCACCCAAGATTAAGGTGGCACCACGCCAACCATAAGAATCCATCAGATATTGTGTGAGACGGGCATAGAGAAAGGTGCCAATGCCTGTTCCGGAGGCGCCAATGCCCATGGCAAAGCTACGTTTCTTATCGAACCAGAAGGCAATCGAGACGACAGCGGTGACATAGCCAATGCCCAATCCAAGACCGCTAATAATGCCAAACGTGATCATCAGCATCTCAATGGAGTTGCAGACGGAGGAGAGGGCAAACCCAAAGCCGGAGACGACGCCACCCAATATGGTCATCTTTCGACAACCGTATTTATCCACCAGATTCGACCAGATGGGACCCATGAGCAGTGGCACCGAGAAAAACAATGAACTAATCCATGCCGTTTTCGATGGCGACTCTCCAAAGTAGGCCAACAGTTCCGTGTTGATCAGGCCGAATGAGAAGGAGAGCCCATCCCAAATGAGGGAGACGACCAGTGAGGCGAAGACAACAACCCAACCATAGCCGCCATCGGGCATTTTAGGTGTCTTCTTTTCGGTGCTGTTTGAATCGATGGAGTCACCGGATTCATTTGATATCAAACGCTTGCGCTTCTTCACCTGGCTGCCATTCATTTGGTTGGTCAGCAGAACGCCATCCGCATCGATGGCAATGATGCTATTCCGACTATGCGCCATCCGACTGTGACCGGCGCCATCGTGCAGCTCCTCCACAGACAGATTGCAGAATGTCACCTCCGGGAACAGGTCATGTTTTATGGCCTTGTTAAGTGGTGTGTTCGCCGGTGCCGGCAGAGTTGTCTGGCAAATGTTGCCATTTAATTTACTGCTACTCGTATTTATAATACTATTAATATTATTATTGTTTTTATTGGCAGCTGCAGCGCTGTTATTGTTGTTGCTGTTGGAATTGTTGCTGCAGTTTTTGCCATCACTCTGTTGACCAGCTGTGGACTTGGCCATTTTGTCTTGAGCTCTATTTATATTTACTCTTGTGTGTGTGTGTGTGTGAGTGGGTCACTTTTTTTTTTTTAAATTTGTATTCTTAATTTTGATAAAAATTTGCACTTGTTGTTGCAATTAGTTGTGAACACACAGTTACATAGATTTCAGCAAAATATTTGTATACTTTTCAGTAGCTGGACTTAGGTTTTTTTTTGGGTTTGGATTGCTTTACGCTTTTCCCTAATCCTAATCCGGTTTCCAAATGATCAACACTGCGAAACAGAAATATGGAAATTAGTATTGAATATTAGTGATAAATATTGTTTTTAGCCAAAGGTAAATCAATGTGTTCATTATTTAAGTTTCCTTGATTTTTTAAAATTTATTTTAATGACATATGAAAACAGTTATGTAGATTAAAAACATGATTCGATGGTGCGAAGGATCAAAATTTCTATTACTACAATAAAACTAAAAGTTGTTTTTAAACTATTATGCCATTGGAACGTAATTTTCATTAATCCCATTTAGTAAATTTGAATAACTATACAATAAATACTAAATATTACAATTAATTAGTTAAGAATAACTTTTATTTTTTGTGTATTATAATTGTGGCTCTTCTCTGCCCATTTTAATGCTTAGTACTTTTGATTAATTGGAAAATTATTCAAAATTAAGTTTTCCTTGGCAGTTCTCGTGTTGCATAAGTTGCACTTACGCGAGAAGCATCGAACTAGAGATAAAAGGAAATATGCATTCGTTCAAAATTCGATTAGACACAATAAAAATTAGTCGTCACACTTTGCTGTATATTGTCTTTAGTTTTTCTCTTGTTTGTTTGCAAACAACTCTTGTTTATTGTCACTGTAACAACATTAAAAACAAAATCTCATTTCATTAGCAAATTCGCGTCGGAACTGTTTTCTTGAATTTGCATTTGCTCCGCTGACGAAAATGAATTCGCCAATTGCCTTCAACTTGACCCCATATAAATAGCCAAAAGCAGCAGAGCTGTGGACCAAATAACGCTTGTTGTGACTCTTCTGAGATCCTCTCGCTCTCCGAGAAACAACAGCTGATTTTGCTGAATATCAAAAATATGAATTTCAATTAAAAATGTTTTGTTTTTATTTTTGTTTGTTTTGTTTTCTATGGCGTTGTTTATATTTTTCGCATTTGGCACTTAAAGTGCTCGACTGTTGATATTTATAGAATGCTTTACAGTCTATAGGAAGGGGCCAAAATGATTTGCGATTTCTGGGATCGCAAAGCTAAAAACTGGGCTAAAATAATAATAAATAACAGCTAGCTTATAATAATAAATTGACTCGAAAATTCCAAACTAAAATGTCTAAATTGTTGTTTGATTGTTTCATTAATTTTTCGTACGAAATTGGAAAAATTAAGGCTATTGAAAGACGGCGGAAATAAGTGAAGCACATTCAATTACATAATTCAAAAAGAGGCATTCAGCAATAGATTTAGGGAGATTGACATATTTTCGCTTTTGTACATTTTCGTCGTGATTTTCGACTAACTAGTTTAACAAACAAATCTAATTTTATTGTCAATAAAGCCGTCTTTTGTCGAGTGGCATTTTGCTGATCTTGCCCTTTGACACTTCTCAAGTGGTCAACTCATAACATACTCAAAGTAAACATTGCGTGTCTTTCCCAGAGCATTCAATTAACGGAATTAGTTGAAACCCAGACAAGTTGACAAACAGAAGAGAACCAAAACAAAAAAAAAACAAATCAAAACAAAATTTATTTAGGTTTCATATTTTCCTATTCAAGTTTTTTGTTTAAGTGGTCAAACGTATTTGTTGATGCTCATATTCCAACTATACCCGCTATTATAGGAGTTTCTTCTTTCGTACGCCGACAGATTTCTTCTTATGGACCTCCCCTTCCTAGTAATTTGCCATGTGTTATGTTTGTAATTCAATAATTGAATGGAAAAATATTGACTGCGTTGCATTGATGTGCCAAATTAAATTTCATATTATTTCTAGACTGTCTCATTGATTCTTTATTGAAGTACTAATTATTTTTTTGATGACCTTTTTCGAGTACTTTGTACCTAATTTACGTTGCATTTTCATGTTTAATTCCGTCTGATTAGTTTTTGAGGTTTTGAAATTAAAAAAAATTGTTTTTATAATTATTTTAAAATGATTTATTTTATTTTTATATTGTTCTTATTATATTCTTTGTATTTGCTTGTGCCGATTAGTTGCACAATCAATGTGGGTGTAAGCCATCATGGCAAAAAAAAATGGGATCAGTTATGGTAAGAAATAATATGATTGATGAATGATTGTAGTTGATGTATTACAAAATACAAAACTAATTGCTGGGCTTACCTTTAGCTTCACAGGCTGTCGCCGCTTTGAAATGATGAGTGGACTCAAACAGCAAAAAATAGTAACGCGTGAAACTATTGTTTAAAACTTAAACAGGGGAACTTGAAGTTTGAATTGTTGTTTGCTATTATAATGTTTGAAACTATCGTAATTATAATAATCACTGCCGCCGATTAATTCCCCATAATTGCACAAATCTTCAGTTATATTCAATTCGCTTAAGGTGCGTTGGGAATTGTGGGGGGCCAAGTGTTTATTCAGCGTGGCGGTTCTATTAAAAATTCTTAGACGCGGATCACGCGGAATATAATGTAGAAACACTTTATTCGATTTGCTGCTGTTGTTGTAAGTACGGGGATTTTTATTGTTGGTATTGCTGTCAAATGTTATTGATGATTTGTTATTGTTGCCAGTTAACTTTTTAATGGAGCTGCCAACGGGTGTTGTTGTTGTTGCCGCTGCAGCTGCTGATGTTGCTGCTGCTGTTGTCTTAGTTGGGGATGTCGTTTTAGTGGCACGATAAAGTGACTTTAACCGGAAGTCATTCATTAAGAACGTTAACGTATTTAACACAAACCAGCAAGAAATCAATTCACCAATTTTTGGCTGCAATTTAAATTGGCCACCTTTTTGGAAGTTGTTGTTGTTTTTGTTGTTGCAGTTGTAGCTGCCAGATAACGTTTTTAGCCCGGACACGTACATGCGGCACTACTTAAAATAACAAATTCGAATGCACACAGATGAAAAAGATGCGAAACAAGAAAAACAAGAAAAACGAAACAAAGATGACGAATTGATCGATTGACAAAATGTAACGGTGACGCTGATGCTGATGCTGTTGCTGGCAATAACGGTAAATCAACGCGTGTCAAGTGCGCGGCGCACTGTGCGGCCTTTTCGCAAACATATCGTATGTTTAAATTTCACAGGGCATGCCAGAATAACGGAGAACGCGGCGTACGACAAATGCGTATTTTGAGGATTTTCGTGTTTTTTAGGCTGGCAACTTTAACGCAATTTTGTTGTTGCTGCTTCCCTCTTCTAGTTGTGTGTCTTGATGATGATTTATGTTTGTTGTTGTACTCGATTAGCAGCTGATGCTGCTTGTTAAGCCGCAGTCTGTGCTGCAAACAGAAAAACAGAGAGAGAGAGAGAGAGAGAGAGAAAGAGAAAGACGAATATTAGTTGAGCTCCTTAATAAATGATTTCAAATTGACAAGCCCAGCGACCAATAAGACCATATCTTTATTATATATATATATATACACATTATATCCGATTGCCTTCATCAATAACTAAATAGATAGATAGACATGCTCTGAACATAAATCACAGCAGTAAACAATGTCAAATATATGTATATTAATTTGCCTTAAGCCAGTCACTAAACAAAAAACGTACAACATTTCTGTTGACCATGTTAGACCGTAAATAACAATTGCTGTGTTGGTGTTAATAGACTAAGCGAAATAATGCCACTTAAGAAGCTTACTTCAAGTAATTTGACATCACCTTTATGTTCAAAATATGTTTGCAGTTTTTCATAAGCATGGTAAAAAAAAGTGTCTTATGCAAGAACTAATTTCTAATATATAAATACGCGATTGACGGAATGGCAAAGGAACATCGTTGTATCGAATCGTCTTTTTAAGTACTCTGTAATGGTTCCTTATCATAAAATCAATTAATTTCTCCCAGATATGTAATAATTTTTTTTAATTTTAGTTTATGAAGCATAAATATTTTTTTAATTAAAGTTTTTATGTTAATTTATTATGATTTTTTTTTATTTACAACTAAAAGTCTAATTTTAGTATAAAAAACTAGTATCTTATTAATAATTAGATTTACAAACTTTCAATATATGATATTATTATACATTAATATTGACGATAACAATTTAACTAAAATTTGTTTATATCATTTTGCTTTGTTATGCTTCACATTATATATTCATTTAAGTTCATTCCATTTTATTTAATATTTTGAATCTTAAATGGTCAATCCGAGAGAACCTAAAAGCATTCAATTACGACTGACTTGGATTGAAGTCAACTGCCCTAGTTAGGCAGTATGTCCATTAGCTATTAACAGCAAAACATTTCGTTTGTTTACACATTTGGGCCGAATTTATTTTTATAATGAATGCCCGGGGCACAGAGAAAGTTGCCACAACTCTTAAACAAAGGCCAGTTCAACTGATTTTGTGTGCAGTTATCAATGAGAGCGAGCAGCTGCTTGAAAACACACTCAACGTATTTGTTTTGGCTGGCTGAATATACGTCTCGAGCCGTGACAAGTTCAATGCTCGATAGCAATTACATTTTATTAAATATTCATAGTATATAATAAACTATATATTGTTGTTTTTGCTAATGTAGAACGCGAGAAGCATTTCATTTTTGCTATGATTTGTGTTTAAATGCCATTTTTGAACTATCCACAATGTGACTTATCAAATGTCAATTAGCCTCTTGACGAGTTGATAAGCTACAAATACTAAAGGCACATGATTAATTGAGTGTGGGGCAAAATTAACATTAAGTGTATTATCTTTATAATACGGTTTGGCAATAGAGCTTAACTTTAACTGATAAGTTGATTTCGCTTAAAAATCCAGACATGAGCCTTTCAAATGTTGTGTAAGCACCAATTACAAAATGACTTCAACTGAATTATAAAATAATCAAAGCACTTTTCTTATCTGTCAACACTTGGTACTTGCTGTTTGGTTTTTGAGGAAGTGTATATATGAACTATTTATATTTCACAAGATTGTCTATGGTATTAACCAGATAATAATATACTAAGACAAACTATAAAGATTATAGTCCTTGTATGGGTTATATCAATAGACAACAAAGTAATAGCTAATTATGCACAGATTGGGGAAATTAAATCAAAATTACAATTCGATTCAGTTGGACTTTGAAGCACTTTCAGTTCGCGCGTAATCTTACCATTGAATGCCTTAGCTGCGCCTCAATTTTTGTTAAATCAAACATTAAATGAAATTTTATAAAAGTTATATTTTAAATTTAAAACACACTTAAAACGCGACGCGCTCAATGCCGACACAAAACAACAATTTTCAAGCCACATGGTTAACCACTTAATGGATTACAGTAAATATCTTTTGAAACGCGTCGAGAGGTTAACTTTTGGGCGAGTGCAGTCGCCGACAGTTCTGGGGCTCGTTGCCTGCCAGACTAGCAAATGAGCAAAGAGATTCGGTGACAAAAGCCTCGAAAGCCAGAAAACAGAAACAAATCGGAAAAGAACAAGAACAGAGCAGAACAGAGCCCGAACAAAACGAAAACGACAACCGGAGCGAACTGGCATCTGTAATCGCGGCAATCGTTTGCTTTAATCTAATAAATTTCTTATCAGCAGCAGCAAGCGTCGTGCATATAAGCGCTATGATTACTTACACACTACATATATATAAATATATATATATATATATATATATTTGAATTTATATATTTAGGTCTATAGATATCGTATTACTCGCCCCATATGTGTCCACTTCTCATACCCCTGGCAAGGCCCATCAAGAAGGTAACCTTTTTATTTGGGTTTATCTTTTATTTGAATTCCTCGTAACTACAAATCAGATGGGGTGGTAGATACAGTTACTTGAATCCATCAGAATCAGTTGTTAATTTTATTTTGGAAATATTTAACATCGACGGCAACGAAATTTATCTAATATTACCAAAATCCGAATCGATTTACTACCCATTTACCCCACATTTTTTATTGTCGTTGTGGTTGTCGAATAATGTATGTCTTAATGTATGCAAATATATTAATTTCGAATACTATAGACTTAAGGTATATTCAAGTCAAGCTAACTTTATATTTTTTTATGCTGTGCTTTTGTTGATTAATGACAAATTGTCATATAAATAATGAGGTTTACACAATAAACTAAAGTAGAATATGTTTAAAAAATAAAATGCGAAAGTTTTCAGATGACAGCCTTGGGGCTTATGAGAAGGGGGGGGGGGAATAGAGAGAGAGAGAGAGGGAAATGTGTATGTGTGTCCGACTAAAATATACCAGATAGCCAGCCGTTAACATAAATCACACATTAAATCTTGATTGATAGTAAAAATAACTGCCAGCATTTAGAAAATTAAAATGTGTCCGACTAATCTAGTCAACTACTGAAAACAGCCGTCAGTTAAATTATGACATTATGAAAGATAAGCCCTTAATGAGTTATTTAAGGTTATATGATTTTGGAGTGATTAACCAAATATGTGTGATAAGCGCCAATTATTTTCATTGGTCTTAATTACCATGATAACAATATAAAATGATTAGATGCTGACCTACACCAGTTATAGTTGCGTATTTTTATTGGCGAAGAAGTCTTAAAACTTAATAATCAGGCCAGTTTGGTAATAAACTTCTTGGCAATGTCATTCACTTTGTGGCGACATTCGCATTTACGTTTTATCATTTTTATTGGCCTCACTCAAGATTTACTCATAAAATTTTATTCTCAGAAAGAGAATTAATATGTACGCAGACGTTTCAAACGGAAAATCTCACATTCAAGCGAAAAGTTCTCAATAAGTATCAATTGTCATCAGACAAAAGCATTCGATTCAATTGCTTCCATTCAGTGCTCTGCAATTAGATTCTAATTGAATCAATTGCGATCTGATTTTGCACATGAATCGCTTTCTGATCTGTGTAACATAATCTGATGTCTGATTTCACGAAACGAACTGTTTGCTCTGATGAGCATTTCTTTATTATATATACAAATCTTAAGCCTAAGTACATATGAAGTTGCTTGTAAGGCGACTTCATGTTATGTTTATTTATATTAACGGAGTCGCTTGTTGGGCGACTCCATGTGATGTTTATTCTTAAACTAGCTGAGCTTTGCAGCTTTTGTAGAGTGACTCTATGTAGGATCTAGAATATCTGAGCTTTATTCTTCTAAGAATGTGATGTTTATTTATCTTATAATAGCTGAGCTGTGCAGCGTCCAATGTTTATACTTGAGCAACTTCATGTGATATTTTCTTTGTTAAATGCAACCACTTGAAAGTCGTCTCTATATGATATTTTGCCATTAACAATTATCTGAGCTTCGCAGCGTCTCATGTTCATACTTGAACAATAACAATAGCCAAAACCGATATTTCGGAAAGTATAAATCGATAAATCCGGATATTAAAATGCGTATATTTTCACAATTTGAAAGCTAGTCATTAAGTTTTGAAAGTAGGCTAATGGTCACTTCTCTAACAGATGAATAGAAAAGACTCAACTGTTCCTTTAAATTGATAAAACATGTCTCTTGCACAATTTGAAAGCTGGAGTGAAGAGGGAAGAAAGGAAAGGAAAGGCCACACTGTTCTTTGCTACCTGTTATCAGCTGGTATAACGTATGGGATGGTATCAAAGTATTTCGCAATCGGTCCCGCACGTCTGCAATTTTTTCTTCTTTCTTTCGGCATTCTTACTAGTTTTAAGTGGACTTGGTGGGTTTATTTTAGTGTTAAATTGTCTTGGACCTTAATGCAATTGCTTAAGAGAATATTAAGGTAGTGTTTTTTTCAATTGAACAACATGGATAGGAGAAAACACCTCTTGTTACATAGGCGTGGAAGTAATGCAGTCAAACTGCTTTAAAAGCTTAAATGATGTTAATGAAGCTGATTCTGATTCGTTGTTACTATTCGATTCCCATTGAAAAATGCAATTTGCGGATTGTCTAACCTCAAGTAACCTGGCTTAACTAGAAAGCAACAATGTATTACAATTACAGTAATTATAGTATAATTATATACCACATCACTAAGATTATACTTGAGTTAACTGATAATTAATGTGTCAAGTTAATTGTTTAACGAGTAGTACATGCTAGCGGACTATCAGCAAAAATGTGAAATAGATTAAAACATTGCTTATATTTTTATTTGCATATGGCTTGAGCACTGGGATGTTTGAGGATTTATTAAAAAGTAAGTACCAGAATAAAAACAACACCAATTAAATCAAAGTGTATATACATTAAGTTCAAATCAATACAGGAGATAAATTTGGATAGTGTAGTATGGATTTATTCAATTCAATCAACGGAATAGCTAAAAAATATAATTCAAATGGGGAAACCACTAATTTTAGTTAACAAATAACTAATTTTAATATTAATACCAGTAAAATTTGTGTTAAAAATATTAATATGTAATGTTAAAATATCCGAGAAACACGAATCAAGCTTTTCATCGATTTATTATATTTATTTATTACTCGAATTAATACAACAGAATTTGACGATATGGTCATAGGTTTGTTCATTTTATCTCTTCCTCTCTCAATCTCTCTGTTTGTTGCAAATGCTCTTTTTATATTATTATTTAGAAGTTGTTTCTTGGAATTTGCAAAATTTTTTAGTTTTATAGGGGATTTTCGTAAATTTCACAGCTTTATCAAAGTTAACAGACAACCAAATTAGTGATAAACATATAAACCTTAAAAAACAGTGTAGAAATATGTGTGTGTGACTGGCAAAAAATCTGTCACTGTGGCAAAGTCAAATGCTGACAACACACCAATGTAGACACTCAATCCCACACACACAAAGCCCAGCAGCAGCGTGCTTTGATTTTATTTATTCGCAGCTGCGTTGTGCAGCACTGACACATAGTAACAATGAAGTGCAGGAGGCACTTTTGTATGCTTGTGTCCCTAAAATGCAATCTTGCATTTTTACACTTTTTGTATTTTTTTTTCTTTTTAGCACAGAAATGAGAAATATAATGTGGGCAAGAGAGAGCGAAAGATTTGGAGGGAGCAAAAGCGCACGATGTGTTTGCTAAAGGATAATTTATGCTTTTGCCTTAAACTTGACAAAGTTTTGTGGCACGTTCACATGCAAAAGGCGGCTAATATTGATTTTTTTAAATAGTACAAGTATGTGTGTACACATTGTGTTTGTGTGTGTGTTTGTTTGTGTGTGTGTGTGTTTGTTTGTGAATTGCCTTTAAGATTTTTCTCCATGTCTTCATAGATTAAAAAAAAAAATAAAAGTTAAACTCAATATGAGAAAAATTCCGTATCAGCTTCAAGGATTATATTTGAAATGCTGCTCATGAGGTAATCGCATATTTATGTGAAACACAAGACAGTATTTTATGATATATGTATCCTTTTTTATATTATTGCAGTTTTCATTTGGAATTCAAGCAAGCGAATATTATTTATTTGAACTGAAAGTTGAAGGTCGTCGAAAATGCAAGGGCGGCATTCGATTTGCATTTGCACGCAAAACGTTAGGCAAGTGCAAAGGTTAAAATGAAATATGCAATTAGCTTAAATGCAAATGCGCAAAACTCAGATAGAAATCTCTCCATAACTTGTCATTTGTCAATTAACTCGTCTGCGGACCCTACAAAGTGTAAATATCAGTTTGAATATATTAATATCAATAGAGTTTGAGTTAAAATAAATAAAATTTACCTATACTTAATTTATTAAGCTCATTAATAAACTCTAGGTACTGAAATAGAAATGTATTGTTCAGTAATGAATTAATTATATCGGTATCAGTTTTAATTAATTCTCCCATATTCATATGATTGAGACTTAGTATTGTTTTCAATTAACGAAATTAACGAAACGAAAATGTTCGTGCATATCTATGAAGTAGCAAATTAAAATTTTAAATGTATCGAAGTTGAAAAGTATTTTCGAATGTGTTAATAAATCAGCAATATGTCAATTTCAAAACAGCATTAAAGTATTACTAATTTATTTGATTTAATTTATCACAGTTTTTTTTTTATTATAAAAAGCTCTAACGGATGCGGAGTGGGAACGGAATTTTGAACGGTAGTGAAAAATAACATAAAAAAAATTGCAAGGTCACATTTAATTAAAATTATTTCATGCGCTGGCAATTTTATAGCGGCTAACACAAACAAGGCGAGACAACTATCTGTAGATAATCGTTAGGGGTAGACAATCAAGGCAACGAAGACCAAGCACCAAGGACCAAGGACTTGGCAAACCAAGCGGCAAGGACAAGTGGCATATGATGTAATTAGAGAAAAAATTCAACAAGCAGTCTGAAAAATATGTATATTTACACCATTTTCGGGATTAGAAGTGGGCAAGAACATTTCTTACCAATTTTAGGGGGAGTTTCGCAGCAATCTTCCTTTGTAGTTTTGTAGCTCTAAAATTGATTTAGATATTAGCAACTCAGAATTTTGGGGCGGAAGTGGGGGTGGTCGAAAAAAGTTAAGAGAAGATTCCTAGTCATCCTTTCAAGTTTGCCAACTATTGTTCTTAGATTTCACGAAATATTCGTATTTATCGTATTTGGTAGCGGAAGAACTTTACGTTCGATTTTTTGAAAGGTGTTACTAGCAATATACCTTTTAAGTATGGTGAATGGTCCTGGCCGCCGGCTGTGGTACTGGTCTAAAAATGTATATTCCTATCATTGATATAGCTTGCTAACAAGGTGACCTTCGAAGGTGGTAACTCTGCGTTGAAAGTAGTGAAATATACGGCATTTCTATATCTCTAAGAGTATAAAAATAGCATTCTAATAAAAAAAATACAATTTGCTAAGCATTTTTTTTTATAGCAAAATAATGAAACACGCCGACAATCATAAAATGTATATATTCTTGATTAGGATCGAGAGCTGAGTTGTATAGATAGGTCCGTTTGTCCGTCCGTCTGTCTGTTTAAACACTCGGATCTCAGAGACTTGAAAAGCTGAAAACTTCGATAACCAATTTTAAACGCAGAGCCTTCCAATTATATTCTACTTCTTGATTTATTACTGATCAACTGTACGAATTTCATTAAGATCGGATGAGGACACTCAGATGCAACAACGCATTTATATATATATTGATCTTATTACTATGAGCAGTCACAATAATTTTCTATATGCATATGAACAAGTTTATAGCAAGACGGTGATTTATATTTGGGATTGTGAATAAAAACCTGCATTGTCTTTTCTTTTACCGTTCCGGTCATATGAAATGGGAGCACTCCCACATATTTGGCTTCTCAATACTTTTCAAAGGGCAATTTGGGTTCAGTTGTTTAGATTTGTTCCTATACAATGTCTATAAAAGTATCGGCAGTAAATTCTAAATTTATTAAAAAAAATGTTAACTTTAATAATAATAATAATGTGTAAGCAAGAAATTTTTTTTTTCTAATTTTCATAACGCTTGGTGCAATAATTTAATGATCATGTGGCGAGAATTTCTAAACTTTTATCTTTTTTGCTTGTCCCGTCGCTTAATTGATCCACTTACTTGAAAAAATATTTCCGCTTGCGATAAAATTGATTGATTGTTCAGAAAAACAAAGAAACAAATGAGAGACTCGATGAGTTGTTAGAAGTTTGTATTGAGTTTTTTAAGTTCTTCTTTGCTTGTGTTGAGCAACCAACGCGGCTTGAAATCAAAACATGACTGACTGACGCGATGCGGCTTCGACACACTGAGCCACACTCGTGATTGAGATAAGTGTTATATATATGTATATATGCATACACAACTTGTATACTCACCCTCTCGATACTCTATGCCCTTGCATAGGTCTCGCTCATGCACTCTAATATCTCTCTCTGCGTCTCTTTTTGTCTGCTTTTGTCGCATTAAATGCGTATGTCTTTAATTTTTTAAATGCCCTTTAGCATTTACAACCACTAACAATATTTGCTTTCCCTTTGCCAGTGGAAATTTACCAGCTGACTGAGTTATATACATAGCTATGCTCTCATATTCCATTTGTGCATGTGTGCGTGCGCAGTTTAAAACAACACTCTCAGCTATATGGACATGTTGTGTGTGTGTGCCTGTGTGTGTCCATACACTTACTTAAAAATGACACAATCTCATTTCTAACGTCCCTATGGAAGTGGCAATAAGTCCATAAGTCCACAGCGCATCAGAGTAGCAAAATACGCAGTACATAATGCCCTTTATTCTTAACATGATAAAATTACGTTACTTAATCATTTTAATACAAATCTTATATTTTAAAAAAATATTGCAATTTAATAGGAAAACAAATACAATTTAAGAAAGACATTAAGATGAATAAGTGATTTGCAGTGGATATGTATATTTCGTTAGTGAAATGACAACATTATTTAAATATTTAATTTATAATAACCAAGCTGACGCGAACGATTAATTTATTAACATTCAATTTTAAATTAAATTTTATTCCATCCATCCCCAATTTATAATCTAATATAATTATAATAATTGTCTTTAAGCGAATTTTTAGATGATTTAACTTTTTATAAAAATTTCTCATTGTCTTATAATTTAAAATTTTTTTTGGCAAATCATTATTGTCAGAGATAAATTAACAGATTATTGAATTGTTAAGAACTGGTCAGGGGGTTCTTACAAGGCATTGTGGCAACACTTGCTTAACAAAACAGTCATTACTTTGTAAGGTTTTAAAACTACTAAAACATATTCATAGGGTTAAATAACCCATATGGTTTTGCCGTTTATTTATGACTGGGTTTTAAGTTATAGTTATAGATATTCTTGCTTATCTTAACTTGGAAACCAGATTTACACGGCAAGTGGTCGAGTTTCACAAAGTTGACATTTGGAGTGCATGCTAATGAGAATTTGCACTTTGTTCGCTTCACACGTTTAATAGCAACAACAACAGCAAAATCATACACAGTAGCTTATGCAAATGGGTATGCGAAGAGCACGTGGCTCGAACCCTCAAATCCGTCCCTATACAAAGGGTAAACCTGTGTGCGTGTGTCCTTTAGAAGTTAAAAGTTTAAGGTTTAAGGCAGTAATTCAAAGATTGCATGTTTAACCTATTATTATACGAAATTTGCGAAGTTTCCTCAATGTAGTTTCATATGCGTGTGCATATATATTATAATATTTAATTGTATAATAAAAATGACGTTTGCAATAATAATAACTGATGATGCATTCAAAATTTATAAATATAATGCACTTTGAACTAAATAAATACACAAATTAAACCATAGTTTTAAAAATAATAATTATATTTTTAATTAAAGCTACAAATTAAATAATATACACTTATAAATTAATTTTAAAATTAAAAATGCAAAATGAAAAACATAAAATAATATAAAGTATTTAATTAATCTGGGGCTATTAAAATGTAAAATGATCAAACAATTATAAAAGTTATTTTGGAAAGCCAGTAAAAACATATCAGCGCCATGTGACCTATATGCAAATTATCAAATAGCACAGAACTAAGCTGCGTAATATCACTAAGCAGATAAAGCATACTATATGCTTAGTGGTGTTATCATTATTATTATGCAGTATTTAGTTTGTATTTAACAGCGTATATTAAGATTTAGTGTCAACGCATTTGCGTAAAACGATGACGTATTTAAGCAAAGATAAGACAAGCTCCAAACTAACCGCTATCTTTTTAAATTAAAGATAATATAAAACGTGTTTTGTTTTTCATCATCAGTTCATTGACTGCGAAATCGTATCTTTTAAATTAATTAGTGTAAACCCCGCTGTTTTAACTGCATAATATATGCAAATCTATATTATGTTGCTTAATTTCTCTGTACGGACTTAAAGTCAAATTAAAATCATATTACAGACTCTGCTCGAGGTCATTCAATTTCACCTACACCATCATTATCTCGATCAAATGACATTAAAATGCGTCTCACGTCTCACGTCTCAGCTGCGGCAAACCGGTTGTGGAAATATTTTGTTTTATTGATTTTATGTATTAATACCATGAACCTACATTCAAAATGGGTATAACGAGTATACAATTTTTGTGGAAAGGTATGTGACAAACAGAAGGAAGCACATCCGATGTCTTAAAGCATATATATCCATGGTCAAAAGCCGAGTCGATATAGATATTTTCTATGTCTCAGACTATAAGAGCTAAAGATTTCAAATTTTGAAGATAGGTTACCGGCGTACTACGGGCTGATAAATTGCTATTAATTTTATTGGTAGATCTCGCGAATATTGATAATTATCTATGCAAAACATAATAAATAATATACCTTGACATATTATTTATTAACTGCACAAGTTTCATAAAAATATCGGATAAGAAATCGTATTCTACAATATATACAATAGAATATATTTAAAAGCTAGGTGCAGGGTATATCATAATCAGGCTTACACGGCTATAGCATTTTAACTTGTTTCGTTTCTCTATTATGCATGTGTGTGTGTGTGTACGCTCGAGTGTAAGCACGTAGGCTTGTGTGTATTGATAGCAGTGTATTCACACACACTGTAATCAGCTGTTTGTGGCTTAACAATGACACACATTTTGACTACTGGAATTCACATACTCTTTTTTGAGATTATGTTAAAGTTATGGTGTGAATTATGTTACGAAACAAAAATAAGTATTGGAGAAGTCATCATTTTCATATGAATGCATGAATGTATTATTTGTTGTGTACTTAAGCATTAAAAAAATAATTAAATTCATGTGATCCAGAGTGCTTGTATTTTAAAAAAGCAAAATATCCAAACAAAAACTTATCAAATTTCGTGACTAATTTATGGGTAAAAATGTATGAACATCAAAGTAATATTTAAGAATAAACTCCAATTTAAATTGTATAGTTCCCTACTTTTTTGTCAATTATTTAAAAGAAAACTTATCTGCAAGGGTATTCAATTTCCTACACGATAGAATGTAGCAATTTTTTTTATCAGCTGTGCAGCTGTTTACATTTTTTTTTTTTCGTTTTTTCTTGAATAACAAATGGCAACAATAATATACATAAATATGCTGATTGCACTTGCAAGTATTTCAGCTGTTTTCTAAAACCAGTATGTCTTCATAACATTTTGAATCTTAATGCTGTTGCTTAAGATGAAAACTTGTTCTCAGAACTTGAAGCCAGTTTGAATAATTGGCTTCCAAGTGCATTGCGCCATAGAAGTGCAAAGACTTAGGCCAAGGACAACGAGAAACATTGCCCGGAGAATGGTTTTCGATTACAATAAATCAAATTTACAAATAGACAAAAAAATAAACAAAAATAAAACATGAAACCATGAAAGTGCCTGTAACGATATATTAAAACCATCAGACATATATATCAACATCATTCTATCCATATATGTATATATCTTATAGCATATATATTTATGTGAGTGTGCCAAATGGAGCACTTGACACTGAGCTGGGTTAGATCAGCGGATGGTGTTCTCCAGACAAAAACAATAAAACTCAAATGTTCCGCTTAAAATGAACGGCAAAATGGCGGCGATTGTGTTGACTTATGTAAGTTCGGGTGTGTGAGTATGTGTGTGCCTGAAACTGTGCTATGCGGTTTCCTATTGCTGACTTTGGCTTATTCAAAGAAAAGCACAGTTATACATGCAGACTGTTTGTCGCGACCAAGTTTGTGAATACATTATCTTTGTGCCCAAGGCTGAAATTTAATGCGACAGACCTTACTGCTTTATTAATTTCGATTGCTTAATTTTGTAAATTAATTAAATTACTTTTGCGTAAAATAAAAAGCTCTGATTCAAACAATGTGATTACAAAATATCTATAAAACTTTAATATTTTAGAGACGCTAACAGCATCTTATCTATTCTAATCTAGCCATATCACTTAAAATCTTATTTCTAAGTTGGTAGCACAATATCATACAATTTTGTCAGCTGGTTGATAATGAGATCCAATATACATAACAGACTTTAACAAACCTAACAAGATTTTCTTTATTTGTAAATATATATATATTAACTCGACTATTGATATATATACTTTAATATTAATTTAAAATGAATATTATTAAAATTTGTTATTTATAAATAATATATAAATAACGTTTTTTTTTAAATATATATTTCATTGTTTTTTGTCGACATTATATATATATATATATATACATCTATTCGTATGCACTTTTTTATCGCGTCATATATGCCAACTTCAATGCGAAAAATATATGATATTCTAAGGCAGTCATAAAATGGTTATTTATCTATAAATTGGTGGATTTCTATATGACTGTTTCGTAAAGCTTTTGCCTTATCTGAAAGCGCAATTCTTTTATTTTTTCATATTTAGGCATTACATAACCTATGACAAATAATAACACACATATAACTTTATGGAAGCATAAGCAAAAAGTTAAGAGAGTTTTTAAAAAAATCGCATTTTATTTTATCAGAGGAAACAAGGCAATGACGCAAAATATTGTTTTTTTGAGTATAATTTGCTTACGTACCTAAATAAAAAAAAAACTAAAAATAGAAATCAGCTGATTTCAAAGACAAAATAATAACAAATGAGTCGAATTGGTCAAGACGCGTTAATCATGCCATATGTCTATAATATGTCGAAATTCAAATACATACATTCGCATATATTTGTGGTATGTCTGTACAAGCTCCCATAATTATTTATATATATTAATGGACATGTATTTGTGCATAATATTTAAAACACGGTCAATTTGGCTTCCGATAACTTTCGATCATATTCTATACTGTATGCATATGCATATTTGGCCCAAGAATTATCATAAAAATAATTGGGATTTTTAATAAACTCACCTTTCCTTAGTCAAGTATAATTTATATATTTCCAAGTGGATATCGCAATAGTTAATTGATGATTAGCTAAATTACAACCAATTTCTTATTTTTTCACTTTGTTAAATTAAACAGTTTACATTTTTAGTCAAATGACGATTTCTTTTATTTTTATTGGCGTCCACTTTTGTAGTTCTCTCTTTATTTTGTTTACAGTTAGCACAGTGGGCCCAAGCCGACAAACAATGTTGATATATTAAAGGTCAGTAGAGTTTGCTTCGAGTTTTTTATTGTTATTTATTTTTACTGATTGCGCAACAATTTCTTAAAAAAAATTATTGTCAGCGTTATGCTGTACAGTAAATTTGCACAGTAAATTTGTTGGTCTATTTTAAATAATCACACCCAGAGTTCGTGTCACAAAGTAGCATTCAATAGAATTTATTTTCGGTTTGTTTGTTTTAATTCACTTTTCCTTTGTGCTCTGATTTTTGTTTTGGAACAGTCGGAAGAATTCAGTCAACCAATGTGCGGCAGTTTCGATTTTTCTGCACAATACGTAAATATGTGGACGGCAGGGGTTGAGGAGTGCGAGTAGGTAGATAATTACAGCACCGCCCAGCAACGCAAGTTCACCGAGAAGCAGGAGTAGAGTACTATTTGGCGGTTGTAATAAACAAATGCACCCACTAATACTCATACACACGCTTTTGCACACACACACATAGACTTGCTTTACAGTGGGGAAGAGAGAGAGAGAGAGCGAAATACGTCAGGCAGGAAGGCAGGCGAGCGCACGCACTTAGAATATATATACACTTCACATCCAAATATTAGAAAGGCGACAATTAGTTTAAGCAAATCAGTAGATTCTTGTTTTATTTATTATTTAGCAAGTCCACACGAAATCAAATGAGACAGTATTTTTACGAATTTGTTGTTGATTTGAAAATTTAAATCTGATTTTTTTCCGCACGCACAACCGTTCAGTTCCACAACTATTAACAGTTATGAGAAATACGATTTTTGATCAATGTTGTGCTCAAATGTGGCTGTTAACACGCTGTTCAGCTCAAAAAAGCTACGCTCAGAGAGTGGTTACTACTGTTAGAAAGTCAGTGGTGTAGGGCAGAGAATTATGGGGTTTAAATTATAAAGCAATCATTACTAATGCTTTCAATTAAATCAATTACACATATTTATGTTATTGAGAATAAAGTATGCTTAATTTTCAAATTATGTTAATTTTACACTTCTTATGACATTCGTGGCTAACGCCACTGCCCATTTCGATAAGAACATTTTTAACAGACTCGCTAACTTAACAGCTTATGTCCAGTGTGTACACACACCTAAATGTTGGCTATCGTTTGCGCGCAAGTTTAAAATTACATTTTTGCAGAGTTCATTTGAAATTCTTTGCTTATTTAGTTTTGTTGCACTTCATTCACATTTAACAATGGTCGTTTATCTTACTTGATAACATGACTATTTAATAATATTATTATTTAAAGCTAAAAACAGGAATCACTGTCAACTCCTTCCGCTTCGTCAGCTGTCAGAGATAGTGGAAGAGATAAGGGAAGTAAAGTTATTAAACAAATTCAGTATTATTATTCTAAATGGCTTTTTGAACATTAATCAAATGTCAAAGTCACATTTTTTTTTGTTATTTGTATGGACTTACAAAGTATTTGCAGTCCAAACATTACGGCAAAGCCAATCAGAGCAGCAAGATAGGCACGCCAGCCAGCGTGATTCTGTGTTAAGACCTCAAAGAAAACTACATAGAGCAACGTGCCCGAAGCAATGCCCTGCAGTATTCCCGAGTAAACACTCGGCTGGTTCGCATCCGCCTGCTGGCTAATTGCAATGCCCACACCGATGCCAATTGGCGTGACAATTGAGAACGTTACAAGATAGATAATGGCCAAAGTGGCCCGCGTGCGAGATACCAAAAGCTCCATGCCCACACAAAAGGCCAGTACCAATTTGTGAGCGGCGACGGCGCCGAACATAAGCCAAACAGTACCAACGCTGCCCTCCAGTCCAATGGCCATGCCCTCAAACAGTTCGTGCAACGACAGGGCCAGTAGAATGCCCAAGCCGCGCATCGAGGAGCCATCACTGGTGGCATCCACCGGCAAGTGACTGTGCCCAGATTCACATTTGTTTTGACCCTGATCAACTGGCGAAGATTTCACTGGCTCTTCTTTGAGTGTGGGGGTGATCCTAATGAGAACACTGTGCCTTAAACTGTGGCCCCGCGCAAAGGCCTTACTAGCCAGTGATTCCTTGTGGCTCAGTTTGTGCTGCTGGCGATGCATCACCGAATGGATTAACTCATCCAGAGCATACATCAAGAAGAAACCTGTGCAGAGCAGCATTTCGGGTAGGGCAAAAGGTGTAGCAGCTAAAATGCCACACTGCTGAAGGTGCTCAACCACTTCAATCACCTCCGGCAGCATGTGGACAAATGTGGTGCAGACAAGTACACCACCGCCAAAGTAGAGGATACAACGCACCGCTGTCGAGGCGCGTGTCTCCTCCGGATCCTTTTTGGTCCACTTGAAGCATCGATCCAGCATGTAGGGCAAACTCCCGCAAATCACTGTCACCAAAATCAGCACCACCATGGCCACAATTTTGGCAACGAGCAAAGCATGCTGATCCGCCATTTGTGTAATACGATCCTGAAAAATGTTCACCACTGACGCGTCTGTTTACCGTACATCTTTGCACCACCGATTGCCAGCCACAAGTGCCAAAAAATCGCTGGTGGTGCGATACACTTATATATCTTGAACCCTCATATCAGGTGGTAATAAATTATATATTCGAGTACTGATTGACAGCACTAAATGCGATCGCCAGGGAAACAGATTGGACGCGTGAACTCAAGCAAAGTTCACTTTTAAATAAGAATTATAGGATTATGCACAAATTTATTTCTTATTGTTAATATTATTATTGTCAGGTAAACAGAAAGAAAATCTAAATATAAAAATGTTAAAACTGTTGCATTTAGCCTTACAATTTTTTCGATATTTGTATATTTTGATTCAAAAGCTGTCTGTCTAACTGTCCGTCTGATTGTCCATCTGTACGATAGCAACTTTTTTCGACACCCTTACAGATAGCGACTTGATGCGTCAGACAAATTGTAAAAATTGGAATACTTCGTCTATTAGGGGGCTAGGAAATAAATAAATTCAATATCAGCCATTCGATAAAATTGATATTACCAAATTTATAGGGCCAGTACAGCCCTTTAAAAATTCGGGAAAATAATTTGAACCACACTTCCCCTCCCCCAAAAAAGATGAAAGCCATTCTCTCCCGCAATGAAAGTTCTACAGTTACCACACATGGAGGATTACTAGGAACCTTTTCTATAATTTTTTTAACCAAGATATATAATCCGTATTATAAGAGCTATAGTTACCAAACCTCAAAGAATGTTTACTAGCTTATATCTACAAAAATATGTAAGTCACAATTTGTTATTTTCTATTTGTTATCAAATTGTATAACATGTGGTATTAAAGTATTTTCTTGCTTGGAAAAACATATGTTTACATTCAAAAAAATAAATTGTTCAGTTATGTAGAAAATCGGAATGAAAACTAGAAAGCTTTCTGATTTTTAGCAATTAATTATTTTAAATTTATAAACTATATATAATGCTTGTAAATGTGAAATCTTAAAATTCTTATATATAATAATAATATAAGTAACAAAAAACATAATTTAAAATTAAAATGATTTAATTAACTACCGACAGATAACAACACTCAAAATGGTAAATGTTTCTCTGATTTTTGAAAATGTAACCAATGAGCTGGAAATCATTTGTATATTACAAAGAGATTTACGTCAAAAAGTAAATACAGCTTCAAAATTGTATATTTTGTTAGACGCTCCACATAAATTTGTTTACATAATTATCTCCATTATAAAAATTCCAAAAAAATTTAAATCTTTTAGATCATTAAAATGTTTTGTCATCTAAAATATATAAGGGCAGTACGGCCATCATTTAAAAGACTGTTTTGCTCACAATCTATTAAGCGTAACTTAAAGTCAGAAGTAGTACCTCAACTTACGATGCCAGATGTAATAATTGATCACGGTTACAAATGTAAAGAGGGCCAGGTATACCATGGGTTCCAGTGTCAGCGCATAGAGGGTGTCTCCGAATTTGAACTAGTGTCTTACACTCTGCGTCATCTGAGCACAGGAACGGAGTTCTGGTATATCGATCGCAATGATGCCAACAATGTGTTTTCAATCAATTTTCGGACACCACCCATTGACAACACGGGTCTGACTCACGTTTTGGAGCATATTTCCATGGACGGATCCAAGAAATTTCCTATTCGAGATCCCTTCCTCAAAATGCTTAATCGATCAGTTGGAACCAATCAGAATGCTCTGTCTGCGACAGATCTTACCAACTTTATATGCGCCTCCAGGAATGAGGTTGATTTTAGGAATCTGCAAAGCATCTATTTAGATAGTGCTTTTGGGTAAGTTATGAATTCAAATCGTATTCTGAACGCAGACTTTTACTAGACCTAAATGCTATTGCAGGCCCCTTCTCACTTATTCGAACTTCAAACAAGATGGTTGGCGAATTGAACACAAGGATGTCCACGATCGGCAATCAGAACTTGTGATAAAAGGTGTCGTCTACAACGAAATGATTGGTACATTTTCGGATAACGCGAGAATATTGCGTAGAGACCTCTTAAAATGCATATTGCCAGATACAGCATACCACTATATGAATGGCGGAGATCCGCTGGAAATCCCCAACTTAAAGCATTCCGATCTGGTGCAGTACTACAACAAATACTTTCATCCAAGCAATGGTCGCATATTTTGTTACGGCTCCTTCGATCCAATGCAGTCTCTAGAATATATTGATAAGGAATATTTTGCTAATAAGGATTCCATAGATACTGCCTTCAGTCATATACCGCCCCATCGGCGCTGGTCAGAGCCCCGCCAGATTCACGTACCCTGTCGATTGGATACCCTGGGCGGTTCGCCAGAAAAGCAAAATCAAATTTCCATTGCGTTGCTTATGTGCGATAGGACCGATGTTCAGGGTACTTTTGAAATGAACGTTCTAACGGAACTGTTGATCCGGGGTCCCAACTCGGCATTCTACAAGGGCCTGATTGAACCAAATTTCTCCGGTGGCTTTAATATCAACACTGGCTTCTTTCCTAGATGTCGAGACACGTATTTCGTTGTTGGCCTGCAAGATCTAAAAGTTGAAGACTTTGCTAGATTTAATGTGTTATATGAGCAAACTGTACAGAAAATCGTTAACGATGGATTTGAGCCCCATCATGTGGAAAGTGTTCTGCACAATATGGAATTAGCGGTAAAGCATCAGGGTCCTGATTTTGGTTGTGCCGTCTTCTACGCCTCGATGTGCTTGTGGAATCATGGCGGTGATATTGTGGCCAATCTGCGGGTTATGGATAACATTGCCAAGCTGCGTTCCAGTTTGAAAGAGAACAAACACTATTTGCAGCAAAAAGTAGAAAAATATTTTGTCAACAACCCACACAAGCTGACAATAACCATGTCGGCCGATGAATCGTACGAGCAGAATTTCCAAAAGGCAACCAAAGAGGTTCTCAAGCAAAAACTTAAAAACCTTGGATCCGAAGATTTCGAAGCGATTTATCAGAATGGCCTTAAATTAAATGCGGAACAAAATTTGGTCGAAAATGTTGATTGTTTGCCATGTCTTACGCTAAAAGATGTGCAGGAACCCTTGAAAATTCCCGAAATAATGGATGAGCTCATACAAGGTGTTCCCACACAGCTTTGTAAGGTGCCCACCAATGGAATAACCTATTTTTATTCCTTTTTAAATACGACTGGCCTCAGTCGAGATGATGTCGTGCTCATACCACTATTCTGTGACATTATTCAGAATTGTGGCACAGTCAATCATAACTTTCGAGATTTCGACCAGCTGTTTCGTTCAAAGACTTCTAAAATTGATTTCAAGGCTAAAGTTGTCGAAAATGTCAGGGATTACAAGCAATATCGAGTGGGTATACTGATGTCGATTTATGCCCTCGACAAGAATGTTCCCGAAATGTTTGCACTGTGCGATGAGTTGATGCTTAACTTCAGGATCGTAGATACGGATCGTCTTACGATGCTCATCAAAAACTACATTTCGAAATTATCAGTGGGACTTCTAGTTTCTGGACACTTGTATGCCATGATGGGTGCCGCAGCATTGGTCAGCGATGCTGCCAAATTGAAGTCCCATTTATTAGGTGTCGATCACATCGACTTTATGAAGAACTATATAGAAGAACATAGTATCTCGGAGATTCGCGACAAGTTGTGTGCTATTGGCTCGAGGGTATTCAACAAGGCCAACATGCGTGTTGCCATCAATAGTTCGGAGGCCCAACAACCACTCGTCCTGGAGCACTACAAAAGATTCCTGGACAGGCTGCCCTGCCACGAGAAGATGAAAAACAAAACGGATTTGCATTTGCTAACGCCGAGCTCTCAACATTATGATATGAATATAGCTCTCAGCTACTGCTCGAAATCTTTCTATGCCGTTCCCTATTTGCATGAGGATCACCCCGGATTGCGTCTATTGGCCAAGCTTTTGACGGCCAAGTATCTGTGGCCAGTGGTGCGTGAGCAGAATGGGGCCTATGGAACGAATGCCAGATTCGGCTATGATGGCCTCTTCACATTTCACAGCTATCGCGATCCAAATTCTACAAAGACAATGCAAGTATTTGACAGATGTTACGACTGGCTAAAAGATATGGCCGACAAATTGGATGAGGAAATGCTACTTGAGGCAAAGCTGGGAGTGCTGCAACTGGTCGACTGGCCAATTCCCCCTGGTGAAACTGGCTTGGATTACTTTACTGTGAGAGTCTCACCGCAGGACTATAGAAACTATCGGGCACGTGCTTTGTCTGTAACCGTCGACGAGATTCGAGTCATTATTGACAAGTACTTTAAGCAGGAACCGAAATATTATGGAAAATGTATTTTGGGACCAAAGCCTAAAAATTAGAGTTATCGAAATCCACCAAGTTGATTTTATACTCTTGCAGAGGGTGTTCTAATAATTTATTTAAGTTTGATTACCTTTGGCTTTAGTTGCCATAGGAATAATCTATCAAGAAATTGTTTTCGTAGAGAAAAGCAGAAAAACCCTGCAGAGCACCCACAGCGACAACCACTGCTGGCAGGATGTGGGTGTATGCGGTGTCAATGAGAACGTCGCCGCCAAAGTTCAGCAGGCAAAGGATAGCGAGGAAGTTGCGGGAATTGCTCTTTGCCCAACAAGAAGCAATCACCACAATGACCACAATTTTGCTCACTAGGAAGTCGTGTTCGTTCGTGGCGTTAACTGTACTTTCAGTGCTTTCTATATTAAAGGATATCTGAGCACCTCTGCATTTTGTATACCTTTCAGTAATACCTATCTAGTGCTATTGTTAAAGACTAAAACTAAATTAATTGTGAAATGGGCTTTTTTGAAACTTGGAAACTGTTTCTTATAAAAGATAAATTTAAAATTCCAACAAATAAAATATTATTATAAAATACAATTATTACATCACTTCACTTAATTAATTATTGTTTATTTAATTTTTAATTCATCTCGAGAGTATTATTCTTTAAATGGTATAATAAACTTCTACCATATCGTGGAGTGATAATATTAAAATAATATATATATATATGCAAAAATGTATATATGTATAAATATACATGTACACATAAATTTATATTTGAATACTACTATATATATAAATATAATTAAATTACAAAGATTTCAAATATATGATAGTTTTTCTCAGTGTAGTGTCACTATAATCAATTGATCCTGCTGTCTTTGATCTGCCAGTCTGAAATTTCAACGGAGATAGCAGTTGAGCTAACGGATCATGTGACAACAAGTCAGAAGGTTCGCCGTTGAAAATTCAGACTGATATCTGCAAATTGCAAAGAGGCCTTAAATTTCATCATATGTCTGGAGTTAATTCTGGGCTGATATCTCCCTGGTAGACAAGAATGTAATTCTATGAATAGAAATGGCTATCGCACAAAAATACTTAAAAGTTATCACCCCATAATTCAGTAATGTCAGGGGCTGCCCGCCTGAAATTTCAATAACAAAAAAGCTTTATGTGGACTGTTGCCAACGTACACCTCATTTCCAAGTTGAGTGGGAAAGTGAACTCATTTTAAAAGTTTTTATTACCTCGGAGTTTTGCGAATTCAATGCGGCTATTTTAATAATATGTTTCACGAATTTTATTTTAATTAGTTTATTAATCCGTAATAGTTTACTGTAGAAATTATGATTTTTTCTTTAATATCATATATAATATTATTGTAATTGTATTTAAATATAATTTTAAAAGTAATTACTATGACTTGAGTGTTGAATTAATTGTTTATTGATTGATTTGATAAAATGTTGAAGTACATAATTGTGACGTGAAATTATATATTTATATTGATATTGATTAATTATGGAAGCAGCCAGAAAGTTGACTCATTAAACACGGTTCTCTCTCAAAGGTAAATGTAGTATATGTAAAAATATATAGTATGTAATATTTGCAATGTTCTGTCACCAGGGACTCTCGCACAATACTTGGGGCAGTATTAAGTCATTTCTTAAAGTCGTCTAATTTAGACGATTCCATGATGATAGTTCGTTATTTAATGTGTGCATCATAATGTGTTGTTGTGCGTGTGTGTGTTGGTGTGTGTGTATGCATTTGTGTGAGTGTTTGTGTCTAATGTGTGTGTGTGTGTTCCTTTCGTTTTTAAATTAATTCAATTGCTCTCATCCTCTCTCTCTCTCTATCTCTCTTGCTCGCGCTCTCGCTCTCGCCCTCTCTCCCACTCCTTCTTCCAGTTTTTCGTCCTTTACACGGGGGCACGCCCTCGTGGTAGTAGTTGCAATATCGTATGTTCCTCAGCAATTTCTAGTTACGCAGCAGCAGCTGATATAAATCCAGCAGCTTCCAAATTTGACCCACTCGGCCCCATCACGACTGCTTTGGATGCTGCACGGGTGGCGGTGGTGCCGGCTTGAAGCACTGCAGCAGGAACGCGGTGTAGACAACAAAGGCCACGGCCAGTGCTATCAGAGCGTACATGAATATATTCAGTTCCGGCTGACGGAAACGATTCTTGCGCAGCCATTCGAGCACCTCATCCTCCGAGAGTAAATCGCCTGTAAGATATAAAAATGACCAGTTGAAAATGCATTTCCCAAATTGTTTTCTTTATTGTTTTTTAATATCTCAAATTGTAAGAGAAAATCTAACGTAAATTTAGAAAATTGACAAGATTTGTTTCTTTTTCATTTTGTTAAATAAAGGCATACTTTTTCTACAATTTAAAAAAAAATGCAGTTTTAAGTTATTTATTTCATTAGTTTGCTGCACTGTATTTGGCAAACTTCTTTACAAATATTGGTTTTTATAAAAAAAAAACGGTATTGCATGTATAATTTTTGTATTAGATATATATATCTTAATAATCAACAAACTTTCTGAAAACTGAATAATTCGCAAAACATTTCAACCCTATTTTTTAGAAATAATAAACTGCTGAAATTGTCGCGAAATACGTGAAGTAGCTATCCTGAAAAATATATTTAGATTATTTAATTTCGATTTATTTTTTTATAAAGGTGCCGTAAAATGACTTCTGGAGAAGATGCAAAGTAGAAGTAGAATCTCCAAAAAACACTTTTGTTCTTCTCGTGCACCTTTGGAAGCCACTCCTTAACTAGTTTATAAAAGCTAGCGAACTAGGAACTGGCCAAGACTGGTCTAATCTTTGATCTTAGGTTTACACGAGTGTTGGAGAAATCTGAGCTTGATCCCACGCGGTATCAAAACGGGCCAATCATGGCCTGTGTGTATCAACCTCGTATTTGACTAGCATTCTAACCCAACCTAACCTATTTGTGATTTAACTCTTCGATAACTAAAATTTCCATTAAAATGAAAATATTCAATTTGTACTTACCTCTGTATATGCTAGGAAAACGACGACGGAAATATACCATGGCTGGCAGTTTGGTAACGCCCCATTTCTTTGCATAGCGCGAATCGGCCATTTTCACAAAGGTTATATCCAGATTATCGGTTTCGCTGTCAATATTCTCCAGTTTTTCCAACGACGCAACGCTGTCTGGCTGATTGTGTTCATCTAATAAAAATATGGCAATCGTTTAGAAAATTATATGCAGATGCAGTGATTTTTATGCTTACAAAAGAACACGGAAATAAATTCGTTTTCTTCGAGCAGCTTATCAAGCATTTTTCGATTGACCTCCTCAATTTCATTTTTAATTTCGAATACATCCTGCGATGTTAGCCAGGTGATGACCTTATCATGCTGATGCATATCACCATCGTATAGCACAGGCACTTGTTTTCTATAATTCGATGGAAACACACATTATTTGAATGTTATCTTGAGCTTCACTCAAGGTTCAACTCACCGGAAATATACCAGAGAGGGTATATTGACCACTTCATATTTCTTGGCTGCTTCAACGCTGGCAATCTTAACAAAGTCAATGCCAAACATATCAGCCTCGCCATCGATTTCCTCAAGCTCCTCAAGGATTTCCTCGCATTCAGCACAATCATCATCATCTACAGACAGATGCCAATTGTAATACCCCAAAAATGTTAAATAAAATTGATACTACTTACAAAAGAATACCACCAACAAAGTAGATTCAGCCATTAGGCGATCCAACATGCGTTCATTAACCTCCTCGATTTCATCGGCCAACTCACGGTTGTCATCGTCAATCAGCCACTCGAGCACAGATTGTTCATTCTGTAGATCACCCTCAAAGAGCAGTGGATTGCCATTGCTGAGAATCAAAATATACAGAATTATGCTAAATTTTTTAATTGGTCTTTGCACAAAAACTACCGGAAATAAACTAAGGCTGGGAAAGTTTTGATGGAATAACGTTTGGCCAGCTGAGGATCCTGGATTTTAACCATATGTATTCCAAAAACATCGCACTCATCATCAATCAGTTCCAGGCCCTCCAATATCTGATCACAGATATTACAGTTGATTTTGTCTGGCAATACACAAAATGAACATCTTAGATAAGTATTCAAATAATATTACAAGACTTTTAAGAATGTGAAGCGTACGCTGTGTAGTAGATAAGTTAGATAAGTTATCGATAAGCACGCATAGAGAATAGTGGGTATAGAGAAAACGCCCAAAACAAGAGGTATTCACGCCCAAACTAAATTCTCTATTTGTTGCAACATTTTAGACGAAATTCAAAACGAAATAACCTTATTTAATGGGTCATTTAGTTTGGTCGATAATACGTTTAGAAGCCTGGTTTAGTAAAGAGTTGTGGAAGAGAACAGTATTTTAGGCAAATTTTTTGATAGAAGTAGTTTATCTTGTTAGAGCTCGAGACAAAAAACATGCGCATTAATCAACTGATTTTGAAAAGTTGCGATTTTGTGTGCGGCGAAATACGGAATACCTTGTTTTTGGATACGTTTTCTTTTACGTGAAATGTAGTTTTGTACGAATTGGCTGGATGAGTGTTTGGAGGTAGTGGTCAGGTTGCTTTCTACAAGACTAGAGGGTGAGCAGAAACTTCGACAGTAAGCGGGTGGCTTGCCGGCTCTCTCAGTCGGTACTATGTGTATACCGATTTTTATATATTTCATTTTATTTTTTGTATTTTTTGTGTGACGGAAAATAAATATTGTTTTGATTGTTGGATTGGTTTGGTTGTGTTGTGGTGCAGAAAGATATTTGAGTTGTGGCCGTGCAGTGGTGGTAGAATGCCCAGGGATATAAATGATATTGTGTGATAATTATGAAAAATTGTTTTGGCTCTCAGCGAGAATAACTTACAGAAATATACGGCTAAATATTGTGTTTCCTCGACCATAGTTTCAAGCATTTGACGTGTGATTAACTCAATGCGATCTTCAGTTTTCTGTGTTATAAGCCATTGTAGGACTTCCTCCTCCTCACTGAGTTCACCTAGAAAAAGATTTCAGAGTAAGGATTTCTGTTATATCTTGGTACACAGAGGAATGGCAAACATGCTTGAAACATTTTTGTTTGTTTTTTTTACAAGACAAGTTCAATAAACGCTGGTATTAAATCCCATATCGGCTATAGATCAGTTGTAAATGACAATTTTCGTACCTTCAAAAACATTTGGTATGCCACCCTCGAAGTAGACCAGAGCCGGATATTCGTGTACACCGTAGCCATCGGCAACGGAGAAGTCTCGTGTCTTGACAAATGTTATGCCATGTTTATCGCAGTCATCGTCTATGTTCTCCAGTTCCTCGAGCACCTTGGTGCACTGCTCGCACCCATCGGCATCTAGGAGAGCAGTGATTGGGGGAATATGGGGAAATGCATATTATAACAAAGAGTGCACACCAAACAAGTGGGGGGAAGTTGAAAACACTACGAGCAAGCACTACACTTAGCACAACGTGGGAAACAGAGTGGAAACTTGTGTGTGCGTTGAGAAAAGCATAATATATATAACATAGAACGTAGCACAACGCAGCAAATGTGAGACAGATTAACGCACAGAGAAAAAGACATACATATGTATATATATATATAAAGAGAGAGAGAGAGAGATAGAGAGAGAAAGAGAGAGACAGAAAAACAGAGGGGGGGGAGTGTGTAATATAGAGTTCGGTGTTTTTGGGTTTTAGGGCTCTGAAGTTTTGAGGTGCGCTACATCATAATACCGGGTAAGACATTCTCATACATATGGAGGTGTATGTACATGTTTGTGCGTGTATATAGGTGTGAGTGTGTGTGTTGTGGTTGTGGTTAAACATTATTGGACTCATTCCATTTGTGGTGTCTATACAAAAGTTATTAAATTTGTCACGTGTTGCGCTACCATCATCATGTTTGCTGGCCATGGCATCCGTTGCTGCACCATCGCTACCACCAGCACCACCGGGCTCGCCGGCAGCTGCTGCTGCCTCAGGATCACTGCCAAAGGCTGCGGCCGCACTGGCGGTGCCGCCATCCTGTTGCTGCTGCTCGCGCTCCTTTTTCAGACGCGCCTTGCGCACCGCTTTTGAATTGCAAATATCACACTTCGTTTTGTTCCCTACGTTTTATTTTATTTTTTTTTTTGTTTTTAGTGCGATGTTACGTGTTGTTTTTTTTTTGTTTAAATTTTTTTTTAAATAGAAATATAAATGTTTATAAAGTCTTTTTGGTTAGATACAATTGAGCGTTGATAAAATATATAGTAGCTTAAAGTAAAACTTTCTAATTGGTTACGAATAATCCCAATAAGATTCTAACTGCAAACTGTTTGCGCAAAAGAGTGAACATAAATCATATCGAGTACTTGAATTTTGAAATAATGTTACAAGAGTTGTTTGGGAAATGAGACAGATAAGAGACAAAAGTCGAGGCGCTGCAAAGTATGCCACACATTTAGAATAATTGGGTACTCGATATGAATTAATGTCACCAAACCGATTGCAGCTGTGAAACGCTTGATAAACTTAACATATTTTCAAATCTTGTATTTGTTAATTATGTATCGAACGTTTTGGTATTTAATGAACTTACAGAAATACACAGCTATGGATCCAGACTCTTCAATCAAGTGAACCAGTCTTTCGCCTTCGAGATCTTCAATAACATCTCCACTTGGATCCTTTTGCGTAAGCAACCAAGTTAGGATTTGTTCTTCCTCATAAAGATCACCTAAATTAAATGCAAAAACATAAATATTTATATATATATATATTTATAATCTTTTTACTAGTACTCACCGGCATATATAACTGGCTCCTTAGACGTGGGCTTGAAGAAGACAATGGCTGGCAGTGCGAATACACCATATTCCTTGGCCATTTGCTTGTCATCGATCTTGACAAAGTCAATGCCCGCCTTATCCGCATCATCGTCAATGTGTTCCACCTCAGCCAGGACGCGAGGACACTGTTTGCACTCATCACTGTCTGTAAATATATATTTATGTAAATAACATATATTTGCTCGACTTTAACTTACTAGTTATACTTACAGAATATCACCGCCACATAATCGGAATTTTTTCGTATTTTCTCAAACATCTTACGATTAACCTGCTCAATATGATCGGTCATCTCCATATTGGCGGGACTTGTAAGCCAGTCGAGAACTTCCTCCTCGTCATCGATATCGCCATCGTAGTTTATATATTTGCCCTTGCGGAAATAGGTTATACCAGGTGGATTTCTGAAGCCATATTTCTTAGCCATCAGCTTATCGTGCATTTTCACAATATAAATGCCATATTCGGTAGCCTCGTCGTCGATCAGTTCAATGTGCCGGAGCACACGCGGAGAATCCGGATCATCTTCTTTATCTGTAAATATTTAGATAAGCATTTGCCAAAATGCTCCTTAAGATTGATTCGACAAAATCATGGAAACAGTTTTTGATCGTTTTTTGCTTGTTGTTGGGCAGTTACAGTTTTTAGTGGGCTCACGTTTTCAGACTCTCATAAGTATCATATCGATTGAATTTTGTGTTTTTAGAGCTTTATACTTAATATACCTTAATTGTTGTGCATACTTACAGAAGACAACCGCTAAAAAGTCTTTCGTGCCTATATATTCAATTAGTTGATCTCGATTAATAAGCTCTATGCTTTGATCGGCCTTTTGCTCCAGTATCCAATTGAATACCTCATCGTTCCTATCCAATTTACCTGCACACCAAATATAAGAATATGTTAATTATAATAATGTTTAACATGTAATAACTCATTTTCTTATTGGTGATAATTTTGAACATACCTGTATGCTGCAGTTTGTCAATCAATCAATAGATTTTTCTTTTTAAGCTAAATTATTAAATGTTTGTTTTTTTTTTAAATATATTTTTTCACGGTTGTCATTACCGCAATAATCTTGAAAACAAATTTGCGACATTTATTCAGGAGGTGGTAATTATTAGGAAACATTTGGCTGACATTGTTTTTAAAATGTATTGAACATTTTCTAGAATAATGCAAAATATCTAGTTTAACAAATTTTCATAGCTGAGAACAAGAACCGCTGACGATTATTGAAATCAATTTAATGCTTTCAACAAAAACAACCAAAACATTTAACATTTTATTCTTTTTCTTCGTTTTTTTTTTTTGTGCGAACGCTTAATTATAGTCGAAACCTAATTTTGATGGGTTTTTTTTTTTATTTATTCATGTGAAATTTACAATTGATTCTTTGCGTTATTCAATATTACAAAAATATTTTTCAGTTATTACATATGTATATAATTATATAAATAGTTCATTTAAAAAGAGTTAATAAATCTTTAACAAATACATTGCTTGAGTTTTTGTTTTTATCTTTACAGCTGCTGTTCAACAACACATATATTTTAAAATTCTTATAAAAACAATTGTGACTCTCAGTGAAAAAGGCTTACAAAATAAGCTAATGAAAATAAAATATAATTCGATATTTTTCAAATATCGATAACAAATCGCCAACAGTGAGCTCAAAATGGCTCTCAGAAGTGAGCAGAAAAAAACAATATGGCGAGCATTTTGCGAGGCCAGTGTGTGCAAATCTAATCAGAGATTTGACAGCCATTCATAAAATTAAGTATACAAATGAATATATTAGCGAGTTTTGTTGTATTTTAAATATGCGCCTGCTTGCATGCTTGTGTTTTAATTTAAATTGGCACAACAACAGGGAAAATAAGTATGCATGATCTGTATACAAGCACACACAGTTTACAGTTAGCTATGTAAATAGTATAGTTTGCTTTGTAGTTTTGCTCTTCTCTTTAATCATTGTAAAAATGTTTAAAAAATATTTTTGTTTTTCTTCTTTGGTTTTTATACTAGCTACATACATTAAGGTAAATTGTATATTGTAACAAAAAAAGTAGTAAGTAGTATCAAAAAGTTTATGTTCAGTTATTGACGATATTGTGTATGTATTGTTAATTACGAATTTTTGTTTTTTTTTTTAGCTAAATATATACCTGAAGATCTGAAGAATTTGATATATATTTTGTTTGTTAATAGTAAGTTTTGTTTGTTGCAGTAATTGCTTTATATTTGAACAAAGTTTTGTTTGCGCAATTGAAATCCATTGACAAAATGCAACAAATTTTAGTTTAGTTTAGTTAAGTTTACAACTTTAGTTTTAGTTTTAGTTTTACAGACAGGCAGCCTCAAAAGTGAGTAGTCAAAAGTGCAAAAGTACCAAAAGTTATGATAAGTGAATTATTGAATTGTAGTTTGAGTTGCGTGCCAGCATTACTATCAATAAAAATAGTTAAAGTTTTTTTTTTTTGTAATGCTGGCCAGTTGATTTTCAACTTGCTAGAACCGCTGCAGTACGTGTGGAACAAAGAGTAACAGTTCATTTTTTGTTTCATTTGTGAGTAATGAGTTTTCAAGAAATTCTCTATTAACATTTACATTTGATCAGGTGGCGGCGAACGTATGAGTAATATTTAATATTAAAGTAACGCATTTCTCCTCCAAAAACAAACTCATTCTTCAGGATACACAGTGTAGTTTAAGTTTTTAGTATTACACAACCAGATAAGTTAAGTTATTGTTGTTGTTGTTGTTGGTGTCTTTTCGGATGCATGTTGCACTTACAAATTATGATAACGACAGTCACGCATTACAAATTTATGCTTACATAATTATTGCCTGTTTTTCAAGGTTCTTACAGCAGATTTCTTAGTTCTTAAATATTTGCGTGCTTCGATTTAGTGCTGTCGCTTTGCTTATTATTTTTTAACATTGTTCTTTTTGTAATATTGTATTGTAATTTTTATTGCGTTTGGCAACATGACAACACTGCGTATGCGTGCTACTTTAGTTATTGCATATCATTGGATCATACAATCATTGAATTGCTTTATATTTTTGTTATTCAGTTTAAAATTGTTGCCTTACTCCCACAGAGAGATATCCTGAAAAACGAGGTCATACAAATTTTTTAGTCGATTTTGCAAAAAATTTATGCCTGCAAGACACAAAAAAAAAGAGAAGAGAGAGAAATATACAAATCAAATTACAACCAGATATGTCTGTATTTGTGTGTTGGATGGGTGGTGTCTGTGTGTGTGTGTGTATGCACAACAACAATTAAATGATTTAAAACCAAACGGAACGAAACTTTAAACGAGTTTGTGTCTTACAATTTTGAACAAAAATTTATATAAAAAACTAAATTGTTTATATGTGGGGTATTTCTTTTCTTGTTTTAATATGTTGAGGGGGGACGCGACGTACCGGTTTTAACGTTCAGCTTATTGCCCGACTTCTTCGACGACTTCTTTGTTTTCTGCACCTCAAGAGACTCATCATCGTCCTGCTGCTGTTGCTGCTGCAGCTTGGGGATGGGCTTCTTGGCCGCTTGGCCAGATCGCTTATTAGCATATGACACCTTCACCAGGGGCACATCATCATCATCATCATCATCATCATCGTCGTCGTCATTATCGCTGCGGCGCTTGGTTTGCTTCTTCTGGGCGATGGGCTTCGATGCAGATTTGCTCGATGTGGCGGCAAAATTGAAATTGCCATCTTGACGTTTGCTAGATTCACCAACGCTGTGTCCGATGCGTTGGGCCGTCATTTTAGGAACTTTCGTTGACTTCTCCAATTTGGTTGGACAGCATTGGAATGGTTTGTAATCGTTGGGCACAAAACTGTTGCCGCGCTTAGCTGAATGGCCGTCGTGACCCAATCCAACATAGAAACATTCGTCATCTGTGTGAGCAAACAAACAAAAACATTTTGTCAGATTGTTTTAGTTCTTTAAAAAAAATTTATTTATTTTTTTTTTTTGGTTTTTAAAGAAATCACTAACAAGAAATTTCATTACGAAATAATCAAAAGTAAACAAAAATGCATAAAGAGTAGGCGAGAAATACGAAATAAAAGTCGTAAAAGATGCTTTTATTTTTCAACACGTTCAAAATTACCACAAAGAGCAGTTAGTACGATGTTCATTGTATTTTTTGTTTCTTTTAATTTTTGCATATAGGTTGATAGATTGATTTCTTTATAAAGTATAAAAGCGTGCTTTATGAATGAACAATATTTTTAAAATTTGTTTCAACAAATAATTTTGCTACTCAACTAATAACTGACAAAATGCTTTTGATGCTGACTGTACAGGTTTTCAATCCTAATTGAGTTTTATGCTAGAGCTCATTTTTTTTGGATCGTTGTACAGTTTTCGTAATAGTTTTTAATATTGTCTTTTTTTTATAATGTTTAGTTTTGACTTTATCACGTTGCACAAAGACGCCTTTGGTTTTGGTTGTAAAATTATAAAGCAGAGCGGGTTCGATAGTAATTATAAACTAACAGATAAAAACAATTGCTTATGTATTATGTAGAGAATATAATTATATCATTAATCAAAATAATGAAGTTATTAAACATTTCTTGATTTTTTGAACAAACAATTAAATTATACCTTTTTATAAAATAACAAATTACAATTTTCTTATTAAATTTAAATATATTTTCAAACATTGTGTCAGCTATGATTTTTGCATTATTTTTTTTTTTATTATTATTTTACCAAATTTGTTCACTTTTTATAGAAGTTTAAGATTGGGAACTTCAAGGTCGAAGCTTTGGATAGGTCTTAATACATTCAAGAGGGTAAAACATTGAAGAGGCTTTTAGTGTGTGGGTGTGTGTATATATATATAGTATATCGCCAATTTCAGATTAATATTGTCATATGGGTGTAGATGATTTATATGTTGGTATCACAAAAGCTATGCGCAAACACATTTATAACATCGCTTTTGTTACCTTTGTGCAATGCATTCTTAGGGTTCCATTTATCGAGGTCTATGGATAGACAATTATTATGGTGTAGTATCTGAGTTGTTTTTCAAATATTGTGTTTTGTTTTGTGTTTATGTAGGTCAGAGAGGAGATCAAAACAATAAACAACTTCAGTTAGTGCGGCAATGGCAACTCACATTCACGTATTACCTATTTCATCTATTAGATGACCCGCGCAAAGATCAGAAAGCCGATGTATCGTTCGGCCTTTGACTTTATGCTTATATATTTGCTTGCTGATATCTTCTTCGTCATCGTCATCATTTTTGTCATCGTCATCGTTATCATTATCATCGTCGTCATCATCATTCTTATTGTTATCATTGTCATTTTCTCCATCTTCATTGTCATCCTCTTCGTCATCGTCGTCGTTATCGTCGTCATTATCGTCGTCATTATCGTCGTCATTATCGTCGTCATTATCGTCATCGTTATCGTCTCCGTTATCATCGTCATCTTCATTGTCCTCGTCCTCGTCCCCGTCCCCATTCTCGTCCTCTTCGTCTTCGTCATCGTCTTCGTTATTAATATTATCTTCATCATTATCATCATCATCTTCATCATCATTTTCGTCATCATTATTGTCATCGTCATCGTCATCATTATTGTCATCGTCACCGTCTTTATTATCGTCGTCGTTATCGTCGTCATTATCTTCATCGTTATCGTCGTCATTATCTTCATCATTATCGTCATCATTATCGTCATCATTGTCATCATCATTGTCATCATCATTGTCATCATCATTGTCATCATCGTCATCGTTATTGTCTTCATTATCGTCATCGTTATCGTTATCATCATCGTCATCATTGTCATTCTCGTCATCGTCTTCGTCTTCGTCTGCGTCTTCATCATCGTCTCCATTATCGTCCCCATCTTCGTCATCATCATCATCTCCATTCTCGTCATCGTCGTCGTCTTCGTCTTCGTCTTGGTCTTCATCGTCGTCATTTTCGTTTCCGTTGTCATCGTTATTATCGTCCTCATCATTGTCATCGTCGTCGTCGTCGTCGTCGTCATCGTCATCGTCATTTTTCGTATGTTTTCGTAATCTTTGATTTCGGATCGTTTGCTGTAGGCGTTTCAATTTCGCTCTCTTATCCAGATCACTTTCTTTTGGATAGCTTAACTTAACTATGTTCTCATCACTTCCATCGTCATCGTTGCCTATTGTATATATAGCATATATATATCAAAAGTATTGATTACGTTTTGCTCTGTATATGATGGCTATAAACGGGTAGAATGATATTTGGATATATCCGACTTGCTTGGATTTGATATTGTGGGCTCAACTGATTTTATATTGAATGTTTGACTTATGAGCGTGAGTTAGAAAGCAGAGAAAACATTTGAAACAAGAACGCTTACTCTTTTGATTGATTAACCACTGCAGCACTCGATTTTCATTTTTGAGATTACCTACAAAAGAAGAGAATATAGAAAGGACAGGTGAAATTACCTGAGTACAGACTATTTATTTGAATACAATCGCTTACCATCATACATGATCGGAACGCCTGTCTCATAGTAGACTAAAGCAGGGAATGCGAAAATGCCAATTTCATGAGCTAGCTTAACATCATTTGACTTGACAAACTGAATGCCATGCTTATCGGTATCGTCATCGATATTCTCTAGTTCTTCCAAAATACCAGGGCACGTCTCGCACTCATCATCGTCTGTTAAATGCAATAACTCAACATTAATATTATTTTTACCTTAAATATTATTATTGTGAGAACGTACAAAAGAAAACTGCGAGATGTTCAACATCGTTAATCAACACTTGCAGCGTTTTGCGATCGACCGATTCGATGACATCAGCTGTCGATTCATGCAATTCGATAACCCATTCCAGGATTTCCTCTTCCTTCATCAGATCACCTTCAAATATATATGCGTGTTTGTTATTTTTAAAGATCTGTATAATATTACAAATTATCTATGTTTACTTACCGGTGTAAATTGTTCTAAACTTATGTCTATAAAATGCAAGTGCCGGTAAGCCAGGCAAATCGTATTCCTTATCAATATCATCGTCGGATGTCTTTACAAAGTCGATGTCTTTTTCCTCGCATTCGTCATCGATGTTCTCCAATTCGTTGAGGATCTTCTGAGCCTTCTTATCCCCCTCGGCATCTATGAAGGGCACAATCATTTTGTAAACAGAGAAGTGCATTTTGCTATGCTTAATTTACTCACAGAAGAACACGACAACATGATCGTTTTCCGCCAAAATCTTATCCAGCATTTTAACATTGACCTCCTCGATTTTGCCGGGAATTTCGAGGGTTTCGTCATCAGTTATCCAGGCCAATACTTCGTCCTCGTCATCCAAGTCGCCCGTAAAGTGCAATGGATCACGATTTCTGAAGAACACCAAACGTGGATAAGTTTTGACGTTATATTTCTTTGCGATGCCGGTATCCTCAGTGGTAACAAATATGATGCCAGCCTCATCCAGTTCATCGTCGATGCTCTCCAACGCAGCCAAGGTACGATCGCAGGCCTCGCCCGGTTCGCATGGACCCGTAAAGAAGACAACAACGTATTCGTGCTCATTGATCAGATTGGTGAGAATCTCATCGGTGACCTCCTCAATGGTTGCCGTTTTCTTCTGCACCAGCAGCCACTCAAGCACTTCATCCTCGTTCATCAGATCGCCCTCGTACAGGGCAGGTATTTTATTCTCAAAGTAGATCAGGGCGGGCAAGTGATCGAGACCATATTCCTTGGCTTCGGCGGCATTATCGATGCGCACGATGACGATTCCCTCCTTTTCGAGTTCATCGTCAATGTTTTCCAGTTCATTCAGAATGCGCATGTCCTGTTTGTCATCCTTGTCATCTGTCAATTCAAAGATTAATATTAATCAGCTGGAGTTCAGTGAGTTAAATGTATGTTTCGATTGCGTACAGAAAATAACTGCTAAATGTTCAGTGTTCTCGACCAATTTGTCCTTCATTTCATCGGTGACCTCGGGAATTTCTGAATAACGCTTCTGATGCACCAGCCAGCCAAGTAGCTCGTCTTCTTTCATCAGATCGCCCTCGTAGATATGTGGAATACCCCGTTCAAAGAGTACAATCGAGGGTATCTCATCGATTCCCCATTCCTTAGCTTCCTTATCATCATCGATCTTCACGAATGCAATATCGTTCTGATCGCACTCATCGTCGATGTTTTCCAATTCTGCGAGGACTTTCTGTGATTTCTTTTGATCTTTGTCATCTGTGAAAGATTGTCAACAATTATTCACATGTCCTTACAATGATAATTGAAAATGGTCATCTAAAGTTTAAATAACCTCACTACTGAAAAGCTCTCTGTGTTTGCAAACTGGTTTGATATTACGAAATATTTGTAAAAATTACGACCCGAATTCATATGATATTTTTTATTACTAAATTCACTAGAGAATATCCGGTTTAGTTTTTTATGTATTAGTTGAAGCGCTATTAAAATTAATAAATTGATAAGCACATCGAGCAGAAGGCAGCTTTTGCTTTGTTACGATTAAATGCAGACACACAGACACACCCCGATTTTACAAAGAACAACAAATGTATATATATATATATATATATATACGATCTATACATTATCTACAGCTGAAATAGGATATCCGGTTTATTTGGCTTGTGCGGGAAATCACTTACAGAACAGCACAGCAACATGTGGCATTTTCTCAATTATCAAATCCAACATTTCATCGGTAATGTCTTCGATTTGATCGGAACTTGTTTGTTCTTCAAGCCATTTCAATAGCTTCTCCTCATCCTCCAGATTGCCTTCGTATATAGTTGGAATGCCTTTTTCAAAGTATATCAGTTTAGGAACTTTATTGATGCCATATTCGACGGCCTCCTCGGGGTTGTCGATTTTCACGAAAGTAATGCCCAAAGCGTCGCATTCATCGTCAATGTTCTCAAGTTCTTCAAGGACCTTTTGAGATTTCTTGTCGTTGTTGTCGTCTGCAAAACACGTCAGATGATCAAAATGCGCCAAGCGTTTTTCTTGTAGATTATCTTATTGTATTGGTAATATATGTATATTTACAGAACAGCACTGCAATGACGCGTCCTTCTTTAACCATTGTATCGAGCATTTCATCGGTGACATCCTCGATCTCATCGTGTTCCAACTGTCCCAACAACCATTTCAGTATCTGTTCCTCATCCATGAGATCGCCATCGTACACGTTTGGAATTTTTTTTTCAAAATATACAATTGCCGGAATCTACAAATCATAGATTCATTTTATCAATATTGCTGTTGTTTAACGATTTAGTTGCAATTCTGTCCCGTACCGATTCGATTCCGTAATCGGCCGCCGCCTTGACATCATCGATCTTAACAAACTGTATGCCGTGCTTATCGCAGTCATCGTCGATTTGTTCGAGCTCCTCCAACACGGTCATCGAATCGTCATTGCCGTGATCATCTGTAGATGATATGTGGTGTGATCCATTAACATATGTATCTATATCAATGTCTCGGATCAATATACATACAGAATAGCACAACCAAATTATCAATATTGCTAATCAGCGTTGATAGAGTCTTAGAGGTAACATCCTCGATAACATCATCCTCATCACCGGTTGATTTATTTTGCACCAACCACTCCAAGACATCCTCCTCACGCTGCAGCTCACCTGCGGCACAGACACACATTTCGATAATTAGGCAACAGGAACAGGAACAATCAAACGATTTGTCCTGAATTTTTTATATGAATTGTATGATGTGTGAGGAATGTGGAGAACAACTTCTACATGTAAGGGAGCTGCTGTTTTGTACCTTCATAGATGATCGGAGTTTGGTGCCGATAATAGACCAATGCCGGCAGATTGCCCAAGTTGTACTCATCGGCCAATGCCTCGTCGTGTATTTTCACAAAACCAATGCCAAGCTGGTCGGCCTCATCGTCGATATTCTCCAATTCTTGCAACGCCTTGGCGCACTTGCGGCATTGCTGTTTATCTGATAAACGATGTGCAAAGATTAGATATAGTTTTCTCTTAAGCTCTGTAACTTCTGCTATGGTTGACATAAGACTTGGTTGTTTTTTGGATACTAGCACAACAATTATGGTATGGTTTTCTATTAGTATTTGTTTGCTTGGGGCTGGTCTTGGGGGTAACACATGATGTGGTAATTTATTAAATTTTTTTTTACTGTATAAGTACATCAGTATTGTAATTATCGAACCATTCTCGTGTGCAACTGTAAGGTTAAGGTTAATAGTACAAAGAAGATCGAATTGACGTTAGGGTACATGCAAGACAAGAATAGAATCGTGAGAGCTCTGAGCAATTGTTGCAAATGGGTTTTGCTTTGCCAGCAATGGTGTTGAAAATCACATTACACCATCGCATTAAATCGTTTGTGTACAAAAGTGAAATATTTAGTATTATTTTTGTTTACCACCTGTTGAGTTTGCCCATACCGAAACCGAAACAAAAACCACGAACAGTTGAATTGTTTATTGCAATAAAACGATAATCGAAAGTAACTTGTAAATTAAATACATTGGGAAAAGTTCTACATTTACCATTCCGCTAATTCTAACTGCACGTATGAAAGCTCGCTCTTTGCGCTTCTCACATTTATCAGTTTTGCTTTGCGTGAGTGTTTATCGAGCTTTCCTTCTGGCATGCCCCACGTATACGTAATATATATATCAGAATTTAAAATATTTATTTTACAAATTGCCAGCTTTGTCTTCAGCATAATTCAATAAAGATTAACTATAAAAAAGTATTCATATATTTATATCTTATGAATTTGTATACTTTTGTCTATTTGATTATATATGCATAAAAATCGGTGTGCAAATTTATATATTATGTATAAATATACATACATATATAAATTATATTAAGTTAATCCCCCAAAAATAATCTATTAAGTTTCCAAACTTTAAGCCTTTGACTACCGAGTAAATTCTTAACAAAAAATAAAATATCCTCAATCTTTGAATTTTAAACTCAGCGAATTAATTACTTTGGAGCTATTTTCACTGGGTGAGTGTGTTTTGTCAAGGTGGCAAGGACACACACACACCCACACATGCACATAGATATGTAGATATAAATATTTTCTATGAATATATTACTGCGCCAGTGACTAAACATGTTTATGTTTATATTTTTGACAGGTTTTGGCTGAAATTGAACATTTAGAATGAAAAATGCAATAATGAATTTGCCGCAGACTTGTGCAAATACTAAAAATAGTGCAAGTCAGTCGCCTAGAGCACACACTTGCCGCATTTACTCGCACAACTAAATCCACACAAACACATACAAACACAACTATATATATATATTTATATATATATATATATATATATATTTATTATGTAAAATCGCATTGGCTGCAACTAAAGAGCTGCCCATAATGACATCCATGCCGGCTCGTGAGTGCCAGCATCTTGATGTTTTGCTGTATGTTAAAGCAATTAAAACTGCTGTCTGTCTGCAGTTTGAAGCAAAAAACATATAATCAAACGTTGTTTTTAATACCCTGTAGATGGCACAAGACTGTGCTTTTGCTTATTTAGTAAATGTTTTTATGGCATCTTTAGTAAGTTATTTTTGTACTTATCCCTTAAATTGTAACTTTGATTTTAATTTCAAATGTTATTTAAAATTTTGATTTATTACATTTATCTTTCAAAATTTGCTCAGTTTTTAGTCTACATTATAAATTTATTCTTTCGTTTTGATTCCTTTGCATTTAAAATTAAGTTCATTTTAATTAATTTGTAAACCTTGTTTATAATGCACATTTTTAATACGAATTGTAATAAATATTAAATATTTTCTTACTGATTGATTTTAATCCCACAGAATTATATCTTTTAATTTTATTTTATTTAAAATTTAATATTTAACTTTTTAAAAAATTATTGTATGTGGGATATATTAAATACATACATAATAAATAATAATTATAATGAGCATGAAGGAAAAATATGGTTGATAATTTTACAAATTTATCGTTCTGAAATATTTCTTTAGATTGGGGCATTTGAATAGAAGTGTATAGAACAGATAGAGCCCAAACAAACTCATGTGCGTTGTGTCGATGCGTTTAGAAATTTCGACAAAAGACAGAACAATGGATGCAGAACAGACTCAGGAGCCAGAATATCTTGTTCTTGTCTCACCTACATGCTGATCATCTATGCGGAGACCTTTGTGCGCTGTCTGCGCTTTATAAAAATACATGTCGTATTGAAATATACATACAGACATACAGTACGTACATATTCATACAATGTATTTGACTGTGTATCTGTGTGCATGTGCGTATATATATGCACGCGTATATACAGTTAGTTGTCTGAAAATTGAGCAAAAATAACAGCAACGTAAAATCATTTTGTTGGCCAACCAACTGCTTGAGTTGCTATTTATAAACCTAAAATTGTAGGTGGCTCTGATGTGTTGAAAAATACAAAAAGCAAAAAAAAGAGCTTAAAACAAAAACAAATAAATAAAACTGCTACACTTTGGTGTCGCCGCGCTTACCCCGCACAGCTCGCAATAAAGCCAATGGGTTTATGCTTTCTATTGAAATGTTCATGTTTCCTTTGTTCCATAAACTCTATATATACTTCCATCTATATGCTGCCGATTGCGATGTCTTTAACAATTATATCATATATGAAATTTATTCTTAATAATTGATTAACACATTCCGCCGGGCTGCGAACATGGTCTGGCGCTGAGCCCAGACATTTATTTGTAAGAGCTGTTTCTGCTCCTTTTGAATCTGAATCTCGTTTATGTTGTGTGTTGTCATTTTATTTTTGTACGTATACGTAATAATTGTATTTTCTTTCTAATTGCCAACTTGTTTGCCAGTAATATTTACATTATCTACCAAAAAATGCAAGGGCATTCACAATATTGCAGTTAACTTCAGAATTCTAATCCAACAATTTATATTTCGCTCCTAAATGTGTGCTTGGACTTTCCTTGGATATATTTATATAAACCATGCTTGTGGACATTTTTATTTATTATATATAAGTAAATTTAATAATATGAAAAATTTACCAGTACATAATAAACCGAAACACATATTATTCTTTTGCTTAACAATTTCGGTTTTCAGTTTGACATCTTTGAAATTTTTCATTAAAATTTTACATCACGATGAGTGATTAGTTTATTCCATCTAATTTTGAAATTAATATGTAGTGCATATATAGCCAATTTTGGAAATAATTGGAAATATACTCAAACTTGCAATTTTCGTGTTTCATTGCTTAATAGATTCGGCCTCTCCGATAACAATATATTTGTTACACTTGTTCATTTTTACTGCCAATCTACTAATTTCCCAACAAAACAATCACTACATTTCTTAGCTAAAGAAACTGCACGAAAAACTGTGCCACATTATAAAAATAAAATTTAAAACATCTGCATTTTTCATATCCTTGTAAACAAAATGAACCTACTATATTTTTAAAACAATAAAAATATTTTTAAAATATCTGGTGATAAAGCCCAGAAAAAATTATGTTCTTGTTTAAAAAAATATATAGTTTTGTTTGAAAAATGCATCTAAAATTAATATTTTAGATAACAATATAAATTGTTTTGTAAAGCTATGTTACTCAAAATAAATAATTTAAATAGCAATGTTTGGAATCAGCAGCTATTAAGTTTGCTTACATTTTTTCTTTTCACAATAAAATAAATTAATTTCTCTAATATGTAGGACGTCTACGAAAAACTGTGATAATCAGTACTCGGCTTAAAAAATTAAATAAATAATGGTTGGATTCGTATCTAAAATCAATAACAAACAAATTTATAATTTCGAAAAAGCAAACTGTTAGATCATTACACAGAATTAGTTATACCAGCACATTCAAGATTAGCAAATGATTAATGCGGGCGACAACAAGGAAGATTTTGTACATATGTCGAGATATAGTTAGAAAGTGTTACACATATTTACATATATAAATATATTTACAGGTATAGGTACAAAGGTTGGTGAAGGTTTTGTGCATATGTAGTTTAAAGATTTTGGGAAAATTGGTTGTTTGGAGTCACAAATGTGATCAATTGGATAAGTTTAAGTTTGGTTATATTCGGAAAGAAGGTTGAAAGTAGGTTTTTGGTGGTTTAAGTAGTTTTGGGGGGACACAAGTCAAAGGCAACCCATTAAATATGCACAAACTTACCCATTACCCTGGGTGGGCATGTTTCATGATCAGGACCTGTTACCGTTTAAATAGATACAACGCATACATATATATTGGCTTATGTAAATATGCTTAGAATGGGGCAACAATTACCGCCCGCCGTTATGTATGTATGTATATAAGTACAAAGATAATTATTGTATATATATATACTTAGTTAAGATGCCGCCGTAGTTTTGCTTATGTTAGTTACAAGTTACGAGATAATAAAGTTAATATCTACATCTAAATACATAACTAGGTAAAATAGTATTTGTCGATTGCACCTAAGTTGTATGAATTTTAGTCACAAGAGAGCTTAACTTTTTTTGGTTTAGTTTTTGCTTTAATTATATATTTTTTTTAATTGAACGCTAAAAACTGCAACTGCTTTGAAGTATATTTTTTTTCAAAATATTCCACCGATAAAAAATAATTATAGGTAAAGATAAAGATAGAAAGAGAGAGAGAAATATGTTTGTATTAAGGAATGATTTGTACTCACAGAATAAGACGGCAACAAAATCGGTATCCTCGATAATCTTGAGCAATATCTTTGCGTTGACCTCCTCGATGCGATCAGGCAGATCCATGGCCTCGAGCGAGGTTAGAAAATCGAGCACGCCCTCCTCATCCATAAGATCACCATCATAGATGATCGGTTCCTTTTCCCTAAGGATCGGTATTCGTGAATGACACTTTCAAGCTTTCTCTTCGTTAATCTTTTTATGTTTTACCTGAAGTAAGTGAGCGCTGGGAAGTTCTTGATGCCATATTGTTTGGCCAGTCGTTTATCGTTAATTTTAACAAAATCCACACCAAATGAATCGGTGTCATCGTCGATTTTTTCGAGTTCCGCTAAAACCTTATCACAGGTTACACAGCTACGCGCATCTGTAAGCAATTCAACAATTGGTCACATTATAAAATTATATTTTCTGCAATATTTTTTTTTTATCTGCGATTGAGATTCTCGGAAAAGTGCATAGAGATACCAACATAAATTGACGGCTAGCAACTGTCGCGTGTGACGCCAAATGCCGCGGCGATTATTCATAGCGATACAGGATGCCTCATCGGTAACGCATACTTGCCCCTCATCCCCATTATCCCCGCACCCCACTCCCCCCTTTATCATCACACAATACACACTAAAGAGCAAGAACCGCTGATGGCATTCTGGGGCCCAGAGCCCAGGCTAGTGAATGAAATGACAGCAGCAACAGAAATTTGCATGGCTTTCATTATTATTGTAAATGGTTAACAGGGTATATATATATAAGAGGTGTATATATGGTATATATGTGTGTATATGGTCAGCTATTAATGTGTGCACAACTGCCAACAGCACTTTTGTAAATTAATTCATAAAATTGATGCGGCCACTATTAGGGAAATGAATTGTACCACAAAAAGCCGTGGCCAATGTGTTGGCGGCGTCGGATTTGGGTGGTTGCATGCCCCTATATTATACAATTGCATCTATATAAAAGTAAATTTGTTCGGGTTTTATTTTGGCACCGATTTGCGCCAGTTAAAATAGGTTTGCACTTGTTTCATTAGTTGTATATAAATATATTTATAAATATATATTTCGAGAGTATATATAATTAAACCCAGAGTCCATTGAAAAAGTTTAACAACGGTTTAAATAAGTTATGCAAAAGTGTATAGAGGGCAGAAGAAAGCATCTCCGAGCCTATAAGTTATAGATTCATATATATATATATGTATGTATATTGCATTATCAGAGCTAAATGATCAAGTTTATTATACTTGTTATATCGATTACTTTCTGATATGCGAGAATACTGATAAGATATACGATAATAAAATACAACTTTTCTACACAGTAAGAATATTCCTTAACAGTACATTGATAAACTTAAAAGATATTAGAATTATTGATTTTATCGGTATTTTTTAAACTTCGACTTAAGTTCTTCCAATATCAAAAACCATTATTTACCAATAGCAATAAAATCCAAACCTTTTGATAAACTGCAAAAATTGTAGGTCGGTTTATTTTAATCACTGTGTATAGAATTAAGCCAATATCGATAAGTATCGATTACCGCAAGCAACAATTCTAAGTACAGCTTTCCGGAGATAATAAAAATGTACAAGAAATGAAATCTTATATTACTTTTATTTAAAATTACACACAAGCATTTTCTTTATGTATTTTTTAATTGCTAGTTTGAATCTTCTGTTTTGGGTATCTGCTGGTCGAGCTTACTCGACATTTACATTCTAACTTGTTGAACTGCGATTGTATAGTGAAAACAAGTATTTGGATTTGATTTTATAGTTTCTTATGGGCATCAAAACAATAAGGAACAGATGTTGCATCCATATTACGTATACGCATTATTTGATTTGGTTTGAATTGTTTTCAATTGTATTTGGCTCCAGTATACAGACATGTATGTTTTCCGCTAGCAATATACTGCAATAACATCAATTTACTTGAACTAATAAACAAACGTTTGTTCTGGTAAATTACAAACAAAATTCAATTAGCTACCATTTGCGTAGTCTTTCTCCGGCTTATTTATAGTATTTTTAATATCTTTTGAGATTTTCGTGTGCATAAATAGGTTCAGTGTCAACAAGAATAGATTTTGGAAAATTGTGAAATGTCAATGCTATAGCGAATTTTATTATTTTCATGCATTAACAAATAGATTTAATAAACTTGGAATCGTTTCAAGTAGATTTTTAATTAATTCAATTTACGGCATTGAAGTAATATATATATTTTTCCTTGAAAAGTAACCATATAAAAGATCTGAAGGTGATAAACATAGCTATTTTTAATCTGATAAATTATTATCACGCAGTGCTTTGTTTATGCGAGTTTTTCATACAATTTCTATATTTTATAAACTCTTTTATTTATTTAACATTTTTAATGGCAGCCCATAAAGAAATTAATACTTTGGTACATAAGGAGAGTAAATTTGAAAATATCTTTTTCTTGAGGAAAATTTAGCCCTAATTTTAGATAGCTAATTACAATAATTAATACGGGCGCCTATTTACTGGCCAATTTTTCAATCATTTTTTTTCAGAATCCAAAGCCACAAAAGCTACTCTGACGACACACATCAGAGATAGATACATATTGCAGATAGTACTAAAATAAGAAGAACTAAAACCACGGCAATTTCTCACAGCCAAAGCGATTGCTGCTCATAAACAGAAACGCAAAGAGACAAATGGGGGGAAAATAGAAACAAACAGCGAAAAAAAACGAACAGAGACTACTACCAACAAAAAAACAAAAAAAAAAAACGGAAAAAACCAAACCGAATGAAAATCTCGAGATATTTCGTACAACGAAATTTTTCACATATTTTCACTTGTATGCGAATTTTTAGAATTTTCACTAGAGAAAATTTATATAATATGGCTTCTGTTACTATTTCGAGTCGCGCGGCCATCGTGCGTTGTGAAGCAGATTAAATCGAATTGTTATCGCTGTGCCCGGATCTCGCATATCTCACCCATTACTAGACACACAATATATAAATATATATATATATATATATATGTGTGTGTGTGTGGGTGTGTGCGTGTACTTACACCAGAAAACGGCAACGTAATCCTTGTCGGCCAATAGCTTCTCTAACTGCTTGGCATTGACCTCCTCGATGACGGCCTCCGGCTCAAGTGGTGGCGGCGGCGGCGCTGCAGCTGCTGGCTGCGATCCTTTCTTGTTAGCGCAATTCACATATCCGGGAAAACTCAGTGCCAGTAACGTACACACGAGCAATGTCAGAGTTTTTAGTCGCGTGAATGTCATCTTTCGATTTCCTTCAATACGTTCTATTCAATTCAAATTTTTGACTTAGCCGTTGCGATTTTTTTATTTTCCTTTTTTTTTAAACTCTGAACCCCAACATGCGTGCGTGCGTGTGTGGATTTATCTATTTATTTTTTAGTTAGTTGAAAATTCGTCGATTAGTTGCGTTGTCGTTATTAAAAAATATATATTTTTTAAATTATGGCACTATTTTTAGTTGAAAATCTTATTTCTTTGGCGTACACTAATACATATTCTTTGTGCGCATATTGTATATACATGCAAAAATATATATAGGGTATATGTGAGAAAATTAGATTATATATATATAAATATATATATATAAATATATTTATATATATGTATATATATATTTCTATTAATTGAATGTTTTCCGCGGACTGTACTCTTTTAGTTTTTTAATTTTGTTCCACTCCGTGCAGAGGTCCGCTCGCAACTGAAAGTCTTTTGGTGAACATTCTGTGCCATTGAAGAGACCCAGACGCGAGCTTTAGGGATCTTATATTTCGGGCACTTTAGCTTTTTGGCATTAGCTTTCTAAATGAGCAATAGAGCGAGAAACGACCCGCTGCAAGATCGTACAAAGCGTATGGTGAAATTTCTTAGGCAACTAGCGAGAGACTTTTGCATTGTACACTTTGCGATGCAATTCTTTGTTTATTCATCTTCACACCTACGTACATATAAACATGCACACATATATTTATATATATATATATATATATATAGAGAGAGAGACGCTCGGTGGTCTTACGAAACTTCCTGTAAAAACAAAACGCGCAAACTACGCGATGAACATACGTATTTATGTGTGAATGTATGTACCGCAGTCGGTATATACAGCGATGAAGAAAGTGTAAAGAGGAATTGCAAAATGCGTAAGTGTTTCCAAGACACAACAGCTGCGAGCACATTGCTGCATTGAAGCAAAACAAAATCAAAACATGTGTGATTAATATGTACAAACTACGAGATCTATTTATTCACCACCATATACAAAATATTGAGATGCGAATTTATTAATTCATTTTCATTTAAGTAATACAGACATAATTACTTATATGGGCGAAATAAAAAAACGAAGAATTAACAATACTAAAATGTTCATGCAATTATACAAGCATTCCTTTAACGTTAGTTATTAAGAAGTATTTGTATTTCTGATAGAGATGTGCAAGTAAATCTAATTTGAAATACACAGTATTGATAATATCGTAACGATATTAATATCGATATATTTCAATGGGAAGTAACAGTCGATAGTTCTCAAGTGTGCCCGCTTACTCATCGTAGTTTTCTGTGATATATTTGGTGGCTTCTAATGTTTGGTCGCACTGCACACATATATCCAAGTTTCGTAGGTGGAAGAAGTTGTCGTTTCGTGCTGTGTTCCAATCGAATTGATTTGATTTCGGCCATAAATGCAAGTGCAACAAGACCAGCAAATACAACCAATGTTGGTATGCGTAGTGCAGGCTAAATTCACAGTTTAAACACACAAACACAGCAAGTGTTGTCAACAGTGCCTAAGATAACGCGCGCCCATTTGGAGGTGTATAAAAATAGATTATCATTTGTATAATTTACAGGTAAAGTGCAAATCGATGAATGTAAAGTGCATTAATTCTGCGCCAAATATAATGTATATTAAATTAAATAGTGCTGCAATGTACGTTGTAGGCAGGAACGGCTCACCTTCAACTCGACAGCATTGCAGAGGCGCCCCAACGAAAGACAAACAACAACCCTAAATACCAAAAACAGAACTTGTGTTTTTCTTACAGTTTTATATTTAAAAAAAAAACACGCACAAACAAAAAAAGAAAAACATAAACACATTGCAAAGTTTGCATTGATAATCGTAGCTCTTCAGCAACAGAAAGCTTTTTATCGCTTTTCAATGTGAAGGTGAAAGTTATCAGCTGATTTGCAATTCCTCCTTTGTTGTGGTTTTTTTCTATTATTATTTATAAATATTATTAATTTAGCCACTGAATCTTTTGTTAATGATTCACATATTAAAGAGCGTAACTATGGCAAACTTAGTTGAAACTTATTCTCATAGGCTTATGCAACATGAGAACATGAAAGGAAATTTTAAATTTGTATAATGCTAATTTTTTTTTTGTAATTTTTTAAATTTAAATTGAAAGGGTAGCGAAATTTCGATCGGGTTTTCCGCATAGAACTTGTGTGGGTTTCCCAAATTGATTTTTTTTGCTTGTTGGTGCATTACGTGTCATTAAAACCATTTATCAAGTATTCTAATGCTTCCGCGATATCATTTACTTCTTAGTAATTAAAGCCTAAGTCTTAACCCGGCTTGTTTAGCCAGAAACCAGTTTCATTTAAACAAACCGTTCAGTTTCAATTGAAAAAATATGTTTTTTTTTAAGTCAAAAGTGATCGATATCAACTGGCATTGTTCATGTTGGATTCGTTTTAATTGTAGCAGCTTTTCTGTAATGTGATCAAGAGTTAAATAAAATAAAATTTGCTTTCATTGCTTCTCCAGCAGGGCGCATGATAATATAGCGGATTTTATGTCATTATTACTATGAAATTGGATGAAATTGTCGCATGGTAAGCATCTGAAGGACATTATTATTATATTTTATTTACTTGCTTAACTTTGGAGTAGGTACCAGAAACGCATCGGCACCTATGATAAACAAGAATGGGAGAAAACCGTCGAGCAGCGCATTTTAGATGGCTTCAATAGCGTCAATTTGAAGAACACCAAACTAAAAACGGAGCTTATCGATGTGGATCTAGTGCGAGGTGCGTTAACCACAATACAAGCAATATTTAACTCTACTTTAATAATAATTCTTTATACAGGTTCCACATTTCCCAAAGCGAAACCGAAACAAACCCTTCTGACTGTCATCCGTTTGGCGATCTTGCGTTACCTGCTGCTGCCACTTTACACACAATGGTGGGTCAAGCAGACGACGCCGAATGCCTTCGGCTTTATACTGTGCCTATATATCACCCAACTGATAAACTGGGCCATATACATCCTACACAGCAATCGAATTGCGCCCCTCGTCTACGAGCGTGCAGGGAATGCAACGATTCTCGAAGATGTTGCTGCCTCTGTTGCTGACAACAAGCAGCAGCAGTCGCAACATCCGCAGCAGCAGCATTCGACAGAAGAGACTGCTGATATGCTTAGTGCTCTGCTAATACCATTTGCGCTTAGTTTACTAATAAGTTTAATACACTCGCAAATTGTCGCAACAAATACGTCTGGTTCGGGTGCCAGCAATAAAAACAAATTGCGTCGCATTTCCATGTCCACATTTGGCGAGAAGAGCAACGCGCCAAGGGAACATCGTTTGCGGCGTCGCAAGAAGTTTGTGCGGCAAGTTTTTTATCAGTTTAATTTATATAGCTAACTAGTCTAACTATTCTATTTTAATTCGTAGCCTGCGTCAATCTGATGCGGACATTTCACAGCCCAGTAGCAACCACTCATTAAGTACACGGCGTGCCAAATTGACGCCTCTTGTCGCTGAAGCAACAGCAGCTGGCGCCGAGCTAAACCAATGCAATTGTGTCCCAATAGCCAGCGAGGAAGGCGGCCCCAGCACAACTGCCATCGCCATAGTACATAATCATCATCATCATCAGCAACAAGCAGCAGCGGCGGATAGCACGACGGCACTAACTGAACCGCTGTACGATCTCAAGCCTCAGGATAGTCCACATAAGAAGCGCAATGTCAATTGGCACACACCCATCCAGTTCTATGCCATTTTTGAGGAGAATGAGCTGCCCTCGTCCAGCGTTGAGGCCGGCAATTTGGAGGGCAATTGTCGAACGCGTCGCTGCATTGGCGATGACGATGGCTTCGAGAGTCTCAACAACAAGAGCTCCAGCGGCGAGGATAACAGTCATTCGCCTAATAATGCTGTCAATGTCAATGTCAATGCCAATGCCAGCAGCAGCAACAACAACACACCCAACATTGTCACACCGGCCAGTCACCTACGTTTGCGTCTCAATGCGAACAGCAGCAGCTGCGGCACCAGCAGCCCCAGCACCACCACCATAACCAACAGCACTACCAATACCAAGAGTGACGGCGGCGGCAATGCGCCAACCACCAGCGCAGATAAACTCGCCAGAGATTCTACCAGCAGCTGTGCCGAGTCCGACGAATGCGACGATGCGGACGTGATATCGAGTCCAGCCTCCGCTGGCACCCAGGAGTGCAACACATCTGCCACCGATTGGCTTGGCGTCACCACCAACAGTGACGATTGCAGCTACACCTCTGAACTGGATGCGTCCGATGACGGCTACAAGCATAAGGCATGCAGCGACGAGGAGATGCCAGAACTGGACATCACACCCACAACCATACTCAACCCGCACAGTAGCCTGGATCGCAGTAAGTGAAAAACCATGAGGAATGGGAACTTTCAATAATAGATTAAACTATTTCACCGTTAGTTAGCTGCACCATTTGGGATCAGCGCGATGCGAAAAAGGCGCAGATGTCTGTGCTGGAGATCGCCTCGTGCATTATTGAGCGTGTGGATTCGCTGGGGGTCACCAACGATTACATTTACATAGGCGTCTTCTTCTCCTTTCTGTTGACGATGATACCAACCTTTTGTCGGCTGTGCGAGGTAAGCGTCTTTGGAATGCATCAATTAGCAATTAAATCAAATACTTGTTTATAGATCACCATTGATGCGGACAAGGCCAGCGAGATCAGCTATTTGTATATGCCGCAGCTCCTGTGGGAGAAGTCGTCGTCCTCGCTTTTTACACTACTCGGCTTCGCCTTCGGCAATTCTCAGTGGGAACGCACCGTGCTGGCTTTGGGCTTTGCTCAACGTCTTTGCCTGACGCTCATCCTCTTCATTATATTTGCTGTTGCGGAGCGCACCTTCAAGCAACGGTAAACTTAACTTTCCCTCCTGCTTAATTCTTACCATCGATGCCATCGATTGATGAAAATATGCATACCCCTTTTAGGTTCCTATTCAAGTGAATCGTTCAATTACATTTTAGATAACTAATGTTTTTGCTTATGCTCATTGGAAATATTGAAAAATTATATTCACAAAGACATATATTTCAAATGAACTGCATCCATAAGCTGATAATTTCGTTTAGTTTCTAAGATTAGGGGAATATTTTTGATATTTGTAAAAATTATGTTCAATTAATTTTCTCGTTTTAGTTTTCTGTATGCTAAACTTTTTTCGCATCTGACTTCATCGCGCCGAGCACGCAAATCTAATCTGCCCCATTTCCGGCTCAACAAGGTGCGCAACATCAAAACCTGGCTGAGTGTGCGCTCCTATTTGAAGGTAATTATTTATTTTTTTAATGACTATCATTTTTAATTTAATATGTTTTTTAATTTAGAAACGCGGTCCGCAGCGATCGGTGGATATAATTGTGTCTGCGGCATTTATAGTCACCTTGCTGCTGCTGGCCTTTCTCAGCGTTGAGTGGCTCAAGGATTCGGTTAATCTGCACACACATCTAACGCTGGAGGCGCTCATCTGGTCAATTACGATTGGCATCTATTTGCTGCGCTTCATGACGCTGGGCCAGAAAATCCAGCATAAATATCGCAGTGTCTCGGTACTGATAACCGAGCAAATCAATTTGTATTTGCAAATTGAACAAAAACCTAAAAAGAAGGAGGAACTAATGGTCTCAAATAGCGTACTAAAGTTGGCAGCCGATCTGCTGAAGGAGCTCGAAACGCCATTCAAGATCTCTGGTCTCAGTGCCAATCCGTATCTGTTCACAACCATCAAGGTGGTCATCCTATCGGCCCTGTCGGGTGTGCTGAGCGAGGTGCTCGGCTTTAAGTTAAAACTACACAAGATTAAGATTAAGTAAGCCAAAAACATTACAAATGGACGCAACACAAAATTGATTTAAGATCATAATATCACATTTTTGTAGTTTAAAGTATCTGTTATGTTTATTGTTTTAAGGAAAAATCTACATTTACCTACCACAACTAGCCTGAATAAACTTATATGTTTAACGGAAATTGAATAGCTAAATAAAATAAGTAAGCCAATGTTTATGTTTGTCATGTGATTGATTGTCTAATAACAGTGTTGAATAGCCAAATCATCACTAATATTTAAAATACCTAATCAAATATTTGTTTATATATCTGTACGTATCTGATAGAAATTAGAGCGTCGTGCACAATCAAGTTTTGAAATGTTCACAGAACCGTGTCTAGCATAGCAAACTCTATCTATAAGCCTAAATCGTATGTAGAATCCTATGTCGTTTGCCTAGTTGTAGAAAGAACCAATTGCGTTATCACAACTCACAACTTCAATTCAAACAGCTAATAAATTTACCAAAGTCTAAACAAAAAATATACATTTTATTTACTCCTTATTCTATTAGTAATTTATTTATCCTGCATAAGTAAATCTGCAATAACATAGTTATTTATAAAGCGATGGGTGCTTCCTTAATTCGATATCTAAGCCAAAGTTGGGTAATAAATGTATTATTCGAGCACGTTATTTTCAAGTTTAATAATTGCATTTTCTTCGGTGATTTTTATCAGTATTCGAAAATTGCTTTTAACAAAACGAGCAATAGATAGCGCTTTGTGTGGTACTAAATTAAAATGCTGGCTCTCAATTGGTCGTACTTTCCAACAAATCTCGTTAGATGGCGCTATGCTACTGACAGCTGATCGCGCATTCAGTGTGACCAGCGCATGCACACCTGACGTAACAGCGCTGTGATCTTTACCCCAACATATCCGTTAAGTTACTGCATTTGTCCGCTCCGCCAGCATGCTGAAGCTCCAACTGACCCAACTTCTGCGGCATTCCATGGCCAGCCAGCTGAGGCGCAGTCAATATCGCCTCATACACGTGGGCGATGCGAATGTGCTGAGCAGCGAAATTGATAAGCAATCAGCAGAATATAAGGTAGGAACATACATATAACTTCAAATGTGTAAATAATTACTTTGAGCAACATTTACAGGACAATGCCAAGGAAATGCAGAAGCTGGTCACACAATTGCGCAGTGTGACCAACCAAGTGCTGACAGGAGGCGGCGCCACGACCAACGAACGACACACGGCGCGTGGCAAGTTGTTAGCACGGGAACGGATCAATCTGCTGCTGGACAAGGGTTCGCCCTTCCTCGAGCTGAGCACTCTGGCTGGCTACGAGCTTTATGGCGAAGAGGTGATCAACTCGGGTGGTATTGTCACCGGCGTGGGAAAAATCTGCGGGTTGGCCAAATATCATTTTAATTGGAATAAATATTAATTTTTTATATTTGAGCAGCACGGAGTGCGTTGTGGTGGCCAATGATGCTACGGTTAAGGGTGGCAGCTACTACCCCATCACAGTCAAGAAGCATCTGCGTGCCCAGGAAATTGCGCAGGAGAATCGGCTGCCCTGCGTTTATCTGGTAGATTCGGGCGGGGCGAATTTGCCACGCCAAGCGGAGGTGTTTCCGGACAAGCTGCACTTTGGCCGCATATTCTACAACCAGGCGAACATGTCGGCGCAGGGCATACCACAGATTGCTGTCGTCATGGGCAGCTGCACCGCTGGAGGCGCCTATGTGCCCGCCATGGCAGACGAGAGCATCATTGTGAGAAGACAGGGCACTATCTTTCTCGCCGGACCACCGCTAGTGAAGGCGGCGACGGGCGAAGAAGTCTCCGCCGAGGATTTGGGTGGCGCCGATTTGCATTGCAAGACATCAGGCGTAACGGATCACTATGCGGTGGATGATGAGCACGCCTTGTATTTGGCCAGGCAGATTGTCAGCAACCTGAATACGTCTGCAACAAACGCGTACAACGACCAGCTGCTCCACTCCATAGCAACGACGCCTCTGGCCTCGACTTCTGCTGCTGTTGTGGAGGAGCCACTCTACGATCCCCGAGAGCTTTATGGGATTGTTGGCCCAAATCTGACGAAGAGCTTCGATGTGCGCGATGTGATTGCTCGGATTGTGGATGGTAGTCGCTTCACGGAATTCAAGAAACTTTACGGCGAAACGCTAGTCTGTGGCTTTGCCAAGCTGTATGGCCGCACCGTTGGAATTGTGGGAAACAACGGAGTCCTATTCTCGGAGAGCGCCCTCAAGGGAGCCCATTTCATACAGCTGTGTGCGCAGCGCAAAATTCCCCTGGTCTTTCTGCAGAACATAACGGGTGAGTTGATTGACTGATTGAATGACTCGTCATTAATTGTAATCCCTCCTCAGGATTTATGGTTGGTCGCGATGCGGAGGCGCATGGCATTGCCAAAAATGGCGCCAAGATGGTCGCAGCGGTTGCCTGTGCAAATGTGCCCAAGTTGACGGTGATCATTGGTGGCTCGTATGGCGCCGGAAATTATGGCATGTGTGGACGCGCCTATTCACCCCGATTCCTCCACATGTGGCCCAATTCCCGCATCTCTGTCATGGGCGGTGTTCAGGCGGCGAATGTTTTGGCACAGATTACCGAGGATCAAAGAAAGCGTGCTGGCAAAGAATTTAGCGAGGAAGAGGCTCTGAAAATTAAACAGCCCATTGTGGGTATGTTTGAGAGGGAGGGTTCGCCCTATTACAGCACGGCTCGCTTGTGGGACGATGGCATCATTGATCCGGCGAATACCCGCCAGGTGCTTGGCCTCAGTTTAAAGGCGGCTCTCAATAATGCTGGCCATGACACCAAGTTTGGTGTGTTCCGCATGTAGCATTTAATGCTCAAACTGTTGAAACTGTTGCATTTATTAGTGTTAAGTCTAAATGTCAATTTTTTTGCGGGCTTAGCCCGTTAAGCAATTAAATTTTTAATAAAAATCGATTACAGAAAATGTTAAAATCATTATCGACCCATTGTTATCGCTGGCGTTAACATAGCTGGACGACGCTGGCAGTGTTTCAATCGCTGTCAACACTGCAGCAAAATTTATTGGCCAACACTAGAGAGCAGTCGACAACACTACGTGAAAACGGTTCGTCATAGAATTTTGGATTCTTTTGTCGTTAATTACTTTGAATTATTATAAGGTACGGCTTAAGTTAAATCAACAATTATCCAAAACACACTTAATTAGGTGAGTGTGAACTAAGCTTCAAAACAACAACCAACAGCAGAAAAGCCTGTTACCAAGTGTCTATATATGTGTGTGTTGGTGAATGTAGCGGCTGCGGCGTTTTTTTGCTTCTCCATCTTTTAAGTGTGTGCATGGCAAAATCTAGAAGAGGCGGCGTCGGCAGAAAAGAAAGTTCAACGGCAACAAAAAAAATGCGAGAGTTTCTCGTGTATATGTGGCGATTTTAAAATAGCCTTGCCGAAAACTTCAAGTGCACAACACTTAAGCGCAAAACGGCAGAAAATATCTTCTGTACATGCTATGCGTATGTATGTAAGTGAGTTTGTGTTGTAGGCATTTAAATGTCGCCCAGTGTTGCAGGCGCGTCTGTCTCCTTTCTGTGTGTGTGTATGTATGTGTATGTGGCTTCTGCGCCTGCTGCACGCTTGCAACAGGAACAGTCATAAAAATTCCACACCAAATCGTCAAGAGGCCTTTGCGGCTAATCTGCTGGTGCTGCCCGATGCTGTCGATGCCGTTACCCACATTGCGACCTGCCACAAAAATGCATTTTGCGACTGGCGTTGCCATTTTAATATGTGCATTTCCTGTGCCGCACTCAGGTGTTATTTGCCGTGTTGTTGTTGTCAATATAAATTTAGTAGCATGACGTCATTGTTAGTGTGTCAACTTTTGTTATGTGTGTGTGCCTTTTATCTGGCAACCCCCGCACATTGTTGTCTCCATGTATGCGCATGTGTGTGTATGTTTTACCGATTCAAGCTTGTTTTCTTTTAGTAACTAATTTGATTGGCTTCTTAAAATTGCTGAGCTAGCGGACGCCAACGCTGACGTCCACTTAAAGCTCACCGGCATTTTCACACATTTACAAACTAATTTGTGTGTGTGTAATCAATGACAAATAGTTTCCAAGTATCGATGTCGATATTTATATCTTACCGCAAATGTTAAATTCATATTGAAACGAAATTTTTTTTTGTGATAAGTTGTGGTTACTTAATTGGTTGGCAACGATGTGCCATTTGCCACAACTTCCACTGTAATTACACAAAGGCACCCCCGTCACTTACAAACACACACAAAAAGTAATAAGCATCATCAGGCTTCGTCACAACAAACAAAACAAATCCCTCATAATGAGTTTTTTTTTCCAACTTGTTGTGTATTTGGGGCAGTTTTGCCTGCACTTCAATCAATAAGCAACAACATTTGCAACAATACGGGGCAGAGTCAAGTTCCGGCTATTGCCCCAACTTTAGTTTTTATCGCAGCGCGCCCTTTCTATACTCTGTTCCCAGCAATTAAATGGGAGTATTCTTTTTTATTTTGTGTTCTCTGTTTGCGTAACGCCAATTGTTTTCAATTTGCAAATAAATCTTAAAGAATAAAATATCGTTTAGCTTAATGCTGCTTGGCTATTTATGCAGCTTTGTTACACTGATAGTAGAGTATTTTACCGCCTGAGAGTCGAACTGCAATGATTATTCTATTTTTTTTTGGGTTCAATGCACTTGCCACACAACGTGGCAAAAGTTTATACACACACACACAAACATTTAATACTTGGCCTGATATTTATAGGCACATTTCGGCTGCCGGCTAATTCAGTATTCTTCGTATGTGTGGTGTGTGTATGTGTTAATGCCCACGTTGTGGCATTGGTTCTGTTTTTTTATTTGATTCAATCTGCTCTTGATAATGCCAAATGACTGAAACGCTGATACGGCTGCAGCGGCCGGCAATAGAGTTGTCTCGATTCGTTCGCAATTAGTTCGATGAAACATTGAACTACTCACCTAACCAAATGAACGAACTAAGTTCAGTTAGTTCGATTGCCTGATTCAATATTTTAAATCAAACTTTCTTTGAGTAAGATTTTTGTTGTATCTATGTTTTATTTTTTACGATTGTACACAAATCTTGAAGTAAAATTAGTAGAAAATAATTATGGTTTTTATTTTAAAAGGGCATTTAACAAATGATAACAAACCAAACAAAACGAACGAAATAAATAATAAAGTCCTGAACAACTGAACTGCTTCTTTGGCATGAACGATAAAGCACAACTCTGGTCGACAATGCAGTGACTAAGAAACGTTGCCGATGTCGCTGCCTCTGTTGACTGCTGGCTGCTGGCTGCTGGCTGCTGTTGTTGGCTGCTGGCTTCCGACTGTCTCAAGAACCGTCGACATCGGCAGCAGCGAAGCGTTGACAAACCAAATCCGCCCAACAGCAGCAGTCGCAGTCGAAGCAGTCGCAGTCGCTCCAGCCCACCACAGTCCAAGTTCATTGTTCGTTAGCTCCAGTCTTGCACGGATTGCGCTGCCATCGCCGCCATACAAAATACATAATATATATTTGCTTGTGCGTGTTTTTCTTGTTGTTTCTTTTGTTGCATTTGCGCTGCTTGTTGCTTGTGTGCGTTTTCCTAATTTCAAATTTGCCTGATTGTGTCTTGGCTGGCAGCGTGTGGAGCCTTTGCATGTCGCTTCTCAACTAAATAGAAAAAAAGTACGACTCAACTATACGTTATAATATTACGTTGCTATTTAGAATCAAGACTGTTTGTGCTAAGAAAAGGTGTGGCCACAGGGTATAGAATTAGATTATAATAATTACTATTAAAAAAAGAGCAGCTTTCTGAAGAAAAGTAAACCAATTAACGCATTAAAAGACAAGAGACTTTAAAATAAAAAAACAACGCGTGCAACTTTATTGATTATCTCAAACATGTTGTTATTTTAATATTGTATATTTTTTTGCCTGAGCGGGTACAGTGACCTGGCCTGTGTTACGAAAAAAAAATAATGCTAAAAGTTATCTTTTTTCCATATAATGTAATTATCAATCCTCATTGAAATACATCCTTTTCACACATTTTGTAATTTCTTTATTCTTTTCAAAATGGGAAAATTTTTAAATAAAGCATTGATATAAATCATAATTTAGTTTGGCCAAATAGGGTATCTCGTAGTCAAGTACTTGTATTTTGTTCTGTGATTGTTATCGCTGCTGATTGTTTATTGAGTACGTAAATTTGTTAATGCCAATTGTGAATAGTCGCTTAAGAATAGTAGGAGTAAATTTATGCTAATTTACCATAATCAAGTTGCCCAACTGAGCTGATGTGTGAGTGGGTTTTGAAGTAGGCCTTGATCTATGCTTGCTGTTAGGTATTCGAAAGTTTTGTTTATATAAAGCTGTCGAAAATTTGAAAAAAAAATTACAAAAAATTTTATAAACAAAAGAATTTTTTTTCAATTAAATAAAAACTGGAAATTTTAGGAACATCTAACACCATAGGTAAAGCGCTGTTTATTCAATTAACTACTAATTAGGGATCGGTGAGTAATTTCTTATTGAATTAGTCCAATTGGCATTTTTTTTGGAATGACAATTAGTAAAAAACATTTGGCAAAACCACAACTAAATCAATTAAAAGGAAAAGCAGCGGTAAACTTTCATGTACGAACACAGATATGTACTTATACCAAGCAATCGTGCCAACATGCCACATGCCACCGCAGATGTTGCATTCGATTGTGATTATCGTGATCTTGATATTGTGGCACGCACATCTACGACGCTTCAATGCACACACCAAAATTAAAGCAACAAAAATCAAGCGAATAACAAATTGAAATAATTATAAGCTGAGCTGTAATTACCAGTATTACACACACAAACACACACACACACGCCTCCTTTTATGTATGACACAGTTAACTTATGAAATACAATATGTTTATTATTTTAATTTGGCAGCAACGTTTACAACAACAAGAGATTCACTGAGATATGGCTGTTAACGTCTACTCCACAAATGTGACGTCCGAGAATCTGTCTCGTCATGACATGCTGGCCTGGGTAAACGATTGCCTCCAATCGCAGTTCTCCAAAATTGAGGAACTGTGCACGGGTGAGTCTGTAGATGGGAATCGAATCACCGATCACCTATTCAATATATATTTATATGTCGTGTCTATTTTTAGGTGCCGCTTACTGTCAGTTCATGGACATGTTGTTCCCAAATTCAGTGCCCGTCAAGCGTGTCAAATTCCGTACAAATCTGGAACATGAATACATACAGAACTTTAAGATCTTGCAGGCGGGCTTCAAAAAAATGTCCGTCGATAAGGTAAATTGTAACTCTATCTACCTTCTCCACACATATATGCTTTGTATATTTTCCCGTCTGATATACATATATATTAGATTTTTAAATTATGTTGTTTTCTAACACCAAGGTTTGCACACTTACAAAGTTAATTATATTATTGAGATTGCCCTGTGTGTGTTGCGCTGAGCACATTTATTATAATAATCATTGTTTTTAGTAAATCTAATATTAATCAGATTATTTGCAGCTAAAGTTTTAGAATATTCATATTTCAGAATACAAATTTAGTACAAAAAACTTCTTTCTTTTGAAATATATGTAATGCAAATGTAAAGATTTTTTAATATTAGTTAAAATATTTATGATTTGATAATTATGGAAGTGTGATCATAGTACTTATTATATATATTATATATAAAATCAGTGGCAAATATTGATCACATCTTCATAAATATCATGTGTAATAATTAAGTAAGTTTCTTTTAGTTCTGTTCGATTTCTTAACATAAGTTTAAACTACATTCCAAAATGTAACTCTTTTTGGGGCTGGGTGGAGCCAATTGTTGAAATTCCATTAAGAGTTTTAACTTTTATATGTGTGTGACTAACTGACATTTCCGTTACAAACCAACGAAAAACATCAACAACAACAACAACTGCTGGGAAACTACAACATCTACAGATAATACCCGTTGATAAACTTATTAAGGGACGATTCCAAGACAATTTCGAGTTTCTGCAATGGTTCAAGAAGTTTTTCGATGCCAATTATGATGGACGTGAATACGATCCACTGACCCAGCGGGGCGGCATCAAGCTGGGTAACGGATCCGGCAGCCACACCGGCAGCGGTGTGGGCAGCACCAACAATGATCTGCATCTAATGCACCGTCGCCCGCAACAGCAGCAGCATCCACATCCAGTTCAGCATCAGCATGTGATCAATAATAGCCGCATGTCAGCATTGCGCATCCAACCGGGTATGGGCTCGATTGAGATTGGTGTTGATGATATAATTATGATAGCAGAAGCTGGTTACGGTGATGGGTCGTCGCTGTATACGCCACTGTCTCGTCTACTTTATATTTTACAATATTTGTGTTGTGCGTGTGGGCACAAAAAAAAAACACATGAAAACGAACGTGAAGCACGCGAAAATAAAAAAAATATAGAAAAATCCATTTTAAACCACATAAAAAAAACCTCCAAAAATGGCAGTGGCAACATTTGTGATTGTTGTGCACCCTCCAAAAAGCATACGCATCGCAGCACCCACCGCACACACACAACTCAGCACACATATACACTAAACTAAACACACACACACACAGTTGTCTCTTTGTTTTGAGTGTGCACATTTCTCATGTATAATTTTTAATTTAATTTAATTAATTTAATTTAACAGCTAGTTATGTTTCTACTTAATTGTCTTGGTTGTTTGAGTTTATTTTATTTTCTCACTTCATTCAACAAAACACTGCATATTATTCTCTCTTTCTCTCTCTCACACATTTTACTTTTAGATAATACCCATTGACAAATTGATAAAGGGTCGCTTCCAAGATAATTTCGAGTTTTTGCAATGGTTCAAAAAATTCTTCGACGCCAACTACGATGGCAGAGATTACGATGCCAGCGGTGTGCGAGAAGGTGCGCCGATGGGCTTTGGTTCCGGTGCTGCTAAATCTCTGCCTGGCACAAGCGGCGGCGGCAGCGTTGCCAGCTCCAATAGGCGTGTGCCAATGGTGGCACAATCGCGAACAGCGGCAGCCACAACGACAGCCACAAAGCCCAGTACGTTCTCTTGGTTTGGTTTAGTTTTGGTTTTGCTTTTGCTTTAGTTTTTGTTCGTCTTAGTTTACAGCCCACACAAATCCACCCATCAAAAAAACAAAAATAATAACTTTCATCAAATACATTTTTGTACAAACATCAAAACATACACATTATTGTACATTCGGTGGCACGTTTAAATTAGCTCATAAGCGTATTTATTTATTTCTATAATTTAACAAAACTGAATGCACCAAAACTGCAAAATGACAAAACACAACAAAAAGCGCCACTTGAATTATGGCCATTTGACGCGAGTGCTTCACGTTTGTTAAATCTACTATATTTTTGAAGGTACATTTATATTAAAATTAACGTTATTTTCTTATCCAATCCAAGCAGTCTCTAAAGTGCCGCCACGCACAAATAATGCGACGCCGCCGCATCGAATGATTGCCGGCACGGGAGCTGTCAAGAAGAGCGATGCGGCTGGTGCAGCATCCAATCATCAGATCGAAGAGCTCTCCAATCAGGTTAGTTACTACCCCCAAGGAAACATTCATCATCTGTTTAACTTGATCCGTCGCTGTCTATTTAGGTAATGGACATGCGCTTGAATCTGGAAGGTCTTGAGAAAGAGCGTGATTTCTACTTCACCAAGCTCCGCGACATTGAAATACTGTAAGTTCAACTCAGTCCTTATTTAATCATTCTTTTTTAACCGTTCTTTAACTGCCGCAGTTGCCAGGAAGCCGATGAGGCTGAACCAGCACAGCTGATTCAAAAGATTTTAGACATACTCTATGCAACTGAGGTAAGCGAGAGAGTCTTTTATATATTATTAGTATGTATTATTATATAATCAATACTATTCTCATTTTTTGGAACCTCAGGATGGCTTTGCGCCACCAGACGATGCACCACCAGAGGACGAAGAGTATTAAATATAATCAACAACAACAGTCAACAGCCATCGATGATTAATTGTTTGCTGAATATATATTCAAATTCGAACGGAGAATACATTTAACACAATTTGCTATGCTAAAACCTAAACTAAAACCAAATTAATCAAAAATAACAGAAACTACAACTACAACTTCAACAAGAACAACAACTCAACTATATAAGGAACCAATAACCATCGAGAAATCACAATTCAAATGCAAAGATACACACAGAACACACAAACACACACATCATAGCACTGGTAAATGTATTGTCTAACAAATAATACACATGAGATATACATTATACATGTACATTAGTTATTAACAATTGATACAAACAATTAATTCAATTTGGTATAGCAATTACGTAATTAAAAGATTTACGAAATGGCGACAAGCAGCTTTTGGCCGATTGAATTTTCGAACAGATTAAAACAATGCGTTCAAACTGCTCAATTTTGTTAAAGACAAAGCTGTGTTACGTTAAATGCCTGGCATTCAAAATATTCGAAGCATGCAACTTGCAACAAGCAAACACGGCCGTTTAGTCGGCGCCTGCTGTTGCCATTTGGCAAATTGGACACCAACATATTGCATCTAAATTGTTTATAGTAGAAGAAATAAAAAAAAAGAAAAAACGAGGTAAAAAAACGATACAAATAAACAAAAGGTGTGACAAAAAGTAACCGACAGAAAGACTTGATGTGAAACACAAATTGTTAAAATGAAATATTTTAAATGAAATTTATAATAATTTGGTTTTTGTTTCAAATTAGGTTTTTGCTGTGTATCATATAAAGTCGTTTTTAAAAACTAATGAATTTATAATTTTTATTGACTCTTTCGTCGTTATTATTGAGTGTGTTGCTGCATAGTAGATTTGGAAAATGTGAAAGAACTCTTAGTAGTTATGTAGATGAGATGGAATTTTCAATATTCTTAGATTAACAACAGCAACAATCGATGCAAATGCATAAACTATTGAGTATAGTAATATTTAAGCCATTTTTTGCTCTGAACTCATTTTTTTAGTTCTATAATTTATGTGTAAAAAATCAATTAAATAAAAAACAAAAGCTACTATCTAATTTCTGAAAAAAATACACTGATTTATTTAGGATTTACTCTTTAAATAAACAAAAAAAGAAACAATTGTGTACCATTTGCTTGTGTTCTATAATTTTTTCTCTTGGGTTTATTTCTACGCATATGTCTGAAGAACTATTTTCATTTTCTGAGCACTAAACGCTGTAAATATTTTGTTGAGCTTGAGCACACATACACACGAACATAAACATATATATATATATATTTACAAATATTATACATTACATTCATATATATATATCTCACTTAATATACATGTGTATTGGGCTGCGAAGGCATTTATTTATGTGTGTAAAAATAACGTTCTATAATCTACAAAATAAAACATGTGTTGCTTGATTCAAAATTGTATTCTTGCATTTCTCTCATTTCGCCACATCAATATGCCACAAATGCGTTTGTTGCATGCAACCTTACAGCTATGCTAAATTATTTAACGGCCGACTGGATCTGGGGCTGCTTGTGGGTGCCATCGCAGAAGGGTCGATGAGTCGTCTGTTTGCAATTGCACAGCCAATAGTCGCCAGTCTGCTCCACCTTGAAGCGTATGGGCCTGCAATATTGTAGATAATTTGCCAATAAATTCAGACTATTTTATATGTTTTATAGGCAGCTGTTTACCTCAGCTTAATCTTGAGAAATTCATTTCTGTGCGTGCCATCGCAGATTGGTTGCGACTTGGACTTGCCGCACAGGCACCAGCTGTATGTTTTATCTGTGGAAGTTGCAACATGTGTTTTGTCGATTATGTAAACAATTTGCTTTACTGTTTAAACCCCCCTGCTGGAGGGCAATACTCACCTTTATCCAAATGCAGTTTGAATGGTCGCTTGTCAAAAATGGCGCCGTTTTCCTTTTGCAAATTAGCCGTTTGCTTATCCTCGAGTAGATTTTTGGGTATTGTTTTGCCAGCATCGCCGCTCGCTTTGGCACTGGAGCTATAGCAAACATGCTGTATAAAAAATATAGGTACATGCTTTAAGGAGATGATAATGAGAGACAATCAGCTTGGTACCCTAAACAGCCAGTTTGTGCGGAGATTGCCTCTGAGTATAATTGACATAATTTTAAGCAATTTTGATCAAGCGTCCAAAGGGAAAGGCTAAATAAATTAAACAGCTGATTTCGGCGCAAGTGTGTACATATTAAAAAATCAGCTGAACAGAAAATGGTCACCCTAAAGAGCATTTAGTATTAAATACCAAATAAATAATGTAACACGACAGATCAACTTGTTGATACTCTGAGTAAAGAATAACTGAATCATTAAATAATGTTGAAGCAAATACGAAAACCCGCATATATTTTTAAGGAAAAACGTTAGACTTTATTTATAAATACGATTTCAGGCAAGGTCAAGGTCTGCAAATCACTCAACAGATAAGACAGACTACAATACCCCAGGCGACAAAATGACAGCTTTTAGCAGATATGAATTTTTTTCGCGAATATTTCTAAAAATAGTAAATATTATTTGATGATCTAGCAGCTTTACGTAAGGTATTCCATGTACTCCAGATAAGATTCGCTTATCAAACGACCCAGTTTATAAGCTTTTTTAAATGCAACTCTGTATTTATTAATGTGTTTGTAGTGATTTTTAATATTTTTAAGTAGAGCTCATCGAGTTAATAAAACTAGAACTTGTCGGTGAATGGATAGTACTTGTGCCCGACCATGCCAGTGAATGCAATTGTGCGCTCTCCCGTGTGATATTTCTCTATGACCTGCAGATCCTCTGGCTCCAGCTCGAAATCGAAACAATTAAAGTTTTCGGCAATGCGCGATTTATTCGACGACTTTGGCAGAGGCACCACGCCAATTTGTATGAGATATCGCAAACATACTTGCGCCGCAGTGTGACCATATTTCTTGGCCAAGAGCTGCGCACGCTCATCATAGAAAAATGGTGGCCAGTTCCGCGCCGGCTGCGGACGCGCCAGCGGACAATAGGCGCAGATCACAATGCCATGCTCTTTTGCATGGGCACGCAGCGGCTGCTGCTGGAATGCCGGATGACATTCGACCTGGTTGACTACGGGCTTGATCGAACAGTTCTCTAGCACTCGCTCCGTCTGCGCCGCATTAAAATTGGACAGGCCAATGCTACGTACGAGTTGTAACTCAACAAGTTTCTCCATTTCACGCCAGGTATCCAAATAATCCACATTGGTCAGCTCCAAGGTGCCATGAACATTGCTGTCATCGTGGAATTTCTGCCCGACTGGCATATGTATGAGATACAAATCAATGTAGTCCAGACCCAGGTTGCTCAGACTGAGGCGACAGGCACGCTCCACAATCTCCGGATCATGGTGAATGCCACCCAATTTGGTAGTCACAAATATCTCCTCACGTTTAATCGTCCCGTCGGCGATCTTCTCCCTTATTGCTCGACCCACTTCCCGTTCGTTCTCGTAGACGAAGGCGGTGTCGATGTGCCTGTATCCAATGTCTATGGCGTCACGTGTCGCCTGAAATGCCTGCGATTCGAATGATCGCCAGGTGCCCAGGCCCAGTATGGGCATCTCTCTGCCATTGTTTAACTTTATTTTAGGAGCTAGTTTTGCCATTACGAATATAATTAGCCGCAAGTTTGCACTTCGTGTTTTTCCGGCTTAGCTCCAGCACGTTCAAGCTTTGATGAGCAACTGGCGCGTCGTTCTCAAATCACATTGACTGCGATTCTTTCACATACCCCGTAAGAACGATGTTCTTTATGTGGGTGTGCTGGCGTCTGTACTTGTATAAGTTGCCAAACTGTCTATCGGTTGCTTGGCATACTTAATTTATTTTAGTGTATTTTTATATCTTAATTAGAAATTCCAGCATTAATAATAAATTAAAAAGCGTTATGTCCAGCACAGGGTATTTTCAAGCACACCTTTACAATTAAACAACATCGTTGTTTCGTTGAGTCAAGAGATGAAATCATAGCTGACTTTGGGTTTTACCTACACGCACGAAAGCTTTCGCTCACGAGCTTTTAGAATAATAATTAAAATAATTTAAATTGAATATAATTTGCTGCTTTATTTTTTTTTGCTAACACATAAAATTTTATTTGATTATTTGTTAAAGATCAAAATGTTAGACATTGAAAGTTACATGGTGTCCATTTGCTTAGGTTTCTTGTAACATTAAAAGGTTATTGTTAAAATATTTGTAGCTTTGCATAAATTTATTTAGTTTTGTTAGTCACTATAAACGGTTAAAAGAGCTGCTCCTTGAACTTGACAATCAAGCATTTATATGTATGTATTTATATGTTATTTGTTAAAGTTATTTTTAAATGGTTCTATCTTTAGCGTTGCCTGTTTTTGTGGCCTTCTGCTTGTTCTTTGCACGTTTTGTATTCTTACTGTGAGCTTCAAAAAGCTTTTTTTAAGGTCTAGTCTATTTAATTAATGTTTGTAATTGGTGTTGTATTCTTACTGTGAGCTCCAATGAACATTAAAACTAGTCTATTTAGTTAATTATTTTAAAGTTCACACATATATAAATACATATGGTTGAGTAAAATTGTTAAGATTGTATTTGTTAGACATGTAAACATTGATTTGAACATTTAGTTAATTGGTTTGAACATTTACTGCAATTTTCACTGGCTCTTCACTTTAATTGGTTAACAAACATATTGTTTGAATATATAGTGCCTGGATTGTTTAAGCGGAGGTATATTTGTAGGTTTAGCTAGGATCTCTTTACCTGATTCTTACAAATTTATGCAAAGTGCTTAAAAGAATGTTGGAAAACATAACTGTTGTATAAATGTCAACAAAAATTTTAGAAATTCTTTTAGGATTGTCAAATCGAATCACAATTCAAAAATTGAAATTTTCTTCTTTTGTTTTTATCGTTATACTTTCGTAATTTAGTAATTACTGTATTTTGTCCTAGAAAGGCTACAAAATATATGAATACATTTATAGCTGTATATGTTAATATTTGACACAAAAATGTTTGAAAACGTTTCTTAAACTAGATTGATCTAAATTTATGGGTAAGCATATGTGATGTCATTTAGACAACGTATTGGTCTACATCTAAATAAACATGTATTCTACATATTTAGATGATTTTACTTATCGGAAAATTGTTTTTATATTATTGTTAATTAGCAATTCTTAATGGACGATTCAGACAGAAACTCCACATTTCGTTTGGTAGATAAAGTAATTAAAGGCTTGAAATCTCTTAAGTTCTCTTTAAATTGGTGTTTGCGTTTTCTTTTTGAGTTATTATAGTTCAAAATGAAATGTTATCATATATACCTAATAAACTAAAAACAATCGTTTCAAATTCGCAGTTATATAAAAGTTGCATTAAAAATTCATACAACTGTTTTGTGAGAAACCTCTGAACTCGTATTTTTGTCGGTTATTGTGCATTGATTGATTGTGTTGGGTATACGAGAATTATAATAGATAGTGCATAAATATAGATAATTGAATACATATACATATATATACTACGTTGAATGGTCTGGTAGGGTATAGTCCGCTACGTAGTGGTTCTTGTCTAAGTGGTATGTCGTTGTTTGAGAGACCTTCTTGGGAGAGGAGTTGGTTTCTTTCGTTACTACAATGTCCATAAATATAAGTTAACTACTTTGGCTTTACTAATTTTACATATACATACATATAATATATCAAGTGTTGCCTTTTATAAGACCTGCATAGGAGTTTAGAACTTTGAGATAAAAGACACGAAATTTTGTAGAGAGGCCCCATAAAAGTCACACTTGCCTAAAGAACTTTCTGTGGGTTCTTGTTTTAAAGTAATTCCTATTAAATAAGTACATCTTGAATGAAGCCATTTTCTTTTGTACATATTCTACAACTAATAAGGTCCCTCTCCAGTGTTTTTGATTTTAATGCTTTTACTTAGCATATTTTTACTTGTATTTTTACTTGTATTTTTACTTGTATTTTTACTTAACTCAAGAACAATTTATGTATTTTCTCTACAAAATAAAACAACTTAAAATAACTGACTATAAATGTAATTATGGTTGTATTTTATTTATGAATGTTGAATAGATAAAACAAACATGTTAAAAGAGAAATTAAAATTTAAATAAATGTCTTAGGACTACATAACTTATGTATAGTATATATTATTAACTAGCTTCAACTAGATTTGATTATACAGGTAAGTCGCTTATGCTTATGACATGCCAAATATTCGTATGATTTGTAATTTGAATTAAAAAAATAGACTCCACTTTTATATTTTTTCCTTTTCGTGTACTTTTGCATAGCCATGAATTTGAAATGGATATTCGTATAACATATTTTGTTTTTGTTATTTTTTCGTTATTGTTTAGTAAAGTTGTAGGAAATAGGTATAGTACATTGGTTTTGTTGTTGTTGTTGTTGTTGCTCTCTCTAAATGTTTAGTATCACACATGCCCATTTGTTTGTTTGTTTGTTTGCTTTTATTTTAACGCTCGTTGGGAGTTTGGTAACTCCCTTGTCCTACCCAAAGCCAAATGTTTTTGAAAGCAAAAAGTTTTCTTGTTTTCTTTTTTTGTTTCAGTTCATTTTGGAAAATTGAGATAGTTGTTTTTGTTGTAACATATTTATGTAAATTTGCCAAGCTTACATAAAATTTACTTAGTTTCTGGATAATATGAATAAAGTTAACTGATTAATTTTTTTAGGGTTTCGGCGCTTAGTTCAGAATGCACTGGTTGATCGCTAGAGGGGCAGCTAAAAACAACACAGCTAAGCTCATAACTCTGCAGCTTATTACTATTTTTATCGGTATTATTTTTTCTAAGCCCAATAAATACTCTTTATAGACACTATATACGAGCTAATTCTAAGGGACTGTACGACGACTTGTTGGTTGTTACATTAAGTTTACTTTAATTTAGCTTCCGTGTCGGTTCCACCTTCTGTGACATGGCAGTCAAAACCCGCTGATTGTCAATCACACGAAAACAGCTGATGTACGAGCGAACTTCTCCCTCGCTCTTTGGTGATGGTGGCTCCAGACCTGAAAAGAATAATGAGTTTTATATATTTTTGTTTCATTTTTGTTTATTTCAAGTCAACTAATTTTAATCAAAACTGGAAAATATAAAAAATTTAATTTGAATTAAAATGTATAATTAGTTCATTCAAATAAATTTGTCTTTTCAGGTATATTAAACATCGATATGGTTGTCAAAAAGAACTAAATATAAACGAATGCAAAGAAAGAATATCAAAATAATGAAATATAACAAATTTTAAATGTGCTATTAATATATAGAAGTAGTCAACTTTTATAATTGTATTTAGATTAGATAAATTAAAAATTATTCACAGACAAAAAAAAAAAGAAAACCTTTGAAAGGCTATTTAAGGTGGTTTAAATAAAAACATAACTAAATAAAACGATAAAAACTGGTAAATTATGTTGTTATAAAACTTACCCAAGTTGCGCGAGCGACAGAAGCGAATGGTGCGCATTGTTTGGGCCATCATGTGCATTTTCTCAAAGTTGACCAGTCCGTCAAGGCTCGTCTTGTTACCCTCGTGGGCAAAGGTCATGTCCTTGAGCAGGAGCGGCATGAAGGGAATCAGCGGCGGCTGCAGTTTGCCAACGAAACAACGGTAAGCGCGATGATTGCGACTGGGATCGATGAGTGCCTCGAATTCTTGAAAGATCTTCCGAAATTTCGATGGTATCTTTTCCCAAGTCTGATGCAACCGCGACACGGCCACATTCGACAAGCCCATGACAATCGCAAAGAAGGCATTCAGATTCTGATACTCTTTGCAGCTGTGCGTTTAAAAAATATTGTGTCACATTTCATATAGAGTAGAGAGAATTTACATATTTGTAACACTCACTAAGCGGCCAGTTTGATGAATTTGCGCACAAGACCCACTCGTTTGCTAAGACTCGGCGTGGAGACGAGCTCGGCGACAATCCAGTATTGCACCTCGTTGAAGCGCCGCAGAAATACATCCAGATTGGCAGTAATCTGTGTTAAGAGTTGGCATTAGTACGAAACTTGGGCAGCATATCTTGGCAAGCTTTAATTGCCCTAACTATTTCTGGCAACTCGTGTCAAAACTCAATTTGCAGATACATGACAAATGCTAGACTTGCAAAGGGCTCCCGGCAAACTTTTGCTATGTAGGAAAATCGCCCAAACCCCTCCCGACCAGAGTGTAAATACCTTCGCCTGCACTTTCAGCCTAATTAGCCGATTTGGCTTTCAAACTTCTCCCAAACAATGCAGCAAAACAGCCTTAGGCCATGTGCCTCAGTACGTGTCCTTTTTTCTTACCAACTTACACTTGTCGAAAATTTGTGCTGCTTCTTTTTAACTACTTAAGAATAACACCTATCCTGACCTTTTTTTTTTTTATTTAGTTTTAAGACAAAATTACTTCAAAGATATATATTCTCTTCAAGAAAATAAGAAATTGTTTTAAATCTTAATCTTTTTTTAGATAATGGTATTAATGGGTTTTTAAAAAATCGTATAATTGATCGTCAAAGTTTCAAAGTTTCAAATTAAAATAAATGTTTTTCAAAACTATCAAAAATGTTTTGCTTTCAGTTCAAAGTTAAAATTAAAATTTGTTTGTGGTTGATAATTTGTTTATTTTAATTAACATCATCTACCACAATCAAATAATGTGAACTATCCTTCTGAGCGAGCATTACCTATTTGGACAACATCTTAAATATCTACATATAACTTTATCTTGCCAAAATGATGCCTGCCTCAACCACCAAATCTTACTTAATGTAGAAGGAGTATAAATAAATTCATTAGACAAAGTCGTAAGTATTTTGATGTATTTATAAGAATAACAAAGAAGTATTTCTTTAAGTGTACCTTGCCAAAATGATGCCGGCCAAAGGTGTGATAGAGTAGCTCGTACTCATGCACCGCCCAGAATAAATCCCATTCAAAGATTGTGATGTGATAGGCCAGCTCTTTGGTGCTCAAGAGTTCCAAATCGATGTCGACTCCATCTATGACGCACTCCTGTTCCGGCAACTGGGTCTGTATCGCAGAGAATACAAAATTGTTAGGCATTAGAGGGGGATGTGAGGATTGGTGGACTGTTGTATTGACTTACCAAAGCATCTAGATGATCCTTGACGGAGACAAACAAGCGGCCATTGAGCGTAAGACCCGTCGGTATGCTAACATCATGATCCTTGAATACGGAGCGTTCGCCATTGGACTTAACCTCGACGAGGCAAAGGTCGTCGGCTCCACGGTTCAACTGAAGCTTGTCGGCGGCACAAGCCTTGATTAGTTCCGCCGTGGTGTGCATGGGGAAGCGCAGGGTGCAATAGGTGTGGTCCGCACAATATACACGGAAAATGACTGCAAATTGGAACAAAAGGATGATGTGATAAAGTGCTCCCATTAAGCAAACATTTGCAATAAACCCACTGTCATCGTCCGGCCGGATGACTGTCTTTGATGGCGTCGCATTGCCGCTGAATAGGCAAATCGGTTGTCCATTTGTGGGCAGCTTCCACTTTTGACCGGCATTCTGGTTGCGATCCTCCTGATATCTGGCCATCTGCGTTAGCACGTTGTGTATGATGCTCGTCTCCTCGTTCAGATCGGGATCGGCCTCCACCTCGGCGGCCAGATCTTCGATAAAATCGCATACGCTTGGCTCCTCGAAGGCGGCGTGTCGCACGGCCATAACCCACTTTTGCATGAATTGGATGACACGCTTCTTATAGTTGATGATGTACTCGCAATCCTCTGGCGTTTGGGCCTCATCATGCGTATCACAATGGAAGGTGCACAGCAGTTAAGGTAACCAAATCTCAGAACTCAAAGCACAACACACACCACTCGAATCTCGAATCTTGCGTATCCTGCAAATCTGTTGCTTTGACACGCACACGCACAATAACTAAAAGTGGTGGCTTAGTTTTTGGGTGGTGGCTTCAGAAAGTAGCTTCTGCCTAAGCACATCACGTAGTCCAATGCAGATTGGAGATTAGTTTCAAGCACCATTGAACCCCCCTTTTGACCACCCTCAACAGCTGTTGCCCTACATACACATTCCCAAATTGTTGACCCAATGTCCACGTGCTCTGTTATTGTTGTGTGTTTCTTGCTGTGTGTGTGTGTGTGTGTGTGTGTGTGTGTGTGTGTAGACCAGTTCAACTAGGTTGTGTCATCTGTCTCTTTAGCGTTAAGAGACTTGCTTGGCTCGAAATGGAAGTGTATCACTTCATTAGTTTCCTTAATTCTAGAAGTGACACAAAACACTTAAAACATTTGAAAATTATTCAAGATTTTGCTTGGTCTTTTAGATGAACGTGAATATATATATATATATATATATATAAATACAATATTGAATAATTATCAACAGTGGTTCCGCTCGTTTTTACATGTTTAAAGTTGCTCCAATTTTCAAAACAGAAATGCGGAAAAGTAAGAATTTTGTCAAAAACGGAAGCGGAAATGTTTTGAGTGTATTGGAGAAGGACTGATTATTTAATCCTATGGATTTTAAGTTGTTTTATTCAACCTCAACTACGGTAGAAAGGAAAAGAGTATTTATGTTTTAGATTTTAGTCTATCGAAATTTCTTGGTATACGATTTTTGAATATATTTTCGAGAGCATTAAATATTTAGCGATAGCACAAAAAGAATTCTCCATTCTTGTGCTTTTCAGTCACGAAACCGACTTAATGCTTTGGCTTTCAGTTTGTGGGTGTGTCTTTCCGTGTGTGTGATTCCTTGTGTGTGTGTGTGGTGTATGTGTGCGTGGGATGTGTGTGTGTGGTTTGCATGCTGCCAACACTTAAGCTGTCGTTGTGGATATGTCTGTTGACCTTCCTATCCTCATCCTTTTGACTCCTACTCTAATATCCAACCCAAGAGAGAACGTGACTCCTCTGTCAGTTGGTTTTCAGCCGAGTGCTTAATAGACTGCGGTGGCAATGGGCGTGGCGGGGCGGAGGTGATGGGTGGAGATTTGGGGCAGAGTGTTTGCATTTTAAAAGTGACGCGTTTAAAGTGGACCATTTGGGGCAAGTAGGAAAAGTTCTTTAAAGCAGACTTGCTGACCGAGTTTCGAATTGCTGGTTGCCTCAAAAAATTCAATTAAATCGAATTTAATATTATTTGCTCGAATTTGGTTGTAAATCAAATCAAAAAGTTTTTATTGAGAGCAACATAAAAAAAAACACTAAATTTTGCAATAAATGCTAGCTGTTTGCGGCGAAATTGTTTGGAAACTGGACGCGTTGCCCGTCGGAAAATTAAATATTTACAAAAAGGGAATAATAATGTTGTAAAAAAGTAAAGTGAATAACAGTCAGAAGGTTATCTCAGCAGTGGTTACTTATAGAGTTTTCGCATACAACTCACAGTTTAAGTTAATATCGCAAAATTATGACTTGTTGCTGTGTGCATATTAAAAAATTATTTCTTCAAATAATCTGGGCTCCAAAAGGCAAAAATTATACCTTTTTCAAATTCAGGGAAAGTTTTTCTTAAGATGGATAAAAAAAGGACAAACATTGAACATAGGATTTTTGATGGATCTGTGTATGTATGTTTCTATATGTAATTAAACCATAGGTAATCTAATCTTGATCAAACCTCATCCAAACTGTGCGTCTAACCGCAAATATATATTTATGTGTGTGCTTTCAATGGGGATAAGAATTTAGTTTGTTTTGTAAAAAGGATATTAATTGGCCAATTCATCGACGAGCTGCACCACAGGCATAAACACGATATGCGTGAGCAGAAAATCATCGAGAAACGGATCCATTCCGGTGACCGTCTGTCCCAGGCGCGTCTCTAGCAAATGTTCGAGCATTTTGTTCGGTGTGCCCGACATCACGGTATATCTGATAATGCAATATAATAATAATAGCAATTAATAATAATTATGTTACTTTCAAGATAAGATGGTGATAAGAATGCCATCAAATTGTGGAGTTTGCTGTCTCGTGATTTCAATTAAAATTAACGTATGGCGACTGGTTGCGTTGGTGTAGGTACAATTGTTACATAATTGTCACTCACTTGAATGCTGAATGTTGTCCACGTTGTTTTGCAACTCGCTCCAGCACTAAAACATCTTTGCCGTGCTCCTGCAATCTCAGTGTATTGGCCTCGACATCACGCAGGATGCGATTAAAGTGCTCCTTATCCACTCGCAGCAGATGGCAATTGTTCTCCTTCAAAACGATTGTAGCAGCTCTGAAAGCATTTTTTTTATTGGTTTTGTGTATTTTTTTTTGTCAATTTGAAAAAGTTTAAAAAGAGCTTTAATCAACTATTAAACTTAAAACTCGAAGAATTCTAAACAATATTTTGTGTCAAGTATTCCGCATTGGCAGCAAACTTTTAATTACATCCTCGTAAACTGTTTACAAATTAAACTGCCTTTCCATCTCCCCTATAATTTGAAAATTTCTATCATGCAAATAAGACGTTTCCATGAAAAACGCATTTCGCTGATAACAAGAAAATCGATGCAATCCAAGCTTATTAATTAGTATTCTTTCCAAATTTCGTCATTGGGATTCAAATTTAGAGCTGCCTTTCATTCATGTACTCTGCTGTTGGCTATTCATTTTAGTTCCTTGTATAAATGTAAATAAAACATTTTAAATAACATTTAATTGCATTAGGCATTTCAGCTAGTTATTGATGCAAAAGTATTATATAATTGATTTGTACATGATAGCTAACAAGTCGGATATAAATATTTAGACTTTTTTTTTTAAAAATATGAAATGAGCTAATAACTTTAGTGCAAAGTTCGCATTTAGTTAAAAAAAACTTATTTGTCAAGTATGAACATGAAACGCTGCGAAGCTCAGCTAATTGTTAATGGCAAAATATCATATACAGTCGACTTTCAAGTGGCTGCATTAAAATAAGAAAACATCACATGAAGTTGCTCAAGTATGAACATTGGACGCTGCAAAGCTCAGCTATTATAAGATAAATAAACATCACATTCTTAGAAGAATAAAGCTCAGCTATTCTAGACCCTACATAGAGTCACTCTACAAACGCTGCAAAGCTCAGCTAGTTTAAGAATAAACATCACATGGAGTCGCCCTACAAGCTACTCCGTTAATATAAATAAACATAACATGAAGTCGCCTTACAAGCGGCTTCATATGTATTTAGGTTTAAGATTTTTATATAAAATAAAGAAATGCTCATCAGGGCAAACAGTTCGATTCTAAACGTCGTCTCATCGTGTTGACTACACCACATACGTGTTTCCCACACTTATGTTTAAGTAAAATATTTAATTTGTTAGTTCCGAAAATTCAAAATGTTTAATTTAAGCTTTTTGTAAATTTATCTTAAAACAGCACAAAGCAAAAATTTTACTGACAACCAAATATATTAATACTTTTTTAGAATTCTGAAGCTTTGTTCAATTTGAAGCCTTCCGGCTAAAAGCAATTTGTTAAAAGCTGTTGCCGGTCGAAGTGCTACTTTCAGCCCTGGCAATTGGCTCATTTTAAGGTTTTTTTTTTCCCCCAGAGAATGTGAGGCAAATGTGAAGCACATTTTCTCTATTTTGCTAAAAAAAAATTTTGTGTCAATATTCAATTATTAGCTACAAAATATTTTGCTCTTCTTATCTTTGAGCAGCTCCAAAAAAGTGTATAATGCTTTTAGCCGGCTGCAAGAGTTATTCTAGTGGCCCCATTGTAAATGTTTATAATATATTACTTTATTTTTATACTGTAAGTTGGCCAAAAGTAAAGTTGCGAGTAGCTGCCCAACTCACTGAGTAAGAGATGAAAACGATTTACAGCGAATTGTTGATGATCTGGCTTACACTTTGCTAACTGTCTAAAAACTTTTATCTTGAAAAAAAACTTTTATGCAAGCGAACTGACAGTTTAAAATGTTGTGCACTTTGTAAAAAGGGGAAAACAAATTCAAATGGATTCACCCGGATGGCGGAGGGCAAAGAGTTTACTATTTCGACTGCTTACCTGGGTGCGTCGTTAATCAAAGCCAATTTGCCAAAATCATCGCCAGTCTTCAGTGTGGCAACGGTGCCTTTGCCATGTATCACAACATCCACAGATCCTTTGAGTAATATATACCAGGAGCGGCCCTCGTCGCCTTGATTGAATACTGGGTTTCACGTCGTTGTAATTGATGTAATGGAGCGCAAGATGATAATAAACTGATTAAACCAAGTCGATCTTTTTCTATAATCTTGTATACAAATTAGCTGAACTTTAAATGCTTTAATTAGCCCGTGCAGTTTCTAGTTTATATATAATTTCTGTAGATACCAGCTGCAGTTTCTATACATTCAACACCATATATCAAACTGTAATTTGTTTTTCTTTTTGATAATTAACTCCACTTTCAGAGTATACATATATAAAAATATATATTCTCAGTCGGTTACTGCAGCTACATCGATGTAGTCAATATCATAAACGAGATATTTTGATTACCTTTGCAACATTAATTAAAATGTTATTTTTAAAATCAAAAAAATGGAAATCTAATTAAGATATTAGCAAAAAATAATTTTATTATTAATATGGTAGCTTCGCGTATGGCCAACTGAGCCATTAGCTCTGATTATTGCATGAATTCAAGATTTTTGTTGTCGGATTGAGGGCTTCTGCATTTTATATTGGCTAATGCAAATAAGCTAAACATATATCATAATTTTGACGAATATTTGTTTAATCTGCAGTTCTTGAACTCAAATTGCACAGTTAAAACAATACTCACATATGGTTCCAGCCTGTGCGTGGGCCTCGAATACAATTATCGAGGAAAGTTCACGTTTGATGCTCGTCGACAGATGGGAAAGGGCTGCTATGTGGACAAGTTCTTCGAATACCAGCTCCAGTTCCTCGGGAGTGCGCTCATGTGAACTGTTTGTGTGTTGTGTGGGCAAACGCAGAGATTTGATTATAAGCAAATATCAGCAATTGTTGTCTCTCTGTTCGACAAAGTAACTAATTGACAAGCCAAGCAAATATCAATCATACGCACTGTGTGTGCCTGTTTGCTCTGCATACACACACATTGCGTGTGTGTGCGTGTGTTTGTGTGTGGTTATGTGGTTTGTGGTTACAAGCGAAATAACCATTTTGATTTAAAGCAAATTTCTGGTACTGCATTCTTTTGGCATTTGCCATTAATATAATCAATATTTCACACTTACGGCTTGCGCAATATCATGCGCAATGTGGCATCTGGACCACGTTGAAAGAGTGCACTCAATGCCTCACGAATGTGCTCATTAGCTGCACTGAGATCCTCAGCAGCTGGTAAGCCTGTGGCGGATGCTCCGCCTTCTTCGTCCAAGCGAAATCGATACAAAAAGCATTTATCCTTGAACGGCTGCTCCTTGTTAACTGCAACATGTTGGACACAATGTGTTAAAATGTGTTAATTGCTGCATTAATTGCACAGCCAATGGGCGATTGAGTCGATTCAAAAACCCCTTTCGAACTACACCCATCACACTCACCATGTGTCAGAACGCCTTCCTCAAGCAACGCCTGCCACATGCCAGCCGCCTGGGCCCGAGTGTGCACAATGGGGGCCAAGTTAAGCAACCAGTCGACCAGTTCCGTGCCGGGCGCACACTTGCGTATTAACTTTCCCGAAACCTGAGTACCAAGAAATGCCGTAATTGCCGTTACAATTGATTACATACATCATATGTGTTGGCTCTTTCGCAAAGTTAGTTGCCAGCCATTAGGCCATTAGGCCATTTGGCCATTACTCACCTTACGATCCTTCAAACAGCTTGAGTTATTGACCACTAATAATGTACGCAGCGCCCAGCCCATGCGGTTCATAGCAGGACTCGGCGTCTGTCGATTGAAAGAATAAATTGCAAGGATTATGGATTAAAACAACCATTTTTAGTTACATAAACTGCACTTAGAGAAGCAATCGGGGCGCAAAATAAAATCGAGATTAACGCTAAAAAGCCTTTTTTTAGAAAAGCGGTTTTACGAACAGGATATAAAATGAAGATATTCAAATCATTTTTATACAATATTATTTCAAAGGCAAACTTTTTTTTTTTTTGAAAATTAAGCAATTTAATTTTTGAACAACAAAATAGTCAACCTTTTGTTTTATTATAAGCTATTAGCCATATAGAATATGAACAGATGCATAAGGAATCTTTAACCTATTCAATTTAAAATTATTGTTTCAATAATAAATAAAATAAATAATAAATATAACTGTGACTTACGAAATGAACATGATTTTTTCATTACTTAAGGGTGTAATTTTAAAAGAAAATATTATACAATTGAATTATTTTTGAAGTACTAATCCGAGCTCTGAATTTATTTAATACGCTTTTGAGACACAATTTAAAACTAATAAAAACTTTGTATAATAATTTGTTATATTAAAGTATTTGTGTATGCTGCGAATTAAATAATTAAATTTGCAATATTCAATTTATGTTTGCGCTACCAGAACTAGTAAATAAAAATAATAATTGTCATTTTCTTCTCTGTAAAAATTTCATATTTGTAATTCTCCTGAAAAATATGTGCAACATTGATAAATGACTCAATCAGTCAACCGTCCAGCTTTTGGTTAAAAGGGAATTAACCCCATTTTGAAGATGTACAAATTACATAGTCTCTATGTCAACTCTGGTTCTGACATTGTATTAATTAATAATTGCTGTGTACCAGAGTGTTTGTGTATGTGTGTGTGTGTGTCTGTCTGTGATTTATTTCAGTTATACATGAACACAAATACACCCACACAATCACAATGTATGAACTAATTGCTTACCTCTGTAATGGGCAGAGCTGGATTCGGGTGATCCGGACTTAGTGGGCGTTTTGTGGGCGATGTGGCAGCTGCAGGCTGTACGCCCGGACCAAATCCTGAAAATAGAATAACGGAAATATGTATTAATAAATGCGCGCCTGCGGTCGTCAATCAACAACAAAAGAATTTATATTATTTATCATAGAATATTAATTGCGATTTCATAATTAATGTACAACAATGATCACAATTAAAATTGACTGATAGTTTGTCACATACCATTCTTTAATTTGCAATTTGTAATAATGTCATTCATCAACTCCTTGTTTTTCTGCAATAACAAATAGGTAATGGATTAGCTATTTTGATTTTTATCTGCTTATAAATAAATATAAATATTTTTGCTGTTGTTGCTGCAAGATTGCTCACTGCAAGAACACACGCTGATGACGCGTACATTGCTCATTTCGAATGCCGTTGACTGTGAACGTTGCACGCGACGCAGCGCCTTAACAAAAGCAGAAGTGGCGCCAGCTGCCATTGTTGTTCTTCTTGCTGTTGCATACAGTTGCTGGTCGCTGCCACTGGCCAGTGTATAGGCCAGCAGCAAGCACGGCACCTCCTCATCGCTAGCGACAAATTGGCCAGAACGACGCCTGAATTGGCAATATTCGCGATGCCGCTGTCGAAAAAGTTCGTCAGCTGACATTTGCACGCACACAGAACAAATTGACTTTCACTTTCTGTTTTCACTTTCAGCTCTGAATTTGCTTGCACATAATTTTTTATGTTTTGTTTGTTTTTTATTTTTTTGTTTTTTTAGCTAAGCGCCACAAGGTAATTTCTCTCAAACGTCGCCAAGTGCACTGATAAGCTGATTCTCGCATTGCCACTGCTCGTTTCATTGCTATTGTTTCGCCTTATCAGGTACTTGTTAGGGTTGCCGAAGTGCCCGACAAACGCCTCGCTATTAATACACATAGAGAGAAGAGAAGCTTGAAATTCGCTATACTTTTTCGTGCCGAGGGCAGCTGAAATAATTATCAAGAAATTATTTTATTTAATATATGCACCCAGAACTCTTACAACACCTTGGAATCATTTCACTATAATCCTGCATAGAACATCATTTTCTAAACAGATAGAGAATGTTATTTCAAATGTCATTTATCCACATAAAATCATATTCATATAAATATCCTTAAATTGTAGGCATTAAATATTGCTCCCTTCGCTCATATGATAATTAATCATAATTCAAAACATATATTCACAATTGAGCTGATAAGGAGGCACAAGTACTCCTAACTAAGAATTACTCTCAGCGTTTACAAAAGAAATTATTCACTCTCATGCAATACAAATTAAATTTGATTAATCATTAGTATTCTAAGATTACAAAAAGTTTCAAAAAGTTTGTAAAATTATTTCATTTCATTTGAATGAACTTGCTTGACATATCCGGACCTAACGCAAACATTATCTTATTTCTGATATATCAACCGAGTCAAAAAAATTTACTATTTCTGAATTTCATAAAGAATTCATATTTAATATAGTTGTTCTAGATTTCTTTTTACAATACCCTTAAAGTAATTATATTTTGTGGCAATAAAAAATAGTTCCAAAAATATTGTACCTTAAATTAACTTTTTTTTTTCTTTTGAAATAGTTTCACATTATTTATAAAATAAAAAATAAATATATTTTTTTTCATATTATTGTATTTTTTCCTAAGTGGTACTAATTATTTGCGGGTTGTGGTGATTTTTTTTTTTATAAACACTCATGGTTAAGCACATGGCAAGGGCAAGGGCAAGGGTAAGGGCAAGGGTAAGTGGCCTGCATGACAGTGAATTTATATATTCTTACTCGTTCAAGCTTGGCAACACTGGGCACTGGCACAAAAGATAACAGCCTTTATGGTGCCGTCGGTGTTGGCGTCGGCGTTGGAGTCTACGTTAATTAAAAGCATTTTACTTATCAAAAACGCACAGCGGGAGCAATGAGCGAATGCGATAGTTGTCATTAGATATGATGAGCCCAATAATTATGTTCAAGTGGGGTAATGAGCGAGGTTGATCGCCAAGTTCCATTTCTATTAACTTGAAACACAATAGAATACTTGGCTATAATAATTATACTTGTTGAGTGCTGGCTCTGTGGCGCCTGCTTGGAATTTAATTAGGACTATTGTTTTGGCCATATTGACTGGAAGAGTACAAGTGGTTTAATTGAAGACCAATTTACTCTAAGCCTATTAAGAAAATTGCGATTTAATTTTTATGGTAAAGGCACGCTTAATATAAAGCTTAAAGAAAAATTAATTATTAAAAATAATTAAAAAGCGGAAATTAATCAATTATTATTAAAATGCAATTAATTTTAATGATTTTTTAAAAGCATTTCACATGCCTTCTGGCTGAAGCGTAGCCTTGCAGCACTTTGAAACTGCGCTAGTTGCAACATTGAAGAGGCAGCTAAATACCTTGCAATTTGCGTGTCAAACGCAATTATTTCCATTTCACCTACAGGCTGCGGAAATGAGAAACGGAAGTTTGTTGTGACACAGCATGTGGCAAATTCAGTTTTAAATTTGAAATTTTGGAAATTCTTGTTCATATGTAACTGAATTAAAAGCCAAAATCAAAACACGCAGATTTCCAGGCACATTTCAATGACAATCGATTGCAAATTATTTTTGCATTTAATTTGGGACATTTTATGAGCCCCAATAAATTTCAAAATTCCCAACAGTCCGCATGAATTGTCTGGTGCTTTGTAAAGCAATTGTACCCTGGCAAACAGGTGGTATACGTAATACGCAGTCCATAAATAATAGAAATGCGCAACAGCATTCGGGGCCAGCTGAACAACATGCACCATTGCATGTTGCATTGAACAAGCGTTTTATTTATTTATATATTTATTTGTTGGCAAAGCACAAGCTGCCATCGAGTGCATGTGCAACTGCAACTTAGAACAAGAAGCACATAGCGAATGATATAACAAGCTAAACAAGAGCGTTCCAGTTACATACATATGTGTATATATTTAAGTATGCAGCGAATAGTTGTATTTACTTGCAACCGTTACGTGTGCAGTTCATGCACATTAAATTTACATACAAAATGCAAGTAAATGTGTATGAAATGCGTAATGGAAATATAAAAATATATTTTAAAGTATAGAGAATGTCACCAAGGGATTTATATGTATACTGTAAATGATAGTAATATTAAAAATTAAACATAAACAAAAAAAAATAAACGAGTTCTTTGCTAATAAGTTTATCGCGTTTGAAAACATAATATCCAACATTTTTTTTGTATCTATGCTGCCAAGCTCTTAAATAATTGAAGACTGAGAATATTAAGCACACTTAGCAAAGAATTTTAAAAAAATCTTTAGTTAGTCGATCGAATTTTTAAAAAATTTAAATGCATTTATATAAATATTTCAAATATTTTCCATTACTAAAAAAATAACTAGAAATGCAATACAAATATATTTAAAATTAATTTATAGATTTCCGAAAAGGTTGAAAATTAGTTCAAATTTAATTATTTGCATTTATATACTATCTAAAATGTGGGCGATAATAATAACAACAAACAAGTTAGTTTCCAAGTGAACATATAAAAACAGTTATAAATTTCGAAACTTGTTTCCTAAATTTTGGATAAGGAGCGTGGATCTACCAGGTATTTAAAAAAGACTATGATTCAAACTTAATTTTGGATGATAAATATTTTTCTTTCTTTTTTGTTCAATGAAATTCGCTGCCTTATTTAGAGTTAACTTATTAGGTTGCAAGAGTATATAAGCTTAAAGTCCCGGAAGTTAACTTTTCCTACTGCTGTCTGCCATTTCTGCAGTGAAAATAAAAATTTGTGCACAAATCAAACAATTGCCAGGCGCTTACTCTGGCTCAGCACACAACAAAACTCGCAGTTGGGTGTGAAAATTTGCAGTAACAACTCTTCGCGTAATATACTTTCAATTTAAACTGATTTAATCGCATTTACCAGCAGAAGATGTGGCAGTCACAAATGCAACATTTTATGGCGCAAGCTTTAACAGTGAGTGTCTGTGTGAGTAAGTGTAAGTGTGTGTATGTGTGTGGCGAAAAGTTTCAGCTTTTGCACATTGCGTATACGTAATATATGTTTGCGCTGCGTGCTGCATCTACTTTGTTATCCATCCCCAGCCGGCAACCACCAGGCAGCTGTGGGTTAGGCAATGTGGCCACAATTTGAGGTAACTTTCCTCTTTATTTGCTTTAGTAGCTTTCTTTTTTTTTGTAACCCAAAAGGTAAATATGCATTCATCATCTTGTGTGTGTGTGTGTGTGTGTGTGTATTTATATGTGTGTGTTTCTTATACCTTTTGTGCGTGTTCGCATTCAATGTGAGAGCATTGCTGTCCCCAAGGACAAAGTTCTTCTGAGGCACGCCCTTAAAATGGAATGTTTTGTAAACTCGCAACAATGTTTGTGGTATCAAACTTTTGGCAGTATTTGACATTGGAATTGAAAACCGCATTACCTAATTCTGTGGCATTCATTTTGTGTAAGATTTCAATGCAAATATAATGGTTCTGATTGTACAAGACTAAACTGGCAAAGGTGCCATAAAAGCTAGTTGCAAAAAAGTAAGTTTCAATATTCCCATCAAATTCAATTAACTTTGTTCTCATTGATTGCAAATACACAATTGCACTGCAAGTAATTGGTCTTTTAATTAAGTTATTTATTGATTGACATTAATGACTAATGCCATCGATCATCCCCCTAAGACTTTAATTCAATTTGGTAATTGACCAAAATATAGAAAGGGTATAATAAATATTGACAATAATTCAACGACAATTTGACAAACGCTTGGCATATGTTGATGACCTCAGGGTTAATTTGGATGGGTTTCGTTGCCTAGTCTGGTCGCTTCATTAATTGTTAATTCAAATTTTAATTAAATACTTTGACAATACAAATACCGCAAAATGCTCTGCCACGCCAGGAAGACAAGACGAGAAACTTGCCAGAGGCTCAAATATTCAGGACACAGCTGCTCATTAGCGACGCTCGACTAGCCGTGTGTGTGTGTCGGTGTGTGTGTGTGTGTGTGTCGGTGTGTGTGTGTGTGTGTCGGTGTGTGTGCTGCTTTTAATGAGGGCTTGACAAATGCTTAAGATAAGTACCAAAAGCGACTCCTCTGCCATTTTATAAATAAAATGACACTAGCTAAACGAACTGCAAGTCAGACCAATTAAAGATTGGAATTGAAATGAATGAAAGTGTGCAAATTATTACAGCATTAATGGAAATGCCTTCTGCTTGTGTTATTTTGTGTAGCATACTCATATCAATAAAGTATCTAAAATTAAGAAATTTTCAGATGGTATGTTTCTTAAATGCAGGTTCGCTGTTTCTATAAACCAGCCAACTAACTTAATAAACAAGAGTTTTATTTTTACCTGCTATAAATTTATCACTTAATAATAACTAATATTTATAAAGACAAAAAGGTCTTTATGATTTGAAGAATTTTCCATACAGCCCAAAAAGTTAAAAGCTACGAAACCGAAATGAAACTTTCAAAATCTAATTGCTCACATTATTATTTAGAAAACAGATTTCTGAGCCTAAATATTATGTCTTTAAAAATGCATGGTTTTTCATTTTTTAACTTGGGGACACGTTTTTCTAAACTTTAGAAAAAGAAATCTAATTTCTGTATTTTATTTATGTTACGTAGAAAATAATTACAATAGAAATACTAATAAAATAAAAAAATGTTCTGAAAACTAGTAAAACTTTTCTCATGTTGAACATTTTGAACATTTCGAATTTATTCTAAAATTAAAATAATTTGGCTATTCATTACGATTATTTTCTGAGTGTAGTACTTAAATTTTCCTGAAAGATTTTATTTTGGCGAACTTCTTTTTTGTGTCACTTTAAGCCAGTGTCATTCCACAAGACACTCGACTTGCAGTGAAATATTAAAATATGTTTTTACAAGAGTACTTATGGCTGTGTGTATATATTTGTGGACATTCCGTGTGCTTACCTCCCAGATGAGTCGAAAATCCTGCTGTTCGACGCGAAGCAGCTCGCAGGTTGTCTTGGTCACGACGGTGCTGTCCCGTGGCAGGTCGTGGAGTATTGATTCGCCAAATGTGGCGCCCACGCCAAGATTACACAAAGTGACGGAGCTCTGCAAAGAAGATAAAGTGGAAAAAGAGGGTGGTGAGCCAGGGAGTGCAAAATTTGTATGTGGGACGAGAGGAGTCTGCGGGCTTAAAAGCTGCTGAGTTTTAGTACCATAAGAAGATAAAACATTTCTGCGGCAGGTGTTGGCTCAGAAACAACCCCCAACCCAGATGGCAGCTGACTTTGACCGGTTGTGTTTGCATTTCAGAGAGCTTCCTTTGTCTGTATGGGCTAATTGCTTAATGTGCCACAATTTGTTTGAATGACTTGTGCCAGATAGTTAGCAAATATTTGCTTACAAGCTGTAATCGCTTCATTCCACATAAGGTTTGCCAATATTTTCCAAACGGAAGTTGTCAACTTATAAAACCGGAAATGATGTGACAGCCCACATAGCAAAAACCCAATTCCATACGGAGCTTAACCCTTTCCCTGACTAACCGCAACTTTGCGATGACATTTCATTTTTGAGAGCATGGCAATTTCTGCATTTTGCGGCTTATAAGAAATGTTCAACTTGTAGTAAATGTATGTTTGGCAGATTAGAAATTTCCGCATGTATGTATGAGCAGAACTTTTATGTTTTAGACATCAAATATTGATACCCAAAGGAATTTCGGCTTTCAACATGAGATTAAATTTCTGACAAAGTAAAGATGTGTATTTTGTCTCTTAAAATAAATAAGTAATTATGTAAATATTTATGAATCTGCATTTTTTAAAAGCCGTACATATATTTTTAAGCCAACAGTTAATATATTTATATGTCATACAAGTCGTCTTGATATATCAGTACGTAAACAAATATAAATACGATAGAATTTTAAATATCTAAATTATGTATTATATTCTTTACTTTATTATATAAATAAATATAATAATATATATAAATAATTTGTTTTGTACATTTTTAAAATAGATTTGGTAACACGAATAAAAACGAAACTTCGCCAAATTTCAATTAAAAATAAAATAATAGTAATAATAATAGACTTGACATAATTTAGAATATAATGTGTAGAAATGGAATACATGGAATATTAGCAGATATATTGTAAGTGGTATCACCCAGTTGAGCACTGCTCATTGGAGTATTTTCTTGAATTTGTTCCTCAGCTTGCATCTGCGGTTTGTGCGCTGTTTGCTGCTGTTTTGCGTTTCGCAGAAGTTGTCTTCTGGGCATCACTCGAGGGCCCAGCCTCATTTCAGTTGGCTTAAGTCTGGCTCTGGTCTGTGGCTCTGAGGCAGTGCATGTAATTGGCTTAACAAGACTTACACACGACCGCAAAATTGTTAAACTCACATTAGTCGACAGCTTGAGTGTGTGTGTGTGTGTGAGTCTGTGAGTGTGTTGTGCTGGAGTTTTCTTTACAGTTATTACACATACAGTGGGCTTTCGAGGTAAGTGCCACAACAGCATCAAAGTTTTAAGATGCGCTATAAAACATAATTTAATTATTTCTGCGCTGTGTAATTATAATTGTTGTTTGTTTGTTGCTTTTGGTCAAGTGTTGACTTTAGTTTCTCGCGACCCATTTCAAATTTTCATTAACTTGATTTGATTTATGAAGACTTTGGTTTTTGGCAAGCCAAAAGTATTTCCTGCTTTTTAGCTTTTTGACCTCCTTTGAGGAAGTTAATTGCTTTCTCATTGTAGTTGCCGAAAAATTTGTTTTCCCTAATTTTTAGATCAAATCTTTGGGGCGCTTATAGAGTCGAAGCACATGTTGCGAACCGCAACGTAAACATTATCAAATTTAAGTACTACTGGAAAAGCAATTAAGTTAAACATATAAACGAAATCGCAATAAAAAATACATGTTTATCTTCAAAATAGGATTCTATTAAAATATATTAAATAATCAGCTACACTTAGCTCTGAGGTTTATTATTCTATCGATTTTTTTATTATTATTTTTTTTTTGCTTTCTGTTTTATCTAAATGTTTATATTTTTTCTGTCTTCCATTTTTCCACATTTAATTTTGCTTGTGTTTTTCTTCCTTTGATATTTGTTTTATTCATTTCCGCTTCTGTTTTTGTTGAATTTGAATTTGTATACCCCTTAAAAATGAATCAGAGTGGAGTAATAATAATAATATTATGGAAATGAGAGCAAAGATAACAGAATCCAGATTGAAATGGTTCTGTATACATATAAATATCAGATAAATTAAATAACATTAAGAATTTAATTAAAAGATAATTATTTGGTTTATTTCTGTGGGACCTACAGGGTATCAGGTACTCGACAACAGTTCCTATTCTTGGTTCAATCAATTTTCACAACCCCTATTAGCTCTTTGTTTCGCTTTGTGGACAAATCCCATTGATAGTTGGATTGGATTGCATTGAATGGCCGTTTGAGTTGGACAAGTTATTGTTCACCCACTCCTTATTAATCTTTGTTATGGTCCAAATAAGAATAGGGCTTTGTGCTTTTTAATTGGAATCTAGTGCAAAAGAAATGCACAGCCATTGCCACAGGCCTTTTATATTGAACAATTTTCCACTGTTTTTATAGTGAAATTAGCTAAAGGGTAAACATGGCACGCTTAATAAACATAGCAGAATATTGAATATCTTCTTTATATATCTGCAAATATATATTTATTCGCATAACAGAAGCAAGATTGGATTTTTTAAAATTTATTTTAAATAATCATGAATTCCAAATATATTAATAATATTCTATGACTTTTTATTTTATTTATGTTTCTTATAGTTTTGGGTAAGAGTTTTAAATGTTGAATAAATTTAATTGATATTCATCAACAAGCAACTGCTTATTTAGTTTCAATTACACTTAAAAATTTGAATGAATTTAATGATATATCGATGGGTCTCTAATGCCACATGTCTGTCCCTGAACTTCATTCGATTTTCGCCAATAAATAGTCAAAGACTGCTTACAAAAATGTCAATGCTGGTAATCCTTTACAAATATGTAACCACATTTAAAACTGAATGACAATTCACATATAAATCCACTGAAAAGCTCAGCACTTTCCACACACGTATGAAAGATACTTATTTATATCTGAATGCCTCCATAAGCACAAGACAGCGCAAGACAAATATTTAACATTCAAACACATGTACACGTAACTTATACTTATATATATATATATATAGGATTATATATATATTTATATCTGCATCTGGCATAAATGTAAGCACGTACTTTTTACATACTTTTTGTACTCGCAAATGCAATGCAATGTTTTACCTTTGCATAATGTCGCGTTGATTGCTCCACGTTATATGTACAACTGCGGCGAAATAACATTTTCGTATCTTTTTTTCTCTCTCTTTTTTTTAATGTTTCTTTCTTTTATTTTAGGTTTGCGACATATTTTGCATATTATTTGTAAATTTTGAAATCCCGACAACCAAAAAACACAAGCCTGCAAATGTTTTTGTTGGCTTTTACATGCGTTTTTATATCTTTGAATGAAAATCGCAAAACGTGTAATATAATAAAACGCAGCAACTACATAATAAATATTTTGTTGTTGTTTTAATTCTTATTTTTGTTTGTTCAAGTGTTAATGCAAGCAAATGTTTTGTGGCTAAAAAAGGCAATTCCAGTTTATCTATAGGAAAAAAAAAACAGTCTTTTTTGGTCAAGTAACTGAACTTTTACTCAATATATTTAACTATAATTATTGGTGTTATTGATGTTTTTGGTTTTATTTTTAACGCGTACCACTTTTAATTAGTAGCCAACTGGGCACGAAGTCTAAAACGCTCTACGAGATGTGCTCGCCAAGTTGTGCAACCGCGCGGCGTCGCGTCGTAAACTGAACTGAAGTTTGAAATTGCCGCCGCGTCACACGGCAGAGTTTAAATTAGCAACAACGGCGACATAACCCTCAGGTGTGTGTGTGTGTGTGTGATTGTTTGGTTTTGTGTGTTGCTGCTCTTTGTTCAACGCGGATGGAAGTTGCTGAAGTGTGGCAGCAACACTGGCAGCCACAACTTGCTGTGGCGTGTCGCAAATTGGAGCAGCAACAGCAACAGCAACCGCAGTAGCCTTAATCAGCCATGCAAAATACGCGTATCTCATATCTCAAATGGTCAGCGACGACAAAAAACATATATATAACAATTTTTGCAAACAAAGATGTCAACAAACATTTCAGCTCTGTTTGGTTTGGCTTGCATGTTGCAGTTTATGTTTGTTGTGTGTGCAGCTTTCACTGCTCTTGCTGGCAACAACTGCAACTAATCCACTAAAATAGAGTACACACACCACCCACCAACCCACCTCCTCAGCTGAGGGAACAAATGCTGCTGCGCTTCAAGAATTTTACATGCACACATGTGCAACACTTCCGTCTCTGGCAGCAGTTGTTGCAACAATTGCAATTGAAATTGCAACTGAAATTGCGGTGGCAACATTACTGCTGGCCTGAAGGAGTGTGGTTGTGGCTAAGCTTTTGTTAAGCCCACAGACATTGTCATGATTATTCTTGCTAATGGCAAATTGAATATGAAATGTGCTTACACGAGGAAAAATTAATTGATCCACATTAAGCCACAGAATAGTTCTTTGTGTGAGCACAATTTGTGTGCTGCTTCATTAAAAATTAATTTCAGAACAAATCATTTCGGTTATCGACCCACACTGTCTCATAGTTGAAAATAGAGTATAATAATTCTATTTAAATTAATACAGTACAAAATATTTCATAATAAACTTATAACAGGTTTATTTCAGTCATAAGCACACACTTAATATAAAAATAAAATGCTAGTAAGAAAGTATAAATTCAAGTATGAATACAAAAACGATTGTTAATAATTTGAATGATAATTAATTTGACATATAAATATTCACACAAAAAAGTCCACTGCATAAAAAAATAATAAATTAAATATGTATGAATAAATTAAATATATTATAATTTATTGCAGCTTTTTTTAAAAAGATTAATAGTATATAAATGCGTTAATTGAGCTATATTAATAATTTTTAAATACATAAATAATGAACTTACTCTTTTTATTAGTTAAATAATAGTTTTTTAATCCCTTTGAAGTAGCAGATATGTAATAATAAATTAACTTTTTGATTTATTTATTTTAAGATAGAATTTTCAAATAAAGAAATAAATAATTATCGTTGTTCATTTAAAAATTATTTGTTATTTATTTATTTTACTTTTATTTATTACTATATTTTTTTTATTGTATAATTAGTATTGTGTAATAGTTAACTTATATGCGATAATAGCTTTATCCACTTTTACTTTTTCCTACAACATTTTCAAGATTTGATCAGTGTAACTTGCAAAGTGCCAATCAGCAAGTAATTTGCTGCAACTCAGCAGTAAATTTTATATTCGGAGTCTTCCTTTAATTAAGCAACGCTAGTTGGCATTCAGCTAAGCTGAATAGCTGTAAAGCTATTCAAAGGTAATGCCAATGCTAAGGTTGAACAACCTGCCCCCTTTACAACTGCCAGCTTTTGTTTGATTTATTTTTTACTCTCTAAGTGACGTGTTCCTTATGAGTTGAGCGCAAAACATAACTAAAAGCAATGTTTGAGACTAGTAATTAATTTTAGTTATGGCCAGTTTAAGTGAAGGTGGAGCACAACTCGCAGTGTTTCTACGAAACGAGTCAATGACTGCTCACAATGAGCAGGCAGCGTGCTGTGGCAAAAGTATTTCATGAACGAGTTGCATGTATCTGTAAGATACTTGCTACCCTTGCCAATTGTTTGCATAAGCAGCGCGAAATTATATTTTGTTAAGCAAATGCAATCAACGACCTTAAATTTTACTTCATTTACTACTTTTAGCTTATTAAATGCAGAGCAATTTTATTATATATTCACTTGTGGTATCATTACTTATTTAAATTTCTTGTTTGCGGCATATTTGTTTTAATAACGAGTACTCATTAATGGCAACTAGCAACTAGCAATTAGTTGTATACATACTAAATACGTTAACAGTTTTACTATATAGGGTTATTGACTTATCTATATGCTCTACATCATTAATTCTATTATTCAAATTAAATACGTGATTTGTTGTACCTTTAAGTATATAAGAATGGAATATGAATGTTTTCAATTCAAAATAATTGGTTTATACAAATAAAATATATCCTCGTAAACATATTTTTCGTCTCCCTGCGCATTTAGAATACACATTTTCTATCCATTTGCAGATGTACATAAATGAAAAAAGTAAGCGCAAGCCGCAAAATGTGTGATATTATTTTTAATTACATTTGCAGTTCACCGTTAGAAAATGACACATTAAATTAAATTTTTCCACGTCTTTAATTAAAAAAAAAAGTTGTATAATATTTTTATCTTCTGCACCTGTCTCATTTCCCACGAGTTGCATGTTGCGTTGATTTTAGATAGTTAAAATGCAAATTAAGAACTCTGCTACCGAATAGAAAAATGTTTTTTTTTAAATGGTTTGATTAAGTTTACGCACACATAACCCACATTCCAAAGCAAATTTCCCATTGAACTAACTTTAAAAATGGTTGTGAAAATTCTGCTCAGAATCAATGGAGTATGCTGACAGAGAAGTTTTGCTACACAATAGCAAAAGTGAGTATAAAGATATCTTTAAATATTCCTTACAATTCGGTAAGCCCGGAGTTTAAAGGGACCAAAACTTTTCTTACTGCATCATTTTTGAGTTGAACAGAAGCGTCAATAAATTCTTTGCATGCTTCCATTTATTCAACCGGTGCCAATTCGAGTGCAAATAACACAAATATCTAAAGCGTAAAATGCTGCACAGATGGACTGAAGAGAATATTTACTGTTTGGCAAAAAATGAGAACTGAGTGAAAATAAAATGAGTGGAAAACCAAAGTTACTGAAGAGAAAACGAGTTTGATTCAGATTAAGTAAGCAAAGCAAAAGAGTTGAAAACTATTTCGAGTTGTAAATGTATGTAGCGTATATATGTCCCACATCTTTGAATTTAATTTAATAAGAAGTATACTTATACTAAGTCTATTGATTTTGCCGTACTATAACCAATGACAATAAAGATATAAAGGTTTTGCTTAACTCATTTGTTAAGCCTACAACACTTAAATCTCTGCTTGCTAGGTGCAATTTTTAATAATTAATAATTAGAACATTATTATCAATTTAATAAATTTTTTCATATAGCACATTTATTTTATAAGGACGCGAAATTAACTGTTATCTAACAAGTGTATCTGGCGTTTCTTAACTGTTTTATTATTAAAGTAGCAAAGAGATAAGCAAGGAAGAAATATTTTCTAATCGCACCGCTAAACAAAGAAGTAAAAAAGTAAAAATTAATTTATAAATTTCGTTCTTGTAAAGATAATATGTCAAATACAAATATAAATATATATTGTGAAAAAGCGGATATCTTATCGTCATCAGCTTTAATTGTATATATTTGCTTATAAAATGCATACAAATAATCATACACTGTCAGAACACGTTTACTAATCTCTTTAATTAAGTGCAATTAAATTTTTGTTTTAATATGACAGCAGCGACTTTAATTTCGACTTATGACAAAATTGCTGTAAAACCCATTTACGTATTTTTCAACTAAACTCGTTCTACACGCACATAAATTCCGCCAATTGTTCCCAACACAAACGATTTGGGATCATATATAAGAGGTTTATCGGTCTTCTCACACGCTGTGAACTTAAAATTCTGAATCAACTGGGCCAGGCCAACTCGTGTTTGCATTTGGCCAAAACGCATGCCCACACAATTTCTGGGACCATCGCCGAAGGGCAACCATTCAACAGAGTCTCGAGCTGCAACTTTATCAGCTGAGAATCGGTCGGGATCGAATATCTCCGGATCGGGATAAAAGTCTTCATCTCGATGATACGCAGCTGCTGGCAATATAACCTGAGTACCCTTCTCTATAACATATTTGGGGTTACCGGGAACAACATAATCTTTAAGAGCCCTTCGCTCCAAGAAAGGCACAAGCGTATAAAGGCGAAGAGTTTCTGTTGAGGCAGAAAATAAAAATTACGTATAAATTCGACACACTTCAGATTTATTACTCGCACTTACCCGATATAACCTGATCCAAATATCTCATTGCCTTTATACTTTCGTAGGTCAGTTTTCCATCATGTTGCTGCAGAACACATTTAACATCTTCCCTCAACTTCTCCTGAATATCTGTGTGCTGGGCCAGCTCATATAAGCAGTAGCTCATAGTTGAAGAGGAGGTCTCGAAACCAGCCAAATAGAACACAAAAACTTGAGCTGCCAGTTCACCAACGTCCAATCCTTTAACCACTTCTCCATTTTCCAGCGTTAAAGTACCTTGTTCCTTCAGTTCTATAAGCATTTCCATAAAATCATTGCGTTTGATATTTTCCTTCTCTCTGTATGCGAGAGTTTCCTTAACTAATCCCATGAAGAATTCATGAACATCATCAGGAACCATGCGCATTCGCAGCTTTTGTGAAAGATTAGGAAAACTAAATTGGAAAAACGTTAACAAAGGTCCATGGCGCAACTCAACGAGTGCTTTACTGGCCATTTTACGGAAGTCCGTTTCGGGAGTGCGAAGAGTATTGCATTCAATTCCAAAAGCGCATGTTCCGATTACGTCAGTAGTATAACGAGCCATAAGATCCTTGATTTCGATGATGGACCCGCCGGTCTTATCGGGAACTTCTTCCAGCATGACACGCACGAACTCTTCGGATACTTTGATGACAGTTGGGAACATGAACTTCATTTTGCCAGATGTGAAGGTGGGCGATAATTTTTGGCGCATATCTTTCCATTGTTTGCCATCCAAATTGAAGAGATGTCCAGTAAGAGGATCATCGCGTTGATTGTGGAACTGACCGCGATCGGCGAAATTTGTGAAATCCTTAATTAAAACATTCTTGGCCAGTTTGATATCCATTACAAAGGCGGCGCGCTTTTGCAAGAAATGGAAGCCCACAAACGGATGATTTGTCTTTCGAAATTTGTTGTAGTACTCCTCCAAAATATTATGTAAGACACGATTTTTTCTAAATCCGACAAGATTTCCATACAATGGATGTGGCGGATCTTGGGGTATCCCACGATTTTTCCAATAATTCAAATTGTAGTACAAAAAATAAGCCACCAACGCTAACACAGCGACGAACAAATATATTAAAAACAACATTTTGCGGTCAGCTTTCAACGAATTCTTGGCAAACACTGAGCACAATCGAGGCAATCAGCACGTATTTAGTCTCTCCGCTCTTCTATACATTGTCAAATCGTACTAATAAAATATCACGGTGTTTACGCGAATAGTAAATGTATCTATACATTGCGAAATTGAAATCACTAATCAGAGTGAATCAGCAAAAAGTGAGTGCAGTAGAATCGCGTTTTTGGAGGGCAACATTTATTTTAAATTTTGAAAAATAATTTAATATTTAAACTCTATTTCCATGAACTTTAAAAACAGTCTAAGTTTATCTAAAAGTTTTACTTTCTGCTGAAAACATAAAAATGTGAAACCAAAATCCGGTATGGAGAGTCGAAAACAAGTTAGAGCTCTGCATTGGAGAGGGTTTGACAAATTACCCATTAAATAATATATTAATTCTTTTTAAAACAGGTCGTTGTTATTCCTTAAGTTCTTTAATGAAATCAGGATATTACGCAATTGTTATTCATTTTTGGATTCGGTTAGGTTTGATATAGTTCGATTTATTAGCTGTGTTTTTTTTATCGATTTATTATATATTGAGTACTTCTAACCGTGCAATCCTGAACCTAAAATCACCTGCTTGTGCATATAGTATACAAAAACTTATGTCAATAATTATTTCTTTTATATACTTTCATAGAACTCCATTATGCCCTAGTGCTAAAGATAGGCATTTCTTTGTAACACCCTGTTCTTTGAAACCTGTTATCAGCAAATATAACGTATGTTATCAAAATATTCGTCTTTCGAAATTTGTTGTAGTAGTTCTACACAATTTCGTGAACTGACCGATTTTTTCTATTTCCGACCATGTTTCCCAGATGTGGTGGATCTTGGGGTATTCAATAAATATACCACCAATGCTGATACAGCGACTAACAAATATATTATAATCATCACCCTGCGATCTTCTTTCAACGACTTCTTTGCGTATGGACGAGGCAAACAAATTAAATTTATTTGCATATTTATGTATTGGAATACCAAATTGTAGACTCATCTTTTTTCAAAGATATCTGTTATTCCTCTTTATACATAAGAGTTAAGTCGCAAAACCAGAATGAAGAGCCCAATGATTTGGTGCTCTTATACACTGATAAGACTTTATTATTGTAACCGACCAATAGACGATTGAGGGTTCAGTATTCCACAGTATACATAATTATAGCCAGCATTGCCATCCCACAAACAAATGTTGTTAACAGAAAAGAGTCTGTACAGAAATACAATCCTGTAAGGAAAATTGACGATCGTGAAAATAACATTTTTGAAAGCTCGCCGATACCGCTATCGGGCGATGTATCGATATTTATAATTAATAATTTTATGTAGAATAACATATAGACCACTCCGGCGAGATGTCTACCTTCTGTTCGTTCGTTCTTTGATGTCCTTCCACTTTTTTTCCTAATTTTCATTCACCCCCTTCCAATTTTTTCAAGTTGATTGGTTGTTTTTTATTCATATTGGACGAGAATGGGCAATCCTATTCAGTATTACCCAAAAACGGCTTCTAGGGACTCTATAAAAAGTGTGCTGAGACATACCGACTAAAACCCCTCCCACATTCCGGAACAGAGCCAGTTCGTTCAAGAGTCACGATTCGGCGAATTGAGAATTTAGGCAAGCAAAGAGCAATCAAAGATTTCCTAAACTCTATCTTTTTTTTTATCAAATTCATAATTTTATTATTGTAGTGTGGGTCCGTATGATGCACTATCACTTAGAGGATGTCTGAATAAATTACAAACTGACATGACTCAAGAGCGTGAGGTATTTCTGCAAATTTAAATATTTCAATTTGGCGAGCTACACGGCATAATAAAAATAGTGTAATGTTAGTTAATTGAAATCTAATTACATTTGCACCCTATGTTAAGTGCACTCAAACAACAGCCGTTAGTTAACAGCGCTCTCTCTGCACAAAGAGCGCTCCTTTTCTCAGGCAATCATTCAGTCGGGTAACCGTCGCTGTCTCGATCGTTTCGATTTGCTTATACTTTTAGAATGATTGCTCCAAACCTTCGAATATAATCATCATAACGTTGTGGAAGTAAGTATCTGATATTATCTCAAAATAAAGCTATCATAATATTAATTTAAGTTTTAAGTAAAGCAGTTAAGCTCAAAAGAAAAGTAGGTCAGTGTCATAACTGCATCGAGTGCAGACGCCGCCCGTAAACGATAATAATGAAGAAGAGGGGCAAAACATACAAAAAGAGTAACGGGACTAGCACGAAAACGAAAGCAAACAGCAGATGCTGCGGGGAAGCCGTTAGCAAAGTAAATAGCGATCACGCACACACACCGCCACAGTGGCAGAGGCGTTGCTATCGATATAATATGTTATGTTACATTTGTAATACAGTCTTATACCACTGTAATTGCAAATAGAGAATTTATGCTGGTGCAGTTATATTTTTATATTAAAGAAACATTAAACAAATAAGAAGTAAAAATAATACATAAATAAAAGTAATAGTTCAAAGTATTCAAGTTGAAATCACTGCCCTCCGGAAAACAGTTTTTCGCAATGAAAATAAATTTATATTATATAATAGTGCAGTTATAGATCAAATTAAATTGGTTTGGTCGGCACATACTCTTATACCCTTTAATTAATTTTAAATGGGTACAGGGATTAAAAGGGAGATAGTTAAAATTTTAAATAAAAATATAGATATATTATATTAAAATATTAAATATTAAAATGTCTATTTTTATGTTAACTTAATTTTATCAACACATATAATAATATAAGATAATTATTATATAATTAAAACACAGGTTAATTTTTATTGCTAACAAATAACATATTTATTCATATATATGCATATATGTACATATTACAACTGGACAGCCACCAGGGTTATTGCAGAAATAATTAATAAAATCACACAGTAAAAATCAAAAAGCAACAATATTTTTCCGTTGTAATTTTAAACTCGCTCTGCTCGCACGTAAATACCGCCAATTGTTCCCAGCACAAACGATTTTGGATCATATATAAGAGGTATATCGGTCTTCTCACACACTGTGAACTTAAAATTCTGAATCAACTGGGCCAGGCCAACTCGTGTTTGCATTTGGCCAAAACGCATGCCCACACAATTTCTGGGACCATCGCCGAAGGGCAACCATTCAACAGAGTCTCGAGCTGCAACTTTATCAGCTGAGAATCGGTCGGGATCGAATATCTCCGGATCGGGATAAAAGTCTTCATCTCGATGATACGCAGCTGCTGGCAGCATAACATGAGTACCCTTCTCTATAACATATTTGGGATTACCAGGAACAACATAGTCATTAAGAGCCTTGCGCACCAAGAACGGAACAAGCGTATAAAGGCGAAGAGTTTCTGTTGAGGCATAAAATGGAAATGACGTATTCAACACACTTCAGATTTATTACTCGCACTTACCCGATATAACCTGATCCAAATATCTCATTGCCTTTATACTTTCGTAGGTCAGCTTTCCATCGTGTTGCTGCATAACACATTTAACATCTTCCCTCAACTTCTCCTGAATATCTGTGTGCTGGGCCAGCTCATATAAGCAGTAGCTCATAGTTGAAGAGGAGGTCTCGAAACCGGCCAAATAGAACACAAAAACTTGAGCTGCCAGTTCACCAACGTCCAATCCTTTAACCACTTCTCCATTTTCCAGCGTTAAAGTACCTTGTTCCTTCAGTTCTATAAGCATTTCCATAAAATCATTGCGTTTGATATTTTCCTTCTCTCTGTATGCGAGAGTTTCCTTAACTAATCCCATGAAGAATTCATGAACATCATCAGGAATCATGCGCATTCGCATTATTCGTGCCAGTTTAGGAAAGCTTAATATGAGGGCGGTTAATAAAATTCCGTGTCGTGTTTCGGTGAAGGCCTTGTTACCCATTTTACGGAAATCAGATTCGGGAGTACGAAGAGTATTGCATTCAATTCCAAAAGCGCATGTTCCGATTACGTCAGTGGTATAACGAGCCATAAGATCCTTGATTTCGATGATGGACCCGCCGGACTTAGCGGGAACTTCTTCAAGCATGACACGCACGAACTCCTCAGACACTTTGATAATAGTTGGGAACATGAACTTCATTTTGCCAGATGTGAAGGTTGGCGATAGTTTTTGTCGCAGTTCTTTCCAGCGTTTGCCATCCAAATTGAAGAGATGTCCAGTAAGAGGATCATCGCGTTGATTGTGGAACTGACCGCGATCGGCGAAATTTGTGAAATCCTTAATTAAAATATTCTTGGCCAGTTTGATATCCATTATAAATGCGTCAGGGCTTTGCAGGAAATTGAAGCCCACAAACGGATGATTTGTCTTTCGAAATTTGTTGTAGTACTCCTCCAAAATAGTGTGCAGTACACGATTTTTTCTAAATCCCATCATGTTTCCATGAATTAGATGTGGTGGATCTTGAGGGATTCCGCGCTTTTTCCAATAACTTCTGTTGTAAAACAGAAAATATGCCACCAAAGCTGATACAGCGAACAGCAAATACACAAGGAAAAACATTTCGCGATTAGTTTCTGGCGACTGCTCGACAAACACTGACCAGTTTTGAGCGAAACAACCTGTTTTTGCCGAGTTTTTTTAATAATTCGCTCAACCCACTTATAAATGGTTACGAAGGGTGTAATGGTTTTGAATAAATGTAAGTAAGAGCAATAAGGAAGCATCTTTGACCCCCCAAAGTATATATATTCTTGATCAGAATCAAAAGCCAAGTCGATATAACCATGTCCGTCTGTAAAAATATGCGGATCTCAAAAACTTTAAAATTATAGAGACTTTAATGCAGGTTATCTTAGATTAGTTTGCTAACATTTGGGTGCGCAGAACTTTCCAAAGGTAAGTTTGACACTAAAAGTATTTTATACATAATAGCTTCAGCTGCGGGGTTTAGGGTATATCGTAGTCGAGCTCTGTCAACTGCAGCGTTCGTAATTGTTTGTACGTAACATTAATGTTATACAAAAGTCAGCATGAGTCAGCAAATTTATCAATCACATTTCTCATTGAGAACTAGTGTGTTACCTAAGAGTAGACTACAGAGACAAACTCACTCAAATTCTCTCTCGGTAGCAATGATATCAATTGGAGACCCGGTTTCCATTCAACACAGAGCGAGCTCAGAGCATATTGCTCTTTCAATCTGCTTGACTGCAGACAGCTTCACTAATCATTTGAAGCCAAAGTGAAAAAAGTTTAAGTCCCAAAGACAGTTCAGATGCTCATAGCTTCATTTAATTTAAATAATGTCTTACTTTAACAGATAATATGATTATGATTTAGATTATCTATTCTTAACTTAATTTAACTAAATTTATCATTGTGTAATTTTTATTGTGCTTGACTGTCCTTTTGCTGCCTCATCGACTGAGAGCAACCGGCGCGAAGTGCTCAATTATAAATGAAAAGGTTGAAAAGGTGTTGCATTCAACAGCCAAAGAAATCTCTGCTCGTTGGTCATTGGCACTGCAACAAAATGCAACACTCTTTAAGCTGACCTTGAGCTGTCCCCCTCGCCCTACTTCCAAGATGCCACAGCGTCGAGTCCATGTGAATTTGAAGCTGACTAACAAAAGAAATAACAAGTCAGTCGAGCTCAAAAAAAGCGTCGTTGTTTCCATTGCCATAATGAATGCAAGAGTTAAACAAAAAGAATGCATTCTTTAAGTATCATCCATAAGAAGTGGTGTGTGGGGGGGGGGGGGGTAACTAAAACTAGTCTGCACTTATGCGCTAAATAAAAATGCAAATCTAAATGTAACATAAGAGCTGCTTGAGTTTATATGCAAGTCCATAATAAGTGGGGACCAAACCCAGCCGTGCATAAGACCTAACCTCGGATATTTCTTAAAAAATGAAATACTACAGTTGAGAGTGCTCGACCAGCAGATACTCACTCCATATATATGTTGAAATTAGGATAACAATCTTTTGTTATTTGCATTAGTGATGAGGACAAATAGCCGAGTCGATATAGCAATGCAAGTCGGTCAAACTAGTCTCCCTGTTTTGGTTTACTATATGATTACTCTATCCAAAGACGCTTATCTCAGATTACAGGTTCACGTATTTGCCAAAATTTTCTTTCCCTCCTTTTTCTCTCTTTCTCTCTCACGTTTAACATTTCTTATTAGTAAGCCCCTAATTATCAATTTTTGATTTGACAAGATTTTTCTCGTTTACCAAATTCTTGCAATAAATGTTTAACTATTTTCGTTTTAAAATATAAATATTATTTTAATTATTCTCTCATTTAATTATATATCATGTTGATTTTAGTTCCCATTGAGTAAATAAATATCTTATCTTTATTAAACTTGGAGCTTATAGTAACATTATTATTGAGTGCTTTTGTCTTGGTCTTGATAAGTATTATCAATTACACTTTATTCAGTAAGAATGAAATGTTCTGTTTCGTGTTTTTAGAAATAATTTCTTAAACCAATTTTTTACAATTACTAACGTTTTTTTTCGAAATGTTAAACATTTAATTTCAGAAAAAAATCATAAAGTCAAATAAAAGTTCAAATCGCGAAAGTGAATGTTTTTTGAATCTAGTTATTTGAGTTTATAATATATAATAGAATAATATAATATTTATAATAATACAAGATCATACGACTGTTTTTATCTGGCTGTCTACAGGGTAAATAAAGCGGTTGCATCTGTGCCTGCATCTGCGTATCTGAATCTTCAGCTGCTGTTGTTGTTGTTGCTTTTGCCAGATAGACGCCCAGCTGATTGGATGCAGTCGTCTTTTATTGTTGACTTAGTTGCTGTCAAGGTGCCAGCAAACAGACAAACAATTGCCTACAACAATTCTTCAAGCCAGAGCTCTGCATCTCAGCCTTCCCCACCTTATCCCCCGCCACAAGTCTTGGGTTGAGCAGCGTTGCTAATTACGCAAGCGCAGGCTCCAGCATCTTGTGGATTCATGTAAACAGCCAGCTAATTGTCCCGAGTGCAAGGGACGGAGAAGGTGGGAACTGAGCTGGGAGCTAAGACTGTAGGAGGTGTTAAGACCGCTGCGAAGACAGCTCTTTTAAATGCAAATACCAGAAAGAGGGCCCAACATCTTAGCCTCAGCCAGTTCAAGGTGTGTGTGTTGTGTGTGTGTTGTGTGTGTGTTGTGTGTTGTGTGTTTGCACTCTGCCTGCCTCACTGTCTATTTTACTGTTTGTCTCACTGCCTTATGCATAAATTAGTTTTGTTTGTGTCTGGAAGCAACCCCCGAGCATCCACTTTAAGTAAATTGTGAATGGTGAATTGTGAATTGTGAACGGGGAGTAGTCCGCATTTCCTGTAGTAGTTCCACAGACAGCACTCTGATTTCCCTGTTTTGTTGTGTCATGTGTGTGTTTTTTTTGACAAAACGACGTGGCAGCATCAAGACATTGTAAGACATTATGTAAATTTCAAAGCCAAATCACAATAAGCAATCCGCATCATGTAAAATAGTGATTACCCATTTCGACTGCCACGACATGCTCAAGGGGCAGGCCAAACCTTTTCATGACTATGCTCCTCTATATATGATCACACAAACACAAAAATACAAAAAAAAGGGGCAACTGCAGCTGCTTGTGGCTTATGGAAAATGAAAATGGAAATGGAGTAGGTAAATCCGACTCAAGTCAATTCGAGCAATTGTTGTCCAAATTGGATGGCGTCGACTTTGTCAATAAAAAAATTTAAAAAATAAAATATTCGCTGTGCGTGTGTCAAGTACTTTTTCAATTGCATGTGTCAGCCAGTCAGACAGACAGACAGACAGACAGACAGACAGAAAGACAGCCAGACAGGCAAGCAAATTGGAGTCGGTTTCCTTCCGGCTGCCAATGCAGACGAGCCCAATCAATATGAGAGTCAAAATCAGCTCGAGTCGAGTGACATTAGCTTTAAATGACACCTAAACATATATTTATTTATATATATATATATATATAATAAATTAAATGGAATATATAATAAAAATAAAACACATTCTTTAAATGAAAAATTTAAATTATATGTTCATTAGTGTATAAAATTAGATTATTAATATGTAAAATTACAAGGACTGCAAAATATCAGAACATATATAATATTAAATGTCGCAAGCAAATAATGTTTATATCTGTTTAGCACAGACTCGTTATATTATTTAAAATTAAGATATAGCTAGTTTCTTATCATTAATCATGATTCCTGCTTTAAATGACACCTAAATATATATTTATCGCCGAGTGGAGTTTTTTTTATTATATATAAATAATCAATTAAATGTTATTTATAATAAAAATAAATAACATTTTTTAAATGAAAGAAATTATATGTTTATTTGGGTATGGAAAATTGCATGGACTGCAAAATATCAGGACACATCTAATATTAAATGTCGCAAGGATATATTTAATGTGTTTAATAAGGTTTATATCTGCTTAACACAGACTCGTTATATTATTCAAAATTAAGATATAGCTAGTTTCTTATCTTTAAGCATGATTCCAGCTTTAAATAACACCTAAATATATATTTATCACCGAGAGGAGCTTTTTATTATATTTAAATAATCGATTAAATGTAATAAATATGACAATTAAAATAAATTTCTTAAATTAAAAAAAAGTGTGTATATAATTGGAGTTATTAATATATAAAATTGCAAGGACTGCAATATTAAATGTCGCAAGCAAATAATGTTTATATCTGTTTAGCACAGACTCGTTATATTATTTAAAATTAAGATATAGCTAGTTTCTTATCATTAATCATGATTCCTGCTTTAAATGACACCTAAATATATATTTATCGCCGAGTGGAGTTTTTTTTTATTATATATAAATAATCAATTAAATACAAAAAATAATAAAAATAAAATAAATAATTTAATTGAAAAATAATATATATTTTTATTTGTGTATACAATTAGAGGTAATATGTATATGTAAAATTGCAAAAACTGCAAAATATCAGGATATATATAACATTAAATGTCGCAAGCAAATAATGTTTATATCTGTTTAGCACAGACTCTTTATTTTATTTAAAATTAAAATCATGTAAAATGATAACGTTCTCAATGTTGAATACACATTTAGAATTAAGCGAAGCTACTTTCTAATCAATAATCATGATTCCGGTTTAGGCTTCAAATATAGTATCAGTATCAAAACAGTATCTATTTTTGTAACTTTCCTTTCATCCTTGCCCAATTCCCACTTTGCCGATTCCCAGGTGCCAGGATGTCAAGTACAACTTTCGATTTTTTTTTTAGAAATGTAAAACAATATCTATTTTTGACGCTGCGCGACGGCACAAATAATTAGCTGTCAAAGAATTGGCGGTGGGCGAAGGACGCGCTGTCAGATTGGTGGTTAAAAATTGTCAGGACATAAATGAATGAGCGAGTGAATGAATCAATGAGACAACAGCTGTGACAGTCGTTCAACTTGTTGCCCTGACAAGTTCATCGCATGAAATGCTGATTGATTTCCAACCAACCAATTGCGACACGTGCCAAACTCTGATTGTTTGACATGACGACAACGGGAACCACGTTGGGAATGGAAATCGAAATGAAAATGGGACTGGAATTGGGATTCGGAATGACGAGCGTGCATATATACATGACAGATGCAAGAGGGGCAACTGTCAGTCAATGCGAAGGCTTCTTGATATTGATTAGATGCTGATTCAATTTACTCCATTTTGTGCGAACAATGCATGCAACTCCTATTCGAAATATGTGAGAGAAACACATGTTTATTATTTATGAAGTGATTGCTCTATACTTGATTGACCGACTGATTGCTTGACTGACAGTTCATGGTCTCGACAATAATGCCCCATAAATTGCCCTATCGACCCAGTGGACTGCTTTAACCGAGCTCAACCAAGACCGGACATTTGCTTGACAAATGATGATTTATGTTGCAACAGTGGCAGCAAAACGATGCCAAAACCATCACAAGCTGTATGAACACTCAGTTTGACGATGCTACAAAAACGAACAGAGCAACAACTTTCTGGGTTATTGGGTGATAAAAAGTCGATTTTAAATTGTCAAGCAACAGAAGTGAAACCTGCCACGCAGGTAAAGCTATATAAAAGCAATGTGTCTTCTGAATTGGATTTGAGTGTGGGGAAGGGACGAGATGTGGCAAGCATAATGCAAAAATAAAGATTTGCGCAAGAGGCAAGAAATGTGTGTAAAGCGGTGGCAAATGGTTAAATAAAAAGTAGAGCAGAATTTTAAAAAAAATAACTTTACCTGACAAAAGCTTTAATGCTTTAAAGTATATATATGCTTTAGGAAGTATATAAAATATTTTAGGTAACAACTATTCAAGTCTTTCAATGACATTTCAATTTAGCAATTTATTTATACAAAGTTTAAAACCAGGCAAAATAGACTAAAACTATATATCAATAAATAAATATACTTTTTTATATTCCGAAAATGAGAAATAGATAATATTAATGTTCCAATTAAGTATACTTATTTTGTATATATTCATAAAGTGATAAAATTAAATATAAATATGTATTCTTCCTTTGTGTTTTCACTGTCATTTTATACGGTCGTTATCATTTTGTGTTATAAAAAAATCGCATTAAGACTTATATATAGACAGAGATAATTTTGGATAGTTTAACAAACACTTAACACTAGCTTTATTAACTCTTCAACAGTGTATAAAAGACACTGAGCCGAAATGTCAGTAAATTCCACAATTTTTTTTATTATTTTGGTTTGCGAATCGCCCCCTCTTTGCCCCCCTCAGCCAGCACTGTGGCGACTGGTTCGCTGCATAGCTCCACGCGTTTATTTTCGTTAACTGGAATTTTATTTGGCCACGTTGCGCAACGCCGCATCGGACACATAAACATGTGAACCTAGGCATAAAAAAAACCCAAACATATTCCACAAAATCAACACACGCACACACGCAGCCACACACACAATTGGTCAGCAGAAAATCAATATGTTTGTGCCTCGAGCACAAACGGACTTTAATTCTGCCTCAGTTCTGTGAGATGTCTTTGAATAAAATGCAGTTTTTATGCCAGGTCATGTAAGAAGTGAATTACAAAGCAGTGTTTAATAATAATTGACAATTATAATTCAAAGCATTATTTTCTTAATTTTTCCAATTATTGTCTATAAGCAAATTAAAATGTAAGTGGAGGAAGATGTTAGACAAAAAGCAGTACGAAATAAAAAATAAATATATGCATATATATTAATATAAGCTGGGAATTTGAAGATCCTAAATTAAATGAGTTTAGAATTTGAATTGCAAAAATTGCAGATTACAAAAAGCATATTTTTGACGTTGTTTCAAATGATGCACAATCTGAACAGAGTATTTTGCAACAGACTACATTTGACTGCAATATTTTATACGACTTTTTTTTATTTTATTTATGCTTTGTTTTATTTCCATTCACAATTGCCCAATTGGCTTTTGTCTTTTTCATGTTCATGTTCGGGGAAAGCCTTTTGAAGTTGTCGCTGCTAAAGTGGGTCCTCAGGCCAGCCAGCTACTGAATTTTGCCCCCAAATGCAAATGCAAACAGAAATTGCGAGGAATAAAACATTTGGCTGGAAAATAACAAAAAATTGTTTGAATCAATTTTGCATAGAGCGCGCTGCTGAACTCAATTTTAATACATTCTGTTTTTATACCAAGCTAACAAAGTTTAAAATCTTCACTGGATAAATATTGATTTTGCCTGGCAGAAAGTTTGCTTGATGGCATTTTTTTTCTTCGTTTTGTGACTGCTTCAACAAAATTGCTTTCCCAAGTTGCGGCAAGCAAAATGGCAGGACGGGTTGGCGATTTTTTCTTATTTTTTACTTGTTTAATTTTCTAAAGTATTGCGAAGCATTTGAAATGGCAGTGAACTTGAAAAATGTTTATGCCAAGTTTAACCAACCGTATATGCTGCTAGGCCTCAGCCTCAAATATATCTAATTCGAGTTTTGACATTCAACGCCTCCGTAATTCATGTTGTATATGTTGAATATTATTACTTATAATTTTTACACACTAGCAGAGAGTGTCTTGAATTTTGCATGTTGTTTGTTCCGCTCTGCGGGAATTATTTTCGCACCTATAAATAAGTCAGAATAAAATAATCCTCTTTCTGTGCGATTCGCATCACTTCCGAAGACCTTTTCGGCCTGATTGATTTAATGCACAGTTATTCTTTTGGAACATAATCCAAATATATCTGATTAAGTTAACAGTTTTATATACTATACTACACTTTCTTCATTTTTGTAACAAACTGTAAATGTTAGAGAATTTTTTCTCGGTTGCCTTCGTTTTATGTGTAGTTTTTTTTATTTTTATTATATTTATGGTAATTGACATCAAATGTTGGCTTTAACCTTATTGGCATGGAAAACATTCAGAGCCACACTTGTGAATATTTTCTTACGTTGATTGTTGCTGTTTGCGAACATCCAATTCAAACACACACACACACAGACACACATATGCATATAAGCTAAATAATGGGCGAGTTTGGAATTTTGCATGTGTTGTGGGCGGCATTTTATATATTTTTGTATAGATTTTGGACATGTTTTGAATTTAAACGTGCGTAAATTTATAAGCAGCACGTTTCATGTTTTTTGTATCCAAACAATTTACTTTTCTTTAAATTAATTTTTCCTGCTCTCTAATTTGAGAACATTAATGCTTGACAGCATAAAACAACAATGTAAGTGAAACCATATACATGAATATTAATATGGATATACATATAAGATTTGTGAAGTGATTGCTGCGATTATTTTTATCACCTTATCAACACATTATGAGCATTCGCATAATTTAAGGTTGTATTATACTATATACTCATGCTACATTTATTTATTTTTTGCATTAAATTGAAGGTTGCATGTTGAACTTATCTAATAACAAATATATATCAAAGGCAGATAAAGCAAATATTTGCCTCGACTAACAAAGCTTTTAACACATTTTATGAGTTTTATCTAACAAACCTTAAACACTGGAATTTTGGTCAACGCACCTTTTGATGAGTAATCTGAATTATTGTCATATTGTCTGACTCATAATTGATGATCAATTAAAATCAGTAAATCAAGCTTGAACTTTAAATGTAATATATTATATTTCAATTGTATGAACAATTTTAGAGGTTTTCGCATTTAACACCTCTTGTAAAAAAATCCTAATTTCTTGTTTAGAACTTTTTAAATAGAAACGCTCGTTAGACACGAACCCAATTTTATTTAATTAAATTCAAACTTGGTTGCAGCAATTAGCAAACTTTGTGATGGAAGCCAAATTGTCAAAACAGCAATACTGAGAGAGAGAAACGGAGAGAGAGAGAGAGAGAGGGAAATGGGGAAAAAGAGAGAGATACAGTCGCAGGTGTTAGCAAAGGGCTAAAGTACATTGAAAGTTTATTTTTGTGTGCATTTTATGCTTTTCACCAGGCAACAATATATGTGCGGGAAAATCCAAAAATCTAATGGAAATGCTGCTGCTTTAAGATGATGGGAATAAAATTAATAATGATAAAAATATACGAAAAAGTTCGGTGTGAGTTTGTGCTGGTTGTTGTTTGTGGAATAAATAATAATAAAAAGTGCCGTTATTTTGATAAGCACGGCATAAGCATGGCAATGCATACCACACCTAGCCACAAGCTGTGTGGGGCATGTGGCAGTTTTATTGCAGCACGCCCACACAGACAGCGACGGCACACAGTTTATATAGCTCACAAATACATACAACCATACACATATACACAGATAACTCTATACATCACAGATACATATAGCCTATTAAAGATTATTAAAAGCGCCTTGATCTCAGCTGGTGTTGGTGCTGCTCCACCTGGTTACCTTTCCCCCCGCACCCAATCTCTCGCGGCTTTCCCTTGTGCCTGTTGCTGCACGCAAACTTATTGATCCATAAAAATATAAAACTTGAGCTTTATTAGTAATTGATGCGCCCGAGAGAGCAGCATCATCCACTCGACAGGGCTTATGCCACTTGTGCACTTTGACCTTCGTCAAGGTTGTTGCAACAGTCGCTCCCTCCCAGTGCTGCACCAAATGCTGCAACAAATTGGATTGTTACTTCAGCTCAGGGCACAAAACTAAATAAAACTGATGAGCATTTCAATTAGCTATCATCAATTTTAATTAAAATGTACACATAAATCTCAATATTACGATATCCAATTATAATATATCTTCATATATAAACAACTCCATTCGATTTTCTTCTCTTTTATGTTATGTGACTGATAAAGCCATTTATCGTATTGCCCATTTGTTTATTCATCTATGCATTTTTATCGTCTGGTTGGCATTTCGTTTAGCAGCACAAATTCCCATCCATCATATCCATGGTCAGCGCCTTTTGTTTGAGCTTGGTAAATATATATTTTATACCCAAAAAAGGTGAAATTTATTCACAAACAGAAACAATGCCAATAATTTATATCTCACTAGATAAGTCCCAGAGTGATAATAATACTTTCATTTATTATATATTGATTGACAACTTTATTATTTAGATATCTTTTGTCTTTCGTTATAGTTGGTCTATCTAAATAGCAATAATCATATGAATAACTATATAAAATGGCACATGATAAATTCAGTGATTTATTAAAAATATAGTACAAATTTAACCTTTTTATATCTTTGCAATATTTTAGTCGATTTAGCATTATATATCAATGCTTAGTGTGAGTATATAAACATATTTATAAAAATTAATTTATATTTTTTTAAAAAGTTGTATTTTGTTGTTTGATTGTTGCTGCTACTTTTATTTAGTCATGTAGCCGGAAACGTGAATAAATTCCTTGACTTCCCACCTTAAATTAAATTTGCTTTTATCAAGCAGACACTTAAGTCGAGTCAAAACCCATTTATTTGAGCCCACTAGTTCTTAAGCTACCCACGCTTTCCCAGCAAATTGAAGATCGAAGTTAACGTTTTTTTTATCTTTACAACAATTGTTTTGTTTACGGCAAAAACAAAAAAATTCATTTAAAAGAACTTAAAAATACAGCTTAAAGTTATTTGTAATATTTACCTAGAAAATCTGTTGCGTTACGTAAGCAGCAATTAATCCAAAAGTTTATTCAGCTGTTCTTTAAATTGTTGTTTTGTTTGGAATATTTTTGTTAGTCTTGGTATCAATGAATTAACTCATAAATAATTCACTTCATTCATTCGGGCCACAAATTGTTGGAAACAATTGCACTTTGTTATTGTTATTAATTTGTTGTTGCGTAAACATATTACCAAACATGCATCGCGTTGTGTTTACACTTGTTTCGTTGCAGGCAACTGCAACTCGAACATGTTTTCGCATTGCATTTATAGCCACAATAATTTAAAGACTTTAGTTTAAGTATTTTCTGCGGTTTCTTGCAATTCTTGTTTTTATTTATTTTTTGCTTTTACTTTTGCAAAATACATTATAACACACGCCCGCGATTTTAAGGCACCCACGCGACGACGACGACGACTACCTCAATGAGGATGGTAATGAAGACGACGCTTGGCTCGTAAACTTAAACAAGATAAGGCTGAAACCGATACCAATATAGAGATTGGGCTGAAGCCAAAGTTATTTGTTTTTTATGAACTACATGCAGAAAGCAGAGTTCGCCGGCGCCTCGAACAGAAACCGCAGACTCGACAGACTCGTCGAGCGAGTTGTGTGTGCGCTGCTGGAGTGTTGAGCACGTATTAATTTCTGCGGCGGCAGCGAGACTATCCAAAAGAGACATTCGGTCGCGCACAAGCTCATACACGTCTGCCGAGCAGATATACATTTGATATTTGTATGTGGGCTACTCACATACTTTGTCTACGATCGCTTTGACGAGATTAGCGAGGCACAACTTGTTTGACAGCAACTCAAACATAAAACGTGCTCGTATTGCTCTGATTGTTAGCATTTGCATTGCCCAAAACTGTTGGGGGGGGGGATGCTAATATACACATTCAAGCACAGATGCAGATACACACACATACCTATTTACAGAATGCCGTTGTAATGTGTATATAAATAATCTGTTTTAATGAAAAGCGACAAATCGTTGTTATTGCTGTCTCAAGTGGCATTTCTCTGACTGCGCTCGCCTGCCTGTCAAACCCAAGTGATGTGCCTAATCTTTGCAATCAGCGTCTGCCAATGACACTAGCTGCAAGTGTCACTTCAATATTTGATGCCATTTTCAAGTGCAGTGCATTATCAAGCGGCAGCATGCAAATGCCAATATCGATAGTGGAAACTGGTTCAGAAATAGTAAACAAATATTCTTTACCTAAAGATTGGACACAATTTCTTTTTTTTTATATTTATTGATTACATTCTGAAACTTTCGCCAGAAGCAAATGCATAAAATAATTACTTTTATTTAATAAAGTAAATAATAAAAAATACACTTATTTTCCATATCACAATTTATTCCCTAATTGGTCTGTAGTTTAAATATTTATTCCGTTTATGATTTTCGATAATTGCTTGTTGATTTTCAATCATTTATCACTTTCAGCTAGTGTCATTAGATCATAATCAAGTCAGAGTACATAGCTGATCTGCTCTATTGGTTTTCTTTGATTGGATCTGAAAAGTTCATCAACTTGCGCTCTAGCTGTGGGACTTGGAGTAATTTGGGAGATATCAAATGCCAGTTAGTAGTTAATTAATTAAAAGTGTGTAATTAAGCCAACGAATGGATAGAAGAAGGGAAATAACCAACTTCTTCCGACTGTTAACCACTAACGAACTGATTACTGACATTCGTTTAGTGGTAAATCGCTTTTAATTATTCGAAAGTATTGTTTTTGTTGTGATTCTCAATTTGATTACCAATTTAGCTCGCCAAGTTGCTGGTCTTTCTCAATTTGGCAGCGGCGTATGCAAATGTTGGCCAAGCAGTTCAGTTTGGACAGCTCTACACTTATTAACTAATTAAAGATTTCCAAATGGGGCCACACTAAATGCTTTTGTTATTTCGGCCACTAAAGAGGCCAAAGTATATTTGTGTGCGTGGAGTGTGTGGTGTGTTTCTGTGTGTGTGTGTCTTGTGTGTGTGTGTCTTGTGTTTATATTTGTGTGCTCAATTTGTGTATTTGTTGTGTAGTCTGCCTGTCCATTGTGGTATGCGGTTCTTTTTTGGCCAAAAGTGGAATGCTTCCGGATTTGGATAGAGACGGAAATTGCGGACTGCCGCAGCTGCTGCCTCGGCTGATGCTGCTGCTGCTGCTGCTTAAAGCTGTAATATTTAAATAAGTTTTCTTTTTTCACTGCTCACATATGAAGTTGGGAAAGAACCAGCATTTCCTATGTTATTGATCTGAATTGAACGGAAAAGGTCGTTGAGATATTGAAATGCGACTCGTGTTGGGTGGTCAAAAATGGTTTATATATATTTAAGAGGAAGTAACTGTGTTGGCTGCCAGCCCAGCGAATGATCATCAAATTATACGTGGGTTAAAATTTTTCAATATTTTCATTAGTTTGGTTCAGCTTGAGCGCAGCTAATTTGATGGCCAGAGACGCCGACTGTAATTATAAAAATCATTTTAATTGGAGCCACGTTGTCGGCGTCAACACTCTACAAAGATTAATCGTGTAATTCCACACGAACTTGGAAAGACGAAGTTACAAGCTAGTTGCAATTCCCAGATACAAGATACAAATTACAAGCTACAAGTTACGACAGACAAGCAACTAAGCAACAAAGTTGAAGGGCGCAGAAAAAAAGTTGCTTATGTTGGCCATTGCACTGTCATATTAATTTATTATAACGGTTAACAGGTGCACTTACCTAATGTGCGTGAGTGTGCCTGGCCACGCCCACGCCCAAATGGCCGCCCTTGACTTAAGAGACGTTTATAAATGAGCTGCAATTTGTATCTTTTGCCAGCTGCGCGCTGCTCTTCGTATAACATTAGATCCAAATTAGCTGCTATTCCGTGATCTCATATCATCAAGATTTGACACATCTCTCCGCCCTACCCCTGCACTACATCACGTAAGCCGCTGCTGTTTTGGAAATCCGGTTGAGCGGATCTCACACCAAATGGTCGCTGACTGCAAGTCACACATACATTTTAGATTGTTTTCCCATTTTCCAATTTCAACTCGAAGTTTTTTTTTCTTTTTGTTGCACCCCACACTATAAATTAATTGTGTGGCTATTGATAGGTCTTGACGCCTCTCGGATTCCTCCATTTGATTATTTCCTGTATTTTCTGTTGGTTTTTATTTTTTTGGATTTTCCCTCGCACATATTTTTAGCTGAAATCTTAAATTAAATTGGGTTTTGCGTGTCACACGCTAGAAACATCAAATTGTTCATTCATTAAAAATTACCTTCTTTGTCTTCTTGTTTCTATTTTTTATTTTTTAATAAAATGACAAAAACAGTTTCTTTCTTTCATTCGTCTCTTTCACTGAGTGACTCGAATATGGCCTACAGCTAAGTAAATATGCATAATTTATGGCCCTGTAATTACGGCAAATGTTTCAAATGCTTCTTCCCAAATAAATCAAGCGAAAAATTATGCAAATATGTGCTTAGAATTAGATCAGAAATTGCCGATGCGGATACTGATTGGAGGAGGCTTTCCAACCAATGCCCCAATGCCAACCCCCCCAATGGTAATACTTCATTTTAGCCGCATTTATTGCTAAGCTTTTCATAAAGCAACAATAATCGCATAATTGAATTTATGGAAACAAGACTGAGCATATGAATATTTATTTGATATAATCAAATCCATAAAGTAGTCGATTTATCATTTCCGTTTGGCCACGTTTCCGTAACGCACAAGTGGAATTGAATATATCCATCAAATTATTTTCTTTTATATTTTCTTGCTACACCAAGTTATAACATGTTCTGCAAAAAAACAATCATAAATTTAATGATGTAATATAAGGTTAGAATATACATCCGGAAAGTAATCGGATATTCATAGTACCTATTAATACTGCTAGTTCTTGTAATGATTAATTGTAATATTTGTATTAATATTATAAAATCAGAAAACAATAGAATTAATTAGCCAAAATTTAAGCTATATTTGTTTACAAACAAATATATTTATATTATTTGTTTCTCTATTAGATAATTAAGTTTTGATTGATTTTTAATTTTTGCATCAATATTAAACTGAAAGTTTGACAATTCATTTTTTGAGGGAAGAAAAAAGTCGTAGTTTCGGGAAGCCGCATTAAAATTTCGCTTATTATGAAAACTATACCAAAAATGTCGTAAAAATTCAAAACAGCCAAAAATGTAATTTGGTTAAATTAATTAATTTCACTTTCGGAATGAGGGCGACCACAGCGCTGAATTGTTTGGAGCTCGTATTACCACAAAAGTGTCCCTCATGGTGCACTTGCATATAATTCTCAAATTTCTATGGCATACACACACACACACACCCACACACTACACAGGCACACACACTCCCATCAGGCGAGCAGTTAATTTACTTGGCCAAGCGCCCATTTCAATTAGCCAACACCTTTTTGGCTGGGACTCGTGGAAATGTACTCGTGTTCGAGTCCGTGCAAAGAGTGAACTCGACCATGGAAAAAGGCATCGACAGGCTGTAAAGGGACTGGGACTGGGACTGGTCAATATCCGTGCGGAAATTAATGTGCTGTGGCTGTGTGCGGGGCCAGCGCAATGATGAAAAAGAAAAAAAAAATATAACTGCAAAAGGCAGGCACAAAAAGAGAAATGAAAAAAGCCGTTGGCAAAAATAGAGATATGTTATGGAAGTGGCACATGCCAAGGACATGGATGCTCAAAAGCGCTGTCAGCAGTTTTGGGCATTCCCATTACGACAGATAAAAGGCCAGAACTATGCCAAGTCAACCACAGCCCCCACTTGACAATCGAAACGACATATCGAGCAACAGCCCCATCCTTCATCCTACATCCTCCATCCTCTATCCCCATGTTCAGTACAATGTACCCATTGCCAGTTCATCGATGCATAACCATTTTCATTTTTTGTGCCCGTATCCTATCGATATAATCGCCATCAATTATATTGTTCAAGCCGTGCATTGTTTTCACACGGCATAAGAGTCGTTGTGCCTGTCAAGCGCTCCATTCATGTCCCACATTGTGTCCCATATTCCATGTGGTTTGTATATATGTGTAGTTGCTTGCATGCCATCTACATGTTTCACATTTATGTGGGTGCACTCACCTTTCCGTCGGCATCGGCATGGGCATGGTAACGCACCTCCAGTGAACCGCCCAGAACCGCATACCAGAATCGTCCTTGCTCTCCAGCACGAAAAACTGCACGCAATAAAAAACAAAAAAAAACAAGGGAAAATAAGTAAAAAAAATACAGCTATAATTTTTCTGTCGGACAGCACCGACTGTAGAATACTCTGATTCCAGTCTATTAAATATTACTGTTTCTTTTTAATTTGCAGCGGCTAGTTCTAATATTTTAGAAATCTTTTTTCCAAGCAAATCTCACTTTACATTTATATTTTTATATATTTCTATTTTTAACCTTAACAAATTTAGTGTGTCCTACAGGGATACAGTGATTATCGAATATATCGATTACATGCCACAGACAAATATATTTTTCGAAATTTAGACGGACGTACAAGATGACAAAAATTGCATGAAATATACTCTTCTACTTTTCTCTTACAAAATATACTATTTTACCTTCGATAACAGAGCATCAAAATAGTGGATAAAAAATGCATTACATTTTTTGTAAAGGAATTAAATATTGACTTTATAAATGTATAATGGAAATTTGTAGTTGTTATTTGATGGAGTGGTGCTCTATGCTGCCCACATAATTAATTTAATAATGCCACTTACGTGTGACGCCCTTCTCCAAGTCCTCGTAGAAGCCACACATGGCCAACTGCTGCAAGGCTGACCCTGGCAGGCGACACAGCGGCTCCACGCGACGCAAACGACAGGATATTAGTTCCACATCACGTAAATTACGATCACAAGGACTGCAAATGAGAAAATAAAAAAAAATGTATTACAAATAAAACAAGCAATGTAAACAGTAAATAAAATTCCCCGTTTTTTTTCAATAAATTTTCATTAATATTAAATTAGTTTATTAAACATATGATTTTAATTACTTGGTTTTAAATACATATATGAAGAGCGCCTAATTAATGACAGGATGATGAATGAAGTGAAAGTTGATTATTATTTATTTATTATTTATATAATTATCGATACGATAAGCAAAGGGCCAATTGTTCAGAAAATGAAATAGTAATGCATTTGAATATTAACACAATTGATTCAGATACTTTTCAGTAAATGGATTCAAATACACATTTTATCATACAAATGCTCTTTTTTTGGTACATACTTTCTTTTGGGTTTAAGCAAGTAATATCCACGGATAGGAATAAGCTAAGGATACTTGTCGGTCTACTGACACGACATTCTAGACTAAAAAGCCACCTGTCCAAAATGGGTATCTATAGTAACAACCAGTGTAGGTTTTGTGAAGTCGAGGAGGAGTCCTCAACTCACATCCTAACAGAATGTATCACTCTAGCCAGGAAAAGATGCAGCAACCTAGGGATGCAAGTTATGAGTGTCAATGACATAGAACCCCTCGACCCATCAAAGTTCCTGGCATTCGTTCAGGAACTGGGGTTGATGGAGGAGCTATAAGCTCAGAAGGGGGCACAATAGATCTAATAGGTCGCAGTGCACAAGACCCCAATTTAATAATAATTGTACATACTTATATATATAAAGATTTTTAACTAACAAATTTTGCTTTCTATTTGTTTACTTCTGTTCTTTAAGAATCATTTTTGGCGTTTTAGGTAAAAAGTCATTTCAAGACTTGGTCTTTCTGTTGGCAGCAGCAGCAAATAAATTTTAATTTATTATGAATTGTTAATATAAAATAAAAAAAAAATAAAAAAAAATATAAAAATCTGATTTTAAATCTTAAAAAAAAACTCTAGCTGATCGATAGTTTTAATCATTTACTTTTATTGTTGAGACGGATTAGAGGCTTTAATCTTTCGAGTCGCTTATTGCTTATTTAATTAACATTGTGTCAATTAGCGAATTAAAATTGCACTTAGTTTAGTCAATTAAAAGGTATAAACAGCCAGTCCCGGAACAGAATTTAAAAAATCTATTTATTTATGGACTTTTCCAGTGCTCAAGCTAAACTCTGAGAGACTTCTTAAGTGAAGCACATGCTGTGCGCCCGGGTTGGACAATAGAACATATTAAACTGCGTCGGAGAAGAAATAAAAGAAAGAAATCAACAAGAGCACTTTGAATGGCACTCATTTAAAAACTGCCAGCTTTCATTCTTTATGAACTTGGGAAATGAATAGCAAGAGTATTTGTAGTTTTTTAAGCGAGTGTTATTCAAAGCGCTTAATTTGTATTGGTTTTATGACGGCCACGGGGGAAAAATGCCATCGAGAGAAATGCAAATGAAGAAGGCAAAACAGAAATATAACAAAAAAGTACAAAATCCCATTTGAAAATAAAGAGTGCTCGAAATAAATATGCAAATAATGCGTTTGCTTTCTTTTTCGTCAAGTTTGTATTTTTAAAATATAAGCAGAAAAATATTTATATTGGAAGATTGAAGTGTGAAAGAACAGCCATGTTGCCGAAACTTTCCATCTAAAGCAGATGAAAAAGTGTAAGCCAAGTAGAGTCAGCAAATAACTAGATGTGTTTACTTCCCCCCTTTTTTTTTTTTTTTTTTTTTTCTTCGATTTTTTTAGTTTTTTCAAAACTCACATTTACGCGTAGGTCAAGGATACAGTTTACACAAAGTAAGGCTAATCATTCGTAGAAGCTAAAATATTAAGGACAAGTTACAGAAATCATGACTTGAACATTGTATAAATTAACCTTAACAAATTTGTGAATACGAAATCAGAAGCAAAGGCGAAAATCAGCTTTGAAAGCAGATTAAAATTACATATAAAAAGGCTCCCAAATTGGAAGTTCTTATCTTTCCAACTAAATATTTAATTATGTAAAATTTTAAAGCACAAATAAATATATGTAAAAGAGTAAGGTATACTCAATTTTTGTTTTTCATTTAAAATACACTTGAAAGCAGCTCAACTTAAGCTGGCATCGGATGGAATGGTAAAAAGTGAAACAGTTATTCTGGCTGAAAGGTTTGTATTTTGAAGTTAATTAAAAATGCCATTAAATGGGCAGACTTTTACTGTAAATCAAAATCAACAAAGCTGTTTTGGCTGAGTGTGCACCACTTCGTCAAAATGTGTGTTTAAATGTGTGTGTGTGTGAGTGAGACAGGATGCTTCTTTAATATTGTAGTGTCTACTTTTTGGCAGAGTTGAAGGTGAGCGGAAGCTTAACAGCTCCAGCAGAAGCATCAGCAGGCACAGGACCTGCATGCGGAGTTGGGGAGAGAGTTGTCTTTTGCCCGCACTCATACATAATTTATAGGCCTTATTGTGTAAGGGCCCTCAGCGACTGGGCGTTGCTGCCGCTAACCAAACTGCGCCACGGCTAAGTGCCATGTCTGCTCTATGGTATGTACACTCAGCAAAAAAGTCTCGCTGCAATTAAGAAAAATGACAAGGGCAGATTACCAAATTATTAAGAAATTATATGTATAAAATTTAAATAAAAAATTATTATATTCATTTTAAGAAAGGATTTTTTTTTTCAAAAATATGAAATTATTTCTAGAAATACATTTTATTATAAAAGAATATAATTCTGAAATATAAAAAAAACATTGCAATTTTTAGAAATTTGTGTCGCTTAGAAATGACGTCAAAATTTGCATATTAGGTTGATTTCTAACATTTTCTGCGAGTATATGTTTGTATTTATGTGAGTTGTGGGAGAGTGGAGTATTCCTTATAGGGAAATGAGTGGTCGGACTCAGGAGAAAAAACCGGAAGCGGGTTGGGAGTTACGCCCTCTGGCGTCCTGTTGTTTATTATAGTAGCATTTTGTGGTTATTACCAAAAGCAAACTTGCCTCTTTATAATTGTTTCAGGGTGATCAAAACCTGCCAGACATTCGAAAATAACTTTAATTTGAAAAATGCACAAAGCTTTGGTTCAGCTGCAAACGTGGCGAATGATAAATGTGCTAAAAAAAAAAAACCGAACTTGTGTAGCTAAAAGCAGATTAAGGTATACTCTCCTCCAGATTTGAGCATCTTGGAAAGCCAGCCCCATCAATAACAATTGTTGGCCACCTTGGCTGGCCCGAGTGTGTGTTTTTGTGTGTATGTGCTCCTGTGTGTGTTTTTCCTATGTGTCCTGATTGCTCTCGATGTGCGCTGTTAACCTCCTCAGATCGTTGTGGATAAACAGAATTACCACATTACGAGCTCAAGATTTGCTTGCGTGACTTTGTAGAAGCAATCATTAATTTAGCCCGTAAATTAATTCATTTATTTTGTGGCAATTGTGGTGCGAATTCTTGATTTTTCGACATTGCTTTATTCCCAGTCATCACTTGGCTAAAATGCAAATGAAGATGCCTCACGAAAAAAAAAATTCACTTAATTTCCCATGAAATTGCAATATAAATGCGTGAATTATACCAAGTTTCTTTTATTGCCATGGGCCAAACTGGAATGCTGTGGCAGCAGACGGAGTAGACAATGATGTCAGTTATAAGATATTATTCTCTCGGTATCAACAGACAAATTAATCTAGTCTTTATATGAACTCATCAATCTGCAAGGCTATTTGGTATAAATTTAAACTTTCGAATAATATCTAATATGCGCACAAAATGTGCAGATATAATTAGTTTTTGCATTGCCAAAATATATTTTATTTAAATTAAGTTAACAATAATTTGCTCTTTTTAAATTATGTATTGTAAGATACATTTTAATAAACGTTTGGACTTATACAGTACATTTAGTTAAATATTGAATCAGTGACTGTATAACCGTATAAACCTACATAATAAACTTAAACATTCTCGAAAAGTTGAATGCAGTGTTCAGAAAAACAACATCCGCTCACAAATAAACCATCGAGTTAATTTTAGCTCGATTACAAAAAAAAACTTTAAAAAATTAATATGCTTTCCGTTCGGTTTCTTGACACAGCACTAAACTTTATTTATTTTGTAAATCAAAAATACTTCAATTTGCTTAAATTTATATAATTTTTTGTGTAAAAATAATGAGAATGTTCTTAATCATAGTTTTCTTTTTTTAATGTCTTATTCATATTGTTTGATTTTATTTGTTAATAATTTTTTGTAATTGTCTGCTTGCTTTACGCATCTAAAAATGTTTCTGAATTATTAAATATTTTGTTAGTTAGTCACTTGTAGGGACAATTATTATTAGGTTAAGGTCTTGTGCACTGCGACCTATTAGATTTATTGCGCTCCCTTCTGAGCTTATAGCTCCTCCATTAACCCCAGTTCTTGAACGAATGCCAGGAACTTTGATGGGTCGATGGGTCCATAGGATGCTGCATCTTTTCCTGGATAGGGCGATACATTCGGTTAGGATATGAGTTGAGGACTCCTCCTCGACTTCACAAAACCTACACTGTAGGGACAATAAAGAAATATATATCTAGAATATATATCTAGAATATATATCTAGAATATATATCTAGAAATTTATCTAAATTCTGCTCAAGTTAAAAGAATTGAGTACACTTTAACTAGAAACAAATATGAAGCCTTAAGGGGTGTCATGTTCCACCGACGAGAAGTGCGTGCCAACATATATTAGCAGTGGACTCCCTAGAATTGTCACACAAAGTCAAACACTTTTTCGTGTAATCCGTGATGCTGTCACTACCAACTGTTGTAAGGGAGAATTGTACGTGCTTATTGTTTCAGGCAGTGCTCGAATTAAAATGTAGCATAAAAAGAGCCAAACAAATGCGGATAGTACAAATATTTGCTGGATATACATAAACCGTTGCAAAATCACAAAGCAAACACTCGAATAAAATTCTGGATGTTTGCTATGTTTGTGTGTGTGTTTGTGTGTTTTGTGGGTGTGTGTGCTTAGAGCCCCCTGCTCTTGACCTTTTTGTTGGCTGACCCTAGACTTAATCCTGGGTTTCTGACAGGTTGCCATGCACGCTGCGATGTTCATTTAAGCCGCCAGCGGGCGAGTTCTAATTGATTGCCTTGTTGTGCGGCAGCCACGCCCCGAATTGCCTTTGATTGCATGCAAGCGATTTTTGGTGAAATTCAAGTAGCAGCTGCCCCAAAATAATACTCCCGAAACGCTTTGCCACTTGGACTAATGATGCCTTCTACTTGGTACACTGCTTTAAAAATAAATAACTCTGTTATTTTCTTTTGTTGTTGTTTTCGACAATTTGCACGCTAGGCCACATTTTTTATACACTCGAAAATGCTAGGTAGTTGTAATTGGCACCAAAATCATAAAAATTAGAAAAACTTTAAGAGCAAAGAGCAAAATTACAAATACCACTCCTAGCTATACCATCCATGTAAGAAAATATTAATATAATAAAAATCATATCATAAGACACATACTATATCATTGTCGAAAGATTTATGTATGAAAAACTTTCCAGTTCAAATAACCTAGTTAAGAATATCAGCATTATTCGCATATTTGTAAAAATAAAATACAAATATTCGATCTGTGGCTTATTTAGAATTAATTAAAATTTCAAAAAAGTCGCCAAAAATTGCAAAAATTATTATCACAACATAAAATACAAATTGCAGAAAATTTCACTTTTGTAAGACTCTTTTAATTATAGGCAACCAAAACCATTGGACAATTTAAATAAAATGCGTTTCTTTGCATTTTTATTCTATTTCCATGACTTATATTAAGTTTTTAATGCAAATGCATATATATATATAAAGTAGAACATAGCTTGTTAAAAGTTTCTGAAAAATAATATTATATATAATATTGATATAATAATATATAATATTATATATAATATTATAATAATATTTAAAGCAGTTGATTAAAATTTCGAATTATGATCAAAAGAATTTTTGAATTGATGCAAACAAAAATGGCCCAGTGTATTTTAGGCTACTGCAAATAGCTCGTAATGAGCAAAATTTTCGCTTGAGTGACCCTTGAAAAACGAATCCCTTCAATTTCAATTCAAGTTATGCTCCAGATCTCAATTTTCGCTGCTTCAGTGCGCTAATCAACTGTAAAGGACCAGAGCACTTCTCGCCTCAGGGATGGGTTTGACTTCAAAGGTGACCAGCAGCAGCTCTTACCAACTAATTGCATTTTGGCCATGAATCGGGTCTTAAATGCCATTGTATGAGTACTTTACTTAGCCAGCCGAGTCAAACATTTTAATTTGGGTTTGCCTTCCATTTGCTGAGTTGAAATATGAATTAATAGGGCAAACAGCTGTTGCCTTTTTACAGATGAGTGTCGAGTGTGATATAAATATTTCAAATGTAACACATGCATTTGATATGCTCAGCCAGAGAGAAACAAGAATATTTTGCGGAATATTTAATTCTTCAAGTGAACCTTAAATTTGAATTAAATGAATGTCTCTCCAGCTTCAATTATTACTTTTGTTTCTTTATCTTTCAAACAAATGGTAATTTATTTTACAATCATATTTAACGCTTCGTTAGAATCTAAAAACAAACTTTTCAAACTTTTTGATAAATTGCTTTCATGCTTCACAAAGTATAAAAAGAACTTTTGTGGGCAATTAAATATTTCTTGCTGTTAATGAAAGCATTAAATTGAACAAAATGTTCTCTAAATTATTAATATTTTGGTTGGCAAACCGCAATTTTGGTCTAATTACGATTTCGATTCGAAAGTATAAAAAACTCCAATGTTTTTTACGAACTTTTTACGATTATCTGTTTACATTTTGATTGATTGTAAGATATGCTGGCTTTATGATACAAATAATGTTTAAAAAATAAAAAAAATAAAAAAATGGGTGTACCCGACTGCGAAATACTCTGATACTTGCCTTCTTGCATTAAGGCAAAAGAATGATTAAAGCTGTGCATAAGAATATTTAAATTATATAATTGTAATTATATATAAATTATGTTCTCCTTCATCATCCTTAATTATATAATAAGTCTGATTAAAATTAATTTGAAAACTCTATTTTCACTTACCGTTTGTCCATAGCTGTTATCCATTCCATCGCCATTTTGATATATTTGTTTTGATATTTTTAATTACGTTTACTGTATTAAGCGATTATCGATATAAATTTATAAATATTGTTGAATTTTTCATTAAAGAATACTTCGTTTGTGTAGGTGATTAGCACATTAGTTATGCAAATTTCGTTGAGTTGAAAACTTTAAATAAAACTGATGCCAGACCACGCCACAACTTTTTTTTTGTTTAGATTAACACAAATTTAGGGAACCCGAAATGTTTGTTTTTCGCCAAAAAACTGTTGTAGTTGCCAAACAAATATTGCATTTCAATGCCCGGCTTAAATGGTGAACGTAAAAATAAAAACGATGGCAAAAGTTGTGGCCCTTTCAGAAGCCGATTGTAAACCGTTTGCACTCAGTGAGACTCTCAATTTATAATTCCTTTAAATACCACACTTGACAACAAGTAGAACATTCTTGTTGATAATTTAATGTTCTGACGATGAAAAGCAAAAGCGATTGTTGTTCAAATAGTTGAAAACTTAAACAAATTGATGCAATTTACAGCGTAAACAAATTTTATTTAACGTGATTTGAATTGATATCGTTATTCATGTCATGGCTCAAAAGCATCACATAAACATGGCTCCCAATCGCTGTCTGCTCGCCGCGTTGAAGCTGTAAATGAAGACGTTAACAAACACAGTTAGGCGTTAAGACTGTGGAAAAAAACATCACAAAAATAATATGCTAAATTCTACGCAATACAAATCAAGCTAATAAAAATCTATTGAGGGCGTTGCATTAAGCAAGAGTTAAAGGGCTCAAACCAATGGCCAACAATATGCGCGGCAGCTACAATTGTGTGTGTTTTACAATATATGTTTAGTTTGCTACAAATGAAAAACAAACTAATGCACATTGCTATTGTTGTTGTTGTTCACTCTCTAAAGTCTTCAAAAGGGTTCTCTGCGTTTATTGGTGTGAGTGTGTGTGGCAGTGTGTGTGGCAGTGTGTGCTAATGGGCCTTGTTGCTCACTGCTGACAGCTGCCTAGAGGGCTTAATGCATGTTGGCCCTAAACAAAGCAAATGTTGCTCATGACATTTACAAATATATATATATATATCATATATCATATATATATATATATATATATATGTAAATGTCATGAGCAACATATATATATATATATATATATATATATGTGAAATTGTACTTCAGCGTCATTTTTGATAATTCTATAATAATTCTACAGAATTAATTAAAAATGTTCATCAAAAACGACGCTAAAGTACAATTTGACACATATATATATATTTATATATATATATATATATATAAACATAATTCTATACATCAGAGAATTGCGATAATATGCTTGCCATTCTCTGATAATGTATATAATTATTTGATCAAAAATTACGCTAAAGTACAATATGACATTGTTTTTTACGTATACTTAATACTGGCTGAAAAATTTATATTGCAAGCTGTTCATGGAAGCATTACAATTATTTTCTATTGTGTAACATGATATCCGAATAGTACTCAAAACAACGCTTCTATTCTAGTCATTTTCAAATGCTGAATCAACTAAAAATTTAAAGAGAAGGTATTTTAAATTTCAGTTGTGCCAAAGTATATAGCAGCCAGTGGAAAGCATATCAGATCCTATATAGCAAATATATTGTTGATCAGTATCAAAAGCCATATCGAAATGTCTGTCTGCCTATCTCCATGAACAAAATGATCTCATTCATTGGCTATTAGAACTACGGACTTAAAATGTAGAAAATAAGTTCTTGTATACTACGCGAATACCAAATTTATTTGTATATTTGTATAACTTCAGAGTCGTTTTGCTTTTATCGATGCACATCGATATTTCGATACCAATACAAATCACAAATTTATTGTGCATGATAATTGTGTGTGTGTGTGTGTGTGTGTGTGTATTCTGCAGCACGTCAATGTGTACGAATGTGTATACTTACATGTATATGTATGTATATGCTTGTCATTTTTGCAATCCGAATAAAAACATATTCATATTTATTTATTTTAGATGGATAAAAAACAGTCAACCAATTTAAGAAAATTTTTAAATAGAAATATTTGTTTTTTAAATAATTAATAAAAAAAATAAAGTTACACAGAATCAATATTTAAAATACAAAATTTTAGAAAATATATGATGACAATACAATTCTAAATCTGGGGGCATTAAAATGCAAATGGTCCTACCTTTATTTGAAGGAGTGGGGAAACCCAAAAAAAAAACAATCAGAAAAAACAACATAAAAACTTTAGAAATAAATGGAGAGAAAGAGAGATGCTGAGAGAGATAAAAAGTAAGAGAAAAAAAAGAATTACTGAAAATGTCTGAGCCTTATATTTTTACTATTTTCCTTTCGTAAAATTAAACTAATAAAATTGTAATAATAATTTTACATTTTTCATGCCTATATCATTCTTATTTGTTTATAACCAAGCTCCAAATGAAATAAAAATCAAATTAAAAATATAAATGACACAAAAAAAATTAGTAGGGTATGTGAGTGGGATAATTGATATTAAAATTATATATTATATAATATAATGTGACATTCCAGACAGGGTGTTAAGCTCTTCTCAATTGTGCTCAAACAAAATGTTCCGTCTCGTTGTAAGTTGAAAGTCACACTTCTCAAATTTCTGTTTTTCCGTTGAGCATATCAAATGACAAGTTGCGAGTTGTGTTCATGTATATGCATATATATTTATATATATATATATTTATATTTATATTGTTCTTGTTTGCTATTGTGGTGAACTGTGTGTGCATTGCAGCGTGATAGCTTATTATCAAGCTGTGCTGGTGCTGTGTGGGAGTAGTTTGATAAGAGCCTTATCAGACCCGGGTCTGTGCACGGTTTGATAAGATATGGGGAAACGGAAACAGACAACGAAAACTACAGCAATTTCTGACATGTTGCTGAAGGATTTGTGTGGTGAGGTTTTCGCTTCAATGCGAAATGCAATTAGTGTGAGGGCAACAGCTGTTTTATGTAACTTGCACTTCATGTTTATCCCGCAAAGTTTTTTCAGCACAAAAAAACTTTCCGTAATTGAACTTTGAAGTGGAACTGTGTAGACAGTGGCTGACTAATTGAACTGGCAGGGAATCGAGTCCAATTGATTAAGGAGGATGCAAGAACTTAAGAATACTTACGTGGCAAATTCTCGATCCGGTTTACTTTCCGATTGCCCATTGGCCAGAGCCGGTAGATATAGTATATAGTGAGTGAGATAGTCAGGAGTGAAAAGCAACAAAGTCGCAAACTTAAATCGTTTATCAAATGGAAATACACCTCGTCCAACATTAAGGACTACGGTCTAAGGAACTGGAGGATTTATCAAATATACTTCTACGTATTGGGATTATCTATGTTAATGGTGGCTAATAAGGTGGTTCATAAGTTTTAGTCTGGTTAGTGCGTGCATAATATAACGTTAATATATGGCAAATGTATATATATATTTTTATGGATTAAGTTAAAGGTGTATGCAATTTATATACAGCTTTTATCTGAGCATAATCTACATTTGTTTACCGATTTAATAAGTTTTATTATTATTTATTAATATTATTTATAAACACGATTCGATTCGCGTTCTTTGCGTACGTTCGATGTGTTCGAGCGATGACGACAAACTGAACTTTGCCTGGCAAATCGCAATGGAGAAACTCAACACGCGTTTCGCACTTTTTTGAAATATTAAATTTATTATTTAAATAAATTTATTTTTATTGATATATTATTTTTAAGAACATCCATTGAAAATTATATATTTTTTAATTTCCTTTTTTTGATTAAAAATTTAAACTTTTTGAAAATTTTTAAATATTTGAACTTTGTTTGAGAAACTTTTCGTTGAACTTTTGATAGCGCTAGCACGTCCGTTACGTTCCTTAGTCGCGTCGCAACTGTTTGGTGCCGATAGTGCGAGAGACCAGAAACTTGCTCAATTCACCATTGCCTCGGCTGGCCATAGGAGAGCGGTGGGAATACGAACACGAAGAAGCATCTGGCCAGGCATCCTGCGCCTAACAGGTGAGTTTTTCAGTTGCTGACAGCTGGCTTCTGTCCGGGTATTGGAGGTTGGGGTGGTTGTTGAGTTTGCCGTTGTATTCGGGTGGTGAAAATTACTCATCGCGTTGACTGCAGTGTTGACTGCTGCGGTGGGCATTTCTTGTTCTTTTTGTTCTATCGTGCGTGGTGGATGTGTGTTGCTTCAAAGATTGGCGCATTTTTAGCAACAAGTTTGGCAATTGTCACAGTGGTTCAAAACTCATGTTAATAGCTTAAATATCATGCAGACAATAAAAAAAATTCAATATGAATAATGAACCGTACAAACTTACATATGTTTATATTTAGTTTTAATAAATATATAACACAATCTCAAAAGAAGTTAAGTAATTTTAAGTAAACAACAAAAAAAAACGAAATAATAAGAAAAGAAGAAAAAAAAACCATGTTATGTTATACTAGCTTTTTTTTATATATCAAATATCATTTCCATGGTGTTGCTTTAATATGAAGGGCAAATGCCTGCCGTTTGAAAGCCCTAAATAGAACGAGATGGACTAAGTGAACGAAATCCATTTTCCGTTTGCAGAAGCTGAAGGCGCCGATCAGACGCCTAAACACAACGACGCCAATAAACTCGACATTTTGGCGGCAGACAGCAACAGCAACATACAGACAGAAACGGTGCTAAGAAAATAGGCGAACTACCCAAACGGAAACTAAAATGTGCTTGTAGCAACTCTAGCATCATGCTGCTAATCATGCGTTTTGACATGTTGCCAACATTATATGGCAACATTACATGGCAACATTGTTGACCAGCAGTTGGTTTGCACAACTTAAAGCGACTAAATATATCAGGCTGCCTGAGGAATGTATATAATCAAATACTACAAAAATAACAGGAAGTGAACTAAATCGACTCACTGCTAATAATAATTGGAGATTTCTGTTCTAACGTAAAGCACACTTTACAGAAAACAAAAAAAAACCGTGTCAAAGAATTGTAACAGCCGTAAATCAAAAATCCACAATGTTAACTCTTTTTTAACTGAGTGAATCCTTTAGAAGGTGGTAAAATAATGACCTTATATATATATTGATGTGATTATCGGCAAACAATCTTCTTATTCAATGTTACGTCTGTGTAACAACGGTAGAACACTTGCCAGTGTTGTCTTTCTCCACAGTCACATTACTAATGTTCCCATCCTGAAACTATTTCCTATTAGTTTACATTTAAAAATAAAAAAAAAACACATTATATATCTTACATTTTGTATTTTTAATTTTAATCTTTTAAATTTTGTAATATATTTTTTTTAAGCATATTGGTCAATAAACAGCCTATAAAAATATTTCTTAATCTTGCTGGTTTATAGCATTTTGCATTTGATTAAGTTAAAGATTCATTTTTCTCTATTTTATTATATGTGTTCTATATTTTGAATAGAAAATTAATAAAAAAAACCTATCATTTTACGAGTATCTTAACGGTTTAGTGCATTTCATGGTTTAAGTTATACAAACATGTCGAATTTTGGATTTAACTCTAGAAAGTTCATTTTGAAGTACTGATTTTTGCAATGCAAGTCAAAAGTCATTTTAAGTAACTTTGGCAACATTTTGCAGCAACATTCGTTTATTTTTTTCTGATTGCGCTATTCGCTCTCAATTCCCTCGATGCGTACTCTTAAATCTGCCGTGCAACAAACTTGTTGAGCGCTCATTTGGTGAGTCGACGCATTGGGGCAACACTTCAACAGTTGCTTGCGCCTCTCCCACTCCCCCTCTAATACTACTACTACTTTAGCTCCCTCACAGGCAGTGCTACGCGTGAATTGCACACGAAATGGAAACGCTCTGCGAAACAATCAAAATGTCAATTTAAATATGCACAACAACAACAACAACAACAAGAAGAAGAGAAGCAACACAGAAGTGTGTGTCTTTAAAGGACGACAGTTATTAAGAGTTGAAACTGGACACATGCCCGAAATTTTGAAACTTTCGTTGCCACGTTTTGGTTGGTGCACAAGATTTGCGGCACTCACGAGTGCCTTTATTTCCGTATGAATCATTTGGCACTGTGCGCATAAATTGCTTGTTTTTATATTCCATTTGGTGTTTCATCTATTTTTTTTGGTTTTTTTTTTATTTCACACTTGTAGGCTGCTTTTGTGGTCCTTCCCCTGGGCGTGAGAGTCCAGTAAAATATTTTATGAGCTGCCGTCGTCGCTCTCTGGTATTTGATGGCTCCGTCCTGACATTTTGCCTGGCGTTTCAGCATTTTGCCATTGGGGGAGCTTTAAGCAAAGAAGAATTTCAAACATTGGCCATGAATTTTGGCCAGTTGAATTGTTGTATTTTGACTGACACGCATGCAGCCTGGCATCATCATGATGCCTGTCTGGCGGACTCCTGTTAATTATGATATATATTCCTTTAAATTACTTGGATATGTCATAAGACCACAATGTTTGCCAACTGCCCCGTCTAGGCCAACATCCAAGTCACGTTAATGCATTTTCTTATCGGGAAAACTGTGCTAATGGCATTTCCTGGCCATTAGCACGGCAAACAACGTTAGCTGCTTAACTTGCTGTTGCCTCTTCTTCTTTTTTATTATATGTTGCTGTTGCACATTGATCGCATGACATTGTTGGCGTGATGGCAGCTGAGCTGTGCTGCAGCTGTGCACGTGTCCAGGTAGCAGCAATCCTTCTTAGCTTCGTCAAGCAAATACACTCAAAAAGATATCGCATTCATATGAATATATATTCTGGAAAATTAGCATAGGTTTGCAATAAGAAATTAAGCACTGAAACAAAAAAAAATTCGAAAATTGAATGAATATGATATTTTTAGTCTATGCTTAAATTATTTGACTATATAAACTAAGAAATATGTTTGATTATAGGAATTCCTAAAACATTTACTAAAAATTATAATATAAATAACAAAACACAATGTAAAAGTTCTGTCTAAGCAAATTAATAAATCAGCGCAATTTTAAAAATTATACAAAAATCTACACATGATCTTAGAAATTAAGCAGCTTGATTTTTTTTTAGAAATATACTTTATTAATAAGTTTGATCTTTTTTTCGAGTGTAGTAAATCGATGAGTCAGTTGAGGTGCGCACGTGTTTATAGCCTGATTGCCAGTTGATGTCATTCTGCTTGTGTGTGTCTCTGTGTGTGTGTGTGTGTGACTGAATGCCAGTGTGTGTGTGAGTTGAACGGAATGCTTTACTCGATTCTAGTCGCATTAACGCTTATTCAATCAACGTTCAACGCAAATTGCCTTTTAAAGTGAGATCGAATATCTCTTCGAGTAAGCGAATTATGGCCATGTAATTTGATTAGGCCATAAGCGTTGCTGATAATCGCCAATTGCAACACAAATGTGCTTATTACACACACTTCGCAACTACAACAATATCAAACCAAATAAATAGTGATTATTACTGAGATTTTTTCATAGCATTCTTTTCTGCGCTGTGCAAAACCTGTCGTAAATTTTTTAGATGCTACCCAGATAATATTTAACAAAAATCTTAACATAACTTAAGTACCTACTATAGTCAGATAAAATGCATACAGATTTTATTGTTTTTTATTTGTATTAAAATTGAAAATAATATGAAAAAACGGAAATTTATATTATTACTTAAACACTAAAATAAAAGTCAGAGCTTTTGAGACTTTAAATATAATATTTATTTATATTTATTAGCTCAGTTGCAATAATTGTTCATTTAATTTTATTTGTTTTACCATAAAACGCAGCAATACAAATTCGATTTAATTTGAATGTTAAGGCTCAATTTTCAATTCTGCCTGCTCCAATTCGTACACAATTTTTGTATATGTACGAGTATGTGTGCCTAGCCTAAAGGCTCAAATTATATTGGCCAAACAATTTGGTATCCCAACATTTCATAAATTTAGTTATTGTTGGTATTAAACTGACGTTGAAAGTGGCAAATATTTGGCAAAATACTTGAGTTCTTGCCAAAATTATTCAGGCAAATTATTATAATTAAATTGTTGCGGAAAATCGTTTGCATATTAAATTCCGCATATTTCATATGCGCACATCAACAATTAAAGTATTCTATTCTATCAAGTTTTCGAATTGATTATTTTGTGTAAAATTTATATTAAATATGTCTGCTGGATTGCAGCAAAAGTTCGAAAGTGTGTTTTATGTTCAACTTCGTATTAAATTCCAAGTAGCTTTCTCAACTTTCCCTCTCAACTTGACGCATGCGAATTTTTCATCAGGAAGCAGGAGCCCGGAGCGTTTTCAGGGGAATTCATTTGTGGCATGTTATCTTTCTGTACAACAGATTTTCACAGCTTTTAACCAGTTGCTTGTGCTGAGTTTTGCTTTTGTTCTAGCTTTTGTTTTATATATATATATATATTTTTCTTTATGTTCCTTTATGGTTATTTACCTTCTTAAAATCTTACAAAATTCCCTATGTAATAAACATTTGACTACCCACAAAATTATGAAATTTAATTTATTCATTTTAAATATTATTTTTAATCTCATTATTGTTATAATTATTATTATTATTATTATTATGATTTTAATTAGTTCCACTATTTTGAATTTCATTTGGATAAAAAACGTATGCTTAAAACCCATAAAGCAAGTCTGCTCTTAATAGCATCGCGACGTTTATTAATTATAATAATTAATTAACACATAAGTATTTATTTTCAGACATGCGGTGAAGTTGACGCATGTGCAGAGGCTGCAAAATTTATACAAGTTAATTGAAATGAAAGGCCAAAAAGAAATGGCGAATGTGATGTAATAAATTGTGATATTTATATGCAAACATTGCAGGCAGCACAGCAGTACAGTGATGCCTCAAAGAGCTGGCTGCATTCCAAATAGGCAAATTCAATTAAAAAACATCAAGTACGAAACTTATTTTGCAATGGCACTCAAAGTGGTCATCTGACCATTTGCATAGTTTACAGTCTGCGCAATTCAATCTAAAACAATTGCATAAAATTATGCGCAACAGAGCGAGAAATTAGTTTTTTAGTAGCAACATTGGCGATGTCAACGTGTCAAGTGTTGCCAGGCAACGACACCCCCCACACACCCCCCTTCAAGGAAACCCATTCCTGCAGTTCTTTACTTGCCACAAACTGAAAGCGACAAGCGTCGCAACGTATTTCTATGCAGCATGCAGCTGACAACATTTGCCATTTGCCATTTGGCCAAGAAGTCTGCGTCTTTCTCCCCTTGTGGGTATTTCTGTGTGTGTGCGTGTGTGTGTGTGTGTGCAATGTGTGTGTGAGTGGCTAATGTTCTTGTGAATTTCATGGCCCACTTGGCTAACATTTTCTTTGTGCCATGTCCTCTGGCTGCCTGAATACAACTTCTTCTGCTGCTGTGCCTTGATTTTGAGTGCGTTAATAATTGGAGCAATTCAAATTCTCTTTCTAACTTTTAATCTTTGCCAGCTTAAGCTGATTACCAAATAATATGCGCAATTATGAGCATGACTGAAAAACAGCTGGCAACCAAGGACAACATCGCTGACAACTTGCCACAAATGTTGTTTGTTGTTGTTGTTGTCATCGCTGGCCAAGAGTTAATTTTAAGCCACATTTTACTAAGCTCTTTGGGCACTTTTAGAACTTTTGGCTTATTTACTTGTGAGTTGTTCGACGTCGACCACAAAAATATATATATGTAAATATTTATTATAAATATTTTAAATCAGCATTATTTGTATGTGAAATTTACTATTAGTTTCTTACGAAATGTTGTGTTAACCCAAACCAAATTGAGGGCAATAACCTGTGTTTAGGCACATCTGCGCATAAATTACGTAATTTATAAATTTAATTTGAGTAACGCATAAAAAGCCAATAAATGTGGGCCGTCGAATAAAAAGCAGTGTCTCAGTCCCTTATCTGCCACAAATAAACTGCGTAAACGCCGCATGTTTGTTCAATCTAATTTGGCTGCCAAAAATCTGCTGGCAGGTTCAATACCGTTCGACGTTTGTCTAAATGGGTTCTTCGACTCTGCATGAACAATATAAACCAAACCTTTCGGAGCGGGTGCATTGGACGCCGCCGTATTATCAGCTATTGGCATTGGCCAAAACAAACAAGACTAAAAAAAGCAAAAACAAAACAAAAAAAAAAGCAATTTACAATCGGTTTACCTTTGACGCCCAAACTGCCCACTTTTGATTTGGTTTGTTAGCTGGCACAGATGCCCAGCTGTCTTAACTTCAAGAAGCCATTTCAGCCGTATTTCCATCAGCTAAATTATATGCATATTTATGCAGCTAGTTTATGAATAGAATTTTATATATATATTTATATTTCTCACTTCATTTGGGGGTCTCGGCTAAATTGTTCATCGCAACGCTTCAATACTTTGCCTATATTTGCATTGCAACAACAACTTAAATAGAAACGCTTTAATAAACGACTCCGCTGACACCCCCTTTATCTTTGCCATCTCAGGTAGTGCCTTAACTGGAAACGTATCTGGCACAACGGAAGCGTTTCGGCCGTTAAAACGTCGAGCCAAAATCGTAGCATACTTTTCTGCGTGCCCAACTTTTATAGCCACTTTGGGCAGGTGTCTGAGTGCGTCTGTGTGTGTGTGTATGTGTGTGTGCGAATATTAAATGTGTAGATTTCTTATCTTGCTCCTTGTTATTTGCAGCTTATTGCGTTTATGCCACGCTTATCGCATTCGCATGAAAATCGCATTAGGGTACGTAGGCCCTCCATAAAACAAACGCCTGTTGCGAGGGGAACTGGGACAAATCTGTGATTTTCTTGCCGCTTTCTGGCTGTTTGCATAGCGCATTGTATGGGCGACTTGTGTTGGCTTTGCCTAGCTGTTTTCTTGCTAACTGTTTGATTAGCCCGCTCTGCCACGTCACATAAGTAAATATTTATGCGAGGGCTGGCTAACCTAGACCCATTTACCATTTGACATTATGTCACTTTTCTTAAGATTAGTTTAGTCCCTAAAACTATATATAACATTAAATTTTAAAAAATTAAACTGTGGCAAACTTAACTTACTCTGCAGGTTCAGCTGTTTGCCTATCTCATCTTAATTTATTTTCTCATTCTTTTTCTTATTTTTCACTGACCGTTAAAAATTTGGTGCTTTCCACAAGGATTTACTTGCCATAAATGTTAAATTACTTTTATATTTTATATATTCCAATAACAATTTTATTTGCTTTCTGTGGTTAGGCTTGAAACCATTAGGTTTATTATTTAGAAAATATCATTAGATGTATCTATTGAGTTAATATAAGGTTCGTTTACTCTTTATTCGCCCCTCGCATTTAATTCCAGTGTCGCACAGATTTCACTCTTTTGGTGAGTTTTGTTTTGTTTGTCCATTTAATCAAAGCCGTCAACGTCTGTTTAATGTGTAAATATTTGTCCAAGGCTTGTCCTTACTCCTTGCCCTATATATGAACCCATGCACCACACCTATAATCATCCCGGAACGCTCAAGGTTAGTGCTGGCTCATATTTGCATAAGTTCAGTAGACATTTTGGCTGGCGGTTGTCTTCTTGACCTACTTATCGCATCATTTATTTATGAGTCTTTAATGAAAACATTCTTGCTAAAATATGTAAATTAATTTGAATAATTTACTGAGCAGCGGCAAGTGTGGCAAACAGCATAAACTTCAAGCAAATGAAAGTGTTCCTTTTATTGATCTATAAATAATATTGCCAAGATAAAAAACTTTTTCGACACATATGTTGGTTGTTTATAGTTATTGGTTATAGTTAATATTTAAATAATTTAGATGAAACAAAAACATTTTTAAAATTGTTAAAAGAAAAGTTTTCTGGATTTACTTACTTTAATTTTAATATAATTTGTTCACCATTTCATTTTTGTTAGGGCAGCAATAAAACTGTTTTTATGCTCATTTTATGAGCAGAAAAAATTATTAAGGAGTTAAGAGCTTTTTAAATAAGTGTTTTCTTGATAGAGCAGAGCATAAAACACTTAATACCTTAATTCAATTTTTTATTACACTGAATAATATCATAAATTATTTGAAATAAGCTGTAATTTCGAATAATAGAGAACATTTGGTATATTATTTTTTCCGCTGTTTGCTTGCAATAAATGAATGATTTTGCAAATTTAAAAAATGACGGAGCCATGATTTTGGGGTTTTAATTTTTTTGCAAAGGATTTTAATTGTATTTTTTTGTTGTATGAAGTATATTTTAAACAATGCCACTCTACATTGCCACTCGTCATGCTACTCCAAAGTTAGCTGACATTCTTAACAATTCTCAAACAATCCACAATTTCTCCTTTACAATTTTAAAATGGGCTGCATTAAAATTTTGTATCACGTAATTCGCCTTGTAACAATTAGTCAGCGTTTTCTTTTAAATAATAAATATGAATGTAGATGTTATGGGGCCCACTCAGACATTTCCCGGCATTCCGAAAAGGGCACTAAATTATTAGTAATGATTTGTTGTGCATTTAAATTAAGAAACACAATTTTTGTAAAAATTAAGTACGAAAAACTCATATTTAAATTCTACCATCAGTTTATTTTGTCTACTCTTACTAAATAATTTTTTATTATATATAAGTAATTTTAAATTGAAGGAGACTTCTACAGCATAAAGTAGAGACTCTGCTAAATTGCATTAGCTGCATGAGCTTTTTCTCATAAAACTGCAAATATATAATATATATGTAAATAAAGTGCAAAACATGATCAAAGGACTTAAATGCATTAATATTGAGCAACATTTTCCGTCAAGATAAAGTTGGTAGCAAAAGTTGCATGGAGTTGGGGAGGTTCTCAAGAAACTGATTTCATCGCAAACCTTTCAAATTCCATAATGTGTATTATTTAATATCCCAATCGATTTTAAATGTAATAAAATGTTGAATATTTAAATAAATGTTGCATTGGGAAAACATTTTTATAAATGAAAATATGTTTCATTTAAATTAAGTACATTTAATTGGATGCCGCAACTTAACTTCTCTTTTTTAAATTGCCTTAAAAAATAACTTATCATGGCAAAAATGTGATACTTTTTAATTTAAAGTTAACGAGTTAAAAGAAAATCCCATTTTTTAGTCTATCCTAACAGCTTATAGAAGTTTTAATGCTTTTTTATACCTTGATGAAACTTTCGACATTTTCGTCTTCTTGCAGTCTCCACTTTAATTTCACAAACAAAAGGCAAAAAAATAAAATAATATATATATATATATGCTGAACATTCTAATTTTCAGGAAAGTGTCTCTTTAAAACATGTATTCGAAAGTAGCTCAAATTCCAAACTTATCACTCAGATTTATTTAATAATAAAATCTTTTCTTTGTCCGAACAGTTTTATTGTTTTGAGTAATAAAGCCATTTAAAGTTTATGGAGCTCACAAATTCAAAGTTTAATCACGAACCTTGTTAGGTAAATTTAGCTGTAATCGGCTTTGATAGGCACAACTTAAACTAATCTTAAGCCAAGTTAAGTCAAAGACTAGAAACCATTTAAAAGAGTCCTTTGCTGGCAGTTGAGGAAAAGGTATGCGGGAAATTCGAAATCGAAACTCTTCAAATGTCAGAAATTATGCAGATTCCAAGGATATCTTAGCACTTCCAGCTGTCGTTCGGGGCCATCTATGCTGACAATATTAAAGTTGACACCATTTTCGTTGGGGTTGGGGTTTGCTTTTGGGGGTTGGAGGCACAGATAGATTCATTTATGCCGTCCGTGTCCGGACTGTGGCCAGTCAATGTCTCGTATTGAGTTGGGTACGTGATGCTATCTGAGCTCTGGTTGCGTGACTGGCTGACTGTGGCACACCATCCCCGTACACTGTTCCAGCCAGAACACCAATGATACCTTTGGGCCCTCCTGATGCGCTTTTGATAACTTGTTTGTGTGCTGTTAACTGACATCTTTGTGTTGTAAGCCATTGTTGTCGTTGCCGTTGTCATTGTCATTCCAAGCGACGACAAGTTGCCGCCATCAGCTTGAGAAATAGTTTCTCAGCTATTATGAATAAAATATAAGATATCCTTGAATTGCACACGCATACACCCACGCACACACACACACACACACACTAGGGCACACTCAAAGACGCAGCTTGTCACACGTAAGTTGATTGAAATTAAAAACAAGCTCAGCGATTCCACTGGCACCTAGTCCATAAAACGCTGTCACAGTATCTGTCTCAGTATTTTTGTTTCATAACAACAGATGAAAAGCAAGCCAACACGCCCACACAGCCCCGCACACACACACACATAAACACACATTCTTAACAAACAGGTGTAAAATTTCACAAGCATTTTTTATGCCAGCAATTTTTTGTTTGTATATTTTTCTTGCCGCGGCTTTAAACTGTTGCTCTGCGAGCTTTTTAAGTTCTTCATTCGGTTTGGCTTCGCTTCGGTTGGGCCACATAAAACAAACAGCGCACATGAAATTTTCTTCCCGGAATTACAACAAGATTTTACACTCACCACCCTTGATGGACATTTACGAGATGGACACCTGTCGCTATATAAATAAGTTTAGACTTTTCAAGCGACGTGATAATTCAAGCTGCAAATGCCGCATGCCACATTCGCTCATTCCTATGCGGCAAAAATAGTTGACGCTAACTCAAGCGAAAGTTGCTTACAGTGAGACTATAGAAATACACTCAAAAAAAATCATCATATAAAATAAAATAGCGCTGTAAGCCAGAACTTTCCTTTTGTTTTTATAAATAATTTCCAAATATTCGAAAAAAAAAGGATTTATTATATTTTTTATATACATATTTATTTTTCTATTATTAAGAAACATTTTTTATATAAATGTACAAATGCATGACATTTATTTCTGTGATCATACCTTCTATGTCTCAGAAACGTGTGCTATTTTTCTCATAATAATAAATAAAAATAAATTAAAATCATCCTGAAATATAGAAATCATTTTTGTACATTTTAGTAAAATCTGATCCTGAATTAAGAGAAAATAAGACACTGTTTTGGCAGCAGCAGTAAAGAACTTTGAATAATATTGAATTGTTTAAATAATTGCATTTTGGTTCCTGCGTGGCTTAAAATAAATTGCTTATTGTTAGTCGAAAATTTCTCTTATTTCAATTCATTTAATCCAGTTAAATAGAATATTAATTTATTTTTGTAAGCTCAATGACAGCTACAATAATAATAATAATAGCAAAGAGTTATGTAGTGTAATTGCTATTGTGATTTTTCAAGTTTTAGTTTTGTTTTAAGTATAATTAAAATTATTCACTTTTTGCTAATATATACATTTAAGGTAGACGAAGATGAAAAAACATAAGTAATAAAAAGCCAAATAAAGTGCTAAATTATATTTTAAAAAAAACGAGTAAAGGAGCGCAATGGTAACAATTATACAATTGGTTTTTTTTTTAATTAAGAAGAAACAAATATTTGCAACGCTTTCAATGCCTGTTTTGCTGTATTTAATAAATTAAATCGAGCAGTTTAATATTGCCTAAACTTTACCAATATCTCAGATAATCTGAGACAGCTCGTGGATGCTACTAAAAATCCACTAAAGTATTTTAAACTGAAGCAAAAATTAATATCTCAAAATGTTCGTAATAGTTTAAACATTTTGCTTTTGAAACCGGTTTTGAATATGTTTAAGAAATATGCATAAATAAATGTTTCAGACCTACACACTCAAAAACTGACATTGAATAGTGGCAAATATATCGTTTTTAAATGTATAACAAAAACATAATGGTCTTTGTAATATCCGATTCACCTAAGATGTTCATTTTGTCCTCTTGTATCACCTATAGAATCGTCCTTCCTTACCCCCGCTCCTGTTCAACGTTTAATGCCAGGTGAAATCTTTGTAATCTTATTTTTAATTACTAAATGACGAAATCGATTCCGTTGCGTCGATGTGCTAAGCAAATCATTTTTCTTTTAGACGTAGTTGCGGCAATGGTGCAACATGAAACTTAATCATTCAGAGTCGGCTATTTCTATCATTTAAAACTCGATTCTAAACTTCTTGTCGTATATATTTGTGGATGAGCAATATAAATTATTTCAATTCACTCTTTTATATTTTTTCTTGTTTTGTCAATCCATCTAATAAATTTTAAGTTAAATTTTAATTCACTTTCCTATGTGTTGGAGCAAAAATCCTTTCCCCGCGTCAGGGAATGCCTGGATAAGAAAAATAAAACTGAGTCGCACCAGCGTTGTGTACTCAAACGAAGTTTATTCAAGACTGTCAATTAACATTAAAATTATCGATCATATGGGACTTAACATACTTATGTTACTGATGCACGATTGCATTGAATGTAAAATAACATTATTTTCAACACTATGTAACATTAATTTTAATTGTAAATTAAACTTTAAATCAATTTTTTTTTCAACCTGTTTTTAAATATTTTGTGTACATACAATGTCTTTAAATAATATATATAATACTATTTTTAAATATTACTTGCACTCAATGTTTATGTTTGCAACTACCAATTCCCTCACAGACCGGTAGCTATGTAATAGACAAGTATCACTTTCAGTTAGTTCTAATGACACTTTATCAATTTAACTGCCAGTTAAGCACGCACTAACAAATGCACAAAGCCAATCGGCTAACAGGCTGTCGTCAGTTGCACGCGTCGTATGCGTAATAATTGAAGGGCCACACAAATTGTAGCCAATTTGTGGCAATTGACAAGTACTAAATGAGCATGCTGCATGATAGTTACGTGGGTGTTTGACGTCTGCACTTTTAATGACATATTAAATGTCACAATCGCACAACGAGCAAAAATCGATGTTTACAAAATTGACCCACAGCCACTAAGCGGGCATAAATAATTCATTTAGATAAGAGAAGCAGCCTATTGAATTACACAGCTCTATCTGACTGTCTGGTATGTGTGTGTGGGTGTATATTTATGTATTTATAAATATACATGTGTATATCAATATCTGTATTTGTGTATTGCTTTTTATGGCACTCCAGGGAAATGACGCCTTATGAGTGTCATTTTCACAACAACTTTGGCAATATTGTCTGGCAGATAGTTATTGTGAGAAACCCAATGGTTTTTTTGTGACGATTGTCTCCCCATTGATAGACACAAAGTTATTCAAGCTGTTACATCCATATATTATATATACTATACGGGGATATTTATATTTAAATGGATGTGTGCGTGCGTCATAACATATGCAACAGCTGTTACTCAGTTACACTCTGGAAAATGTTAGAATTAAACGTAAAACAAAAATAAAAAAATTAAAATTGGACAGTGATTTTCTAAATCGAATCAAGCTATTAAAATTAGTAATTCCAATGTATAATTTTCTAAAACTTTGTTAATTCTAAGTTTCTCTAGATGTAAAAATGTTTCTATAATAAAAAGATACACTTCATTCATTAAAATTTTATTTTGATATACAGATCACATTATATTATTTTTGGTTTGTTTAATGCATTCCATATAAATTTCTTATTATTTAATTTATTTATTTATTAACACTTATTCAAGCTGTTACATCCCTATATTTTATATACTATACATGGATATTTATATTTAAATGGGTGTGTGCGTGCGTTATAACACATGCAACAGCTGTTACTCAGTTACACTCTGGAAAATGTTAGAATTAAACTTAAAATAAAAATAAATATATTAAAATTGGACAATGATTTTCTAAATCGAATCAAGCAATTAAAATTATTAATTCCAATGTATAATTTCTTAAGACTTTGTAAATTCTAAAATTCTGTAGATTGAAAAATGTTTTTATAATGAAAAGATACACTTTATTTAATCAAATTTTATTTTGACATACATATCAAATTAATGTATTTTGTTTATTTATAAAATTTTTGGTTTGTTTTATGCATTCCATATAAATTTCTTATTATTTATTTTATTTATTTATTAACACTTGCAATCGAACAGATTTAATTATAATTAAGTTTAAAATAAACAGTGAATATAGAAACATAGTTATCATAATATAGGGTCTAATATTTAGTTTAAATTTAATTGTTAACAATATTAAATAGATCATTTAATTGATTAGTTTATATGTAATATTTTGTCACATTCCGAACTAGCCTAGCTATAATTTAAAGTGTACTTTTTTTCTCAAAATGTGGAAGAGAAAGCAAAAGGACTAAAACGGATATAAACTCAATGTGGCAGACGTTAGTATAAATTTATATTTGAAGCACCACAAACATTTATCAAGTGGTTCGCTCAATTTGGCAAATCTAAGTATCTATCGAATCCCATTCATCTGACTCTCTTTCAGCATTCTGTATTGATTTTGCCAATATTTTGCGTAGGCCCTTTTTGCGGGTATTTTCATATCGCTTTCAAGTTTGTAAAGCTTTGTAAAAAACTTCGACCTCGTTTAAGCGCATACTATGAATTTTATATGGGCTTTTTCCAATCAATTCAATACTCCGAAACATTTTAATGAAATTTCCAATTTTCTTAATTGAAAATCAAAAAGCAATAATATTACTTTTTTTATTTCACTTAATTTGTTTTACACATTTCCATAAAATTTAAAATATTCATGTTAGAGACTATATTAGCAAATCACCTGACTATGAAAATTAATTAATTATAATATTAATTATATAATATTTATCATTAGACATCTGAAAATTTGCAATGTTTCCACATATATTGTAAGTAATTGTGTCAATTAAATTAATTAATAAAAAACTAATCCGTTAAAAGATAACTAATACAATACTTTAATGTAACTTAATATTAATAAGTATTCAGTTAAGAATCATACCTTAAAAAGGTATCAAGTTAAAAATATTTGTTTAAAGGTTCTAATTTTTATTATTAAATATTTAAAACGACAATTTTTTAAAGGAACCAATAATTTATATATAAAATTTTATTAAAGCATACAAAAATAAAATAACCACAATTGTAAGGGTATATAAACTACGGTGTGCCTATAGGAATATTTCTTTTTTGACGTGGGTGGATTTTTGGGCCTGCTCAAGTGATTTCCAGGACTTCAGTTTCTGGCGCCAAAGCAAGGGCTTCCATTTGAGCCGTTAATTTTAAAGACTGCTTGGGAAGCTCAACTAATTAGCTGCGCTCATCATTGACGTCATTTGCATGCACTAACAACACTCGAATTTCAATAAAAACAATTTACACAACGAGCAGCTCAGCCCACGTCCTGTTTTGGCCAACGTTTTATCCTTTTGTTAGCCCAGTTCTTATAGCGTTTTGTTGCCGTTTTCTGTGTGTGCTTTGGAATCTGAAGGATCTGGGCAGGTGGGCAGGGTGGCATCGGTCCGGTTTACCTGGCCGAACATTTTATTTAAGTTTTCGCATTGTTTAGACTTGTGTACATTTGCCTTGAGTGCGATGCCGGAGTAGGGTTTCTTTTCTGATTTTTATTATTATTTTTATGTGGGTGTGTGGTGGGGAGTGGTGTGTTTATTTATCCACAATAGTCGTTGTTGTTGCTGTTGTTATTGTTTCCACCCACAACTTTGGTGCTCGCTGCTTTGTTTTCTTTCTCATTGTACATCTTGAGATTTTTTCTTTGGTTTGGTTACCTCGAACTTTTCTACTTTTCAAGTGAGATTTTTTAGCCTTTAGCTTAACCATTGCCTAGGTGAGAATTAGCCTCAAAGTTTTATGTATGTGTAGGTATGTATATATCTATACTATTCATGTAAACATTATACTAGAGTCAACAAAAGGTCGATAACCATTTGACAAACTTGCTTTGTTCTTGACTTGCCAGCAATAATACCAGTTCAAAAGTTTTCCATTATAGTTTGCCAGCACTTGGCAAGTGCTATTAAAATGTTGCTGATTCTTTTAAGGACTCGCTCTCTCTCGCACACTGTCTCTCTTTCTCTATCTCTCTCTCTCTTCCTACAACAATGTAAATGCAAGTGTTGCTTTTTATCAGTGCACGCTCAATTAAAACTTGGCGTTCTACAACTATTTCTATTAGGACTGATTGCTTTCACATTTTTAGCCCAGAAATTTGGAAAATTCCCCAAAAAATTTGAGTAAATTAATATGCCTTTTTCTATGTTACGGAAATGTTTTAAATTCTAACAATGTTTAAAAAGTAATTTTATATATGTTGAAATCGTTTTTAAAAATAAAAAGATTTTAATAATTCAATGAAAAATAATTAGATGTACAAAAAATCCTAAAATTAAATAAGATCTTTCAATTTTTCAGAAATCTTTACTAATCTGTATGAAAATCAAAATAGTTCTAACAAGGATATGTAATGTACAAAAGCTTAACCCTAATTCACATATAAAATTCTTCTTAAATTGAGAAATAAGTGATAAAAATTTCTTGTCCTAGGACTTGAATTCAAATCGCCCTAAAAGTGTAAAAAGTATTAAATTAAATTATTAAGGCACGATATGAAATGCTTGTACATTTTAATTCTTAAGATACTATTAAAATAAAATCAATAGAATTAAACTAAAAACATTATTGAAATTAAGAAGTTGGATGAATTTTCAGATGGTATTTTTATTGCACTTGAATAATGTTTTAAATAAATGTAAAATGATTTAAGGGAAGCACCAAGTTTTATTAAGATAGCTCCAAGACTGAGAAACTAGTTCGACGAGGGTATATCGACTTCGCAAATTATTCCGATCAATATTAAATACATCTTATAGGGTCAGAGACATCTCCTTCAAAGGGTTACAAACTTAGAATTTAAAATAATGTTGATATAGATTGAAGCTATATTCATATTATTATATATATGTATTCAATTCCTCAATATATTTTGTTATATTTATGATAAACTCCCAGTCAAATGTGGCTTATTGGTATATTTACAACCTGACACTGAAAGCCAACAGGTATAGCTTATCTTTATCAATATTGGTTATTGTTATTGATAAGACTTGAATGGGGAATAACTTAACGCGATTTGCGAGCTAACACTCAGTTAGTTTTGTCTACTCAAGTTGGGCATTTGTTTGGACCTATTGCGCTAAGTTTCCGAAATGGAAGCATTTCTAATCGGATTCCTAATCGCATTCTCGGTATTCGTCACCACTACAGCAATTGTAGCAATTCGACGTAAACGACAAGCACAGCGAAATGTTGGCTACGTGATCAGCGAGTGCGGTATGTGAAAATAATTCTCAAAACACATATAAATAATAATGTTTCTTAATTCCATTTGGATTTCACTGATTGCTCCACAGCACCTGGTAACTACCCCTCCCACCAGTACCCACCTCCAGCTTATCAGCATAGTGTGCAACCAGTAAATTATGTATATCCAGGCCAAAGCTACAGGTTTGCTCGAATATTTATTATATACATATATATAAATATGTATACATTTGACTACATATTATAATTTATATAGTTAATATTCACATTATATTGATAGCCATGTTCAAGTGCAGTTGCCCATGCAAATGTCGGGAACGCAAGCAGCAACGCCAGGGTAGGTTCAATTGATGTTTAATAAATTTACTGAAATATTATTATTTTATATTTTTATTTCAATATTTCATGTGTGGCCATAGCATGCAGCCTTATCCGGCCATGCAACAGCGTGATTTGAACCCGCCTGTAGCAATACATGGAGCGGAAGCCACAGTTCTCCCAGCAAATGTCGAGAAACCCGTGAGTCACCAAACCCACCAAGGAGCCGTTGAATCAGTTAGTCAAATCTAAGGATTTTGGCGATTTTCATATTTATTAATAATTTAGGCGAGCCAAATGTGTTTCTTTACAAATCTACGTTAATGAAGAATTAAAGAACTTAAAATTATAAACAGTAAATAAAATTGTATTAATTTACAAAAATAAAGCAGCAGCTTTCGATGAATTCAAAATTTATAATCAATTTAGTTGAGATGGTCACTCTCAGCTATGCTATCGATAGCTTGATCGTTCGATACCATCGCCGCAGAGTTGCCAAATCAATATAACTACTTACAATTCTATTGCCCGCCAAATAAAACTATACCTTCTAAAAAGAAAATAATACTTAAAGCGCTTTTATCGAAAAATGACTCAGCCCTAAATTATTTAATTTGTAATGATTATTGCAACTCGCAATCAATAAAAGTGATCTGGCAACGCTCCTGCACGGTTATCGGGCGAGCCACTTCCAGATTGCAACTTGAGGTTTTCCACAGCGAAAACAAAGTATTGTTTGTGTAAATAATTAACAATTGCAAGCGCAGTGCCGTTTCAATTCCACCCCAAAAAAATACCACTGAAAATGTTGGTTAACGAAGCAAGACAAATCCTGAGCCGCGCCAGCTCCTTAGCCGCACGTCATCAGGTGAGATTATTAAAAATATTATTATATAAGAACAAACGAAAACATCATTTATCCTACTAAAATCGTGATAAAATCAGAAATTAAAATTATCACAATTGGAGGCGATTATGTAAACATTTTCGCATTGAGCGCTGTCGTGACTAAAAAACAAAAAGCGAACCAACAATTGAAATAATTAGTGTATTTATTCTGGTTTTTTTTTGCCAGTTGCGTGCGATTAGCAACAGCAGCCAGTTGGAGCAGCAGGCGCAGCCAAAGGAGTCACAGGAGCCACAAATTAAGAAGTTCGAGATCTACCGGTGGAATCCAGACAATGCCGGCGAGAAGCCCTACATGCAAACCTATGAGGTCAACATGCGCGAATGCGGCCCAATGGTGCTGGATGCCCTCATCAAGATCAAGAACGAGGTGGATCCGACGCTGACATTTAGGCGCTCGTGTCGCGAGGGCATCTGCGGCTCGTGTGCCATGAACATTGGCGGCACCAACACCCTGGCCTGCATCAGCAAGATCGATGCGACCAGCTCCAAGCCCTTGAAGGTTTATCCCCTGCCCCATATGTATGTGGTGCGTGATCTGGTCCCTGACATGAACAACTTCTACGAGCAGTACAAGAATATCCAGCCCTGGCTTCAGCGCAAGTGAGTACTGCGTAGTTGACCAACTAGTTAATACCCTGTGCCAAGCTAATTTGGCGTATCCTTGATAAGATAACACGTAAGACAAACACTCATAAAAAAACGATAAATGAGGAGAATTGATAGCGTCAAAAATTTCGGATTTCTAGAAAGAAATTTCTTAATATGTTGGACTAATTAAATATGCTTTTTTCTGAAAAGACATTTCTAATTTTTAGAATATTCTTTATTGGACTTAAGCACTGAAAAACACTAATTTTTATAAAGATAAATTCGTTGATTTAAAAAATTTACTTTCGTTAACAAACATATATATATGTATATATGTATATATATATATATATATAGCCTTATGTATAGCCTTAATGATTGGAAAACTTTATAACCATCTCTGAATTAAGGTAGGAGATATTAATTATTTATTTTCATTGAATGTGTGAGCCAAAGAGCGAAAGCAAATTATATTTATTTCCTAGTCTAATATTATTTTATGCTCATTTGATTATAATTGATGTGCTTGCTTAGAAACGAAGCTGGCGAGACGAAGGGCAAGGCCCAGTATCTGCAGTCTGTCGAGGATCGCTCCAAGCTGGATGGCCTCTACGAGTGCATTCTGTGCGCCTGCTGCTCGACATCGTGTCCATCTTACTGGTGGAATGCGGAGAAGTATTTGGGTCCTGCTGTGCTGATGCAGGCTTATCGCTGGATCATCGATTCGCGTGACGAGCTGACCGAGGAGCGTTTGAGCAAGCTAAAGGATCCGTTCAGCGTCTATCGATGCCACACCATCATGAACTGCACGCGCACCTGTCCCAAAGGCTTGAATCCGGGTCGTGCCATTGCCGAGATCAAGAAGTTGCTCTCCGGCTTGGCCTCGAAGCCGGCACCCAAACTAGAGACGGCTGCGCTGCACAAGTAGAGAAATTGTTAATTATCCCTTAGCTGCTTTGTTTGTGAATCCACTCCCTCGATTGACCGACCGATCCGTCGGGTATATATCTATTTACTTATTTTGCTTAATATGTTTATAATTTATTTAAGATTAAAGTAATCGAAACTTGTTAATACAGTTTGTAAAGGGAACTCTGTAAACACAATCTAATGAATAATTAACTAAATGGTGTATGGAACTGTGGGCGATGTCTCCTCATTCATCTGCACATCGTCGGCCGAGTAAAAGTCCTGGGTAACTGGAATAACACGATCGTTCGTCTCGTCGTCCTCCTCATCGTGACTATCGGTGTCCTCGCTGTCGTCGTTGGCTTTAGGAATATTAAAAATGTTGAACTGCTTTTAGTAGTTATAAATTTCACTTACCGTCCTCGTCGTCCGTCTCTACGCCTGTTATCGTGTGTACTTTACCCAACGGCTGCAAGTCCGTTGCGGCTGTTTTCAACGACTCTCGCTAAAATTATTTTGCAAAAAGGGATCGGTTTTTTATAAAGAATTGGACACTTTATGTACATCAAACAAACCCAATTTCTGCGCTCATCCTCGTATCGCCTTGTTTGCATCTCTTCGTCGGAGGTCACATCGAACCAAAACCGATTGGCCACCGAAGGCTTGAGATTGGGAAAGAATGGAATCATGGACATATTTGCGATTTTCAACTACTTTTGCGAAAAGAGATTCAGCGTTTGTTTAGTTTATTTTTTACGACAGTATGGCAACGTGATTAACATATGGTTAAATATATCGATAAATTTACCATGGTGTCGGTATACAGTTATCGGAACATATGTATTTTGTTGTCGCACTGAAAGTTGAAGTCAGAACACAAAAAATATGATTGAAATAACCTGCAACGATCGTCTGGGCAAAAAGGTAATATATTTTTGCCTAAACTAAACTATTTAATCATTAACATCTGCCACATACAGGTGCGTGTTAAATGCAACCCAGACGACACAGTTGGCGATCTCAAAAAACTGATTGCTGCGCAGACGGGCACAAAACACGAAAAGATTGTTCTGAAAAAATGGTATACAATTTACAAGGATCCAATTCGCCTATCTGATTGTAAGTGGATATATTTATATGTATATGATCTTGTTATTGGCATAAAGAACTTATTGCATTTGCAGATGAAATCCACGACGGAATGAACTTGGAGCTGTATTACCAATAATCCGCTGGGACAAATGACATTCTTAAATAAATCTTTTACTGTCCACTATTAAAATATAAAATAAATTTAAACTACATTTTTAATTCATAAGGTTATTTAGCATGCTTCAGACACCTAAAATGCACTATACGTAAAATGTGTTTATATATATGTATTTCTTGGGAAATTACTACAAAGGATTCGTGCCTTTTTTGTTAGCAAAATATAGCAAGCTTTCCGGTCAAATGTGCCCTTCTGAAGTATCTATCTATCCATTCCATTTTTATGAAGTCTTGTGTACCTTTCTTATTAATTCAATAAGTTGGACTAAATTTAATATACAAATTAAATAACATTTTTAATTCAATCCAAGCATTGTACGGCGTATTAGTTATCGATAGTTGGCAGCAATGCTGCTGCATAATGTTGCACTTTCTGCCTTTTTCAGACAGATCAGCCATTTCAGTTAATGCGAGTTAGCCGGAAATATTAACAAACCATAATTTTCTACAATTTCAGGATACTGCAAAATAATAAAATCGATGAAATAAAAACCTAACTAGATTCTGTCTCAAATGGAAAATCCATTTGAGAAATGCTGTAAAATTTGACATACTGTCACAATGATTTATGATTAATACACACATTGGACAAATATTATTGAATATATCTTCACTTTAAATATAATTATATCGATCTGTTCAATTCGATTTTTCGATAAGTGGCATCACTTAAAATAATATCAGGGAAAAATTATCGCTGTTTGCGATTTATGCACAACTATCGTACTTGATGCTCGAATTTCGACTCATTCGAAATAGATTGTCGCTGGATTTGGACGTGTTTCTATTTGCAGTGCGCAAAGTCTATTTATAAAGCGTAGCGTCCGCCAACCAAAAACAAATTGTGCAAAAGCACATTTGAAAGAAAACTGTTTTTCTGTGCTTAACAACGTGAATGTGCAAAAATGTAAGCGATTTCTTACACATTTTCATTCTAAAATCAAAGTGCGTGCGTGTGTTTGTGTTCGACGCCGTCGATTGATGACGCAGATGCCTAGCCGGAAAACTTGTTTTGGATTTTCACACATTTCCAAACGGCAATTAAAGAAAGTGTATATATATATATATACGTTTTTCATTGCCAGCGCGACGCGTCGCATTTTATTGACTAACGTTGAACATATTTGGGTTTGTTTATTGCTGGGCCACCCACCCCTCTTGGATTATTTACTCTCTCCGTTTCCGTTTTTCTTTCCATCTCTCCCTCTTTCTTCATTTATGTTCTCACGGAGTAATGTTGCCTTTTTGCATTTTTTAGTGCTTCGCATTTGCCGACTGTTTCAAACCGGCAAAAAATACGCGACTCGCTGGCAGCTGCAGCTGCTTGTATTTATTTATTTTTAGCATCACGTTGCAGTCTAATTAAAACTCGAGAAATTGCGCTCATTTCCACACGCATTGCATAATTTCTAATGCTAATGTTTTCAAGAGGCGCACTCAGGCATAAAAAACATTCGAGAAATGGGAAATTCTACACAGACACACACACGCACTCAGACTTGCATATGTCTTCGAAATCTCATTTGAATTAAATTTACCTTTTTACTTGTGCACATATTGTAAACAACCCACGCCCTTTGAGCACACACACATAGAAATATTTTTGAATGTTTATTTTTTTTTTTGGTTGTTTGCAGAAGCAGAAGCGATGAGCGACGAACTTTACCAGATAGAAACGCGTCGACGTTCGCGCTCCAAGACGCCATTCCTCCGCTCCAGCTGCGATCATGAGAATTGCGAGCATGCAGGCGAAGAGGGGCATGTTCATCATAAGAAGAAGAAATCCTTAATAGCGCCAAATGTGCAGTGAGTACTCATAAATATACATATATACATATGTATATACAACAATATACATAATATATACATACGCACATATATACACATGCAGACATACATCACACATGCATATGCACATAGATACATAGCCCGAGCATAAGCATCTAAAAATAGAAACCACTCAAATCAAGTTGCTTTATCATTCGAAGAGAATATTTAAATAACTGTTACTTTCGCATTACATAAAAACAAACGCGTCTCAAGCTTCAGAAATATAAAGCACTCAACACAAGCACATGGTCAGCACTGTGTATATGTGTGTATGACCATGACGTCATGTGTTTGGTATCTCACACTCGACGCTACAGTTTAAGTTCCAAACAAGCAACGGAGCAATTGGAATATCTTTTCGAGTCAGTGATGAGCGAGCCTGTCACTGTGACTGCTCGTGAATTACGGATTACGCAAAAAGTGACACGACAGCCAATAAATGATTCATAAATGTAAAATAAATAACCAATGTACATTTAAATTGACACAGAGAATGGGGTTATTAACTTATTGAATTTCTTATGAAAATGTAAAATGTGGATTGAAATTCAGTTAAGCAGTGACTCATATCTAGCCGATACAATTCACTGTACAAATAATATTCCGCTCAGCACTGATGCAAATGTGCTCAAATTCAAACTGCCATACAGGGTGCTTTTCATGTCCGGCTTAATGTCGACTTTATTTCGAATTTTTTTGGCGCGCAAATTGAAATTCAAACGTTAGTTTTGTGATTTGCTTTTTCTACTTGTTTGGCTGATGACGACATCATGCGCGTGGTGGGAGGCGGGGCAATTTGACCATGAGAGATTATTCGTATTTATTTGTCGATGTCATTGCTTAAAGCCATCGGTTGGTTGGTTGTGCGTGTCTGAAGGTCAGCCGTGTTTTAGTTTGTGAATCATTTTACGAGCTTATTTCTTTGTAGTTTGTTTTGATTCACATGTTGTGCTTTGTTATGCTTTGTTGGGTTTCCGCCAACTTTATTAACATGTTTGCATATTTGCAGAACCATTGTGGAGGAGCACGTGGTGGAGACCCGTACAACAACCAGCACAGGCGGCAGCAGCAGTGGCAACAGCAGCGGCAAAAGCAGCACTAAAAGTCGCACCAGCAACAACAAAGTAGCGCAATCAAAAGCATTTACCCAACTAACATCCGATTATTCAAGCGATGAAACATCACCGGATGTCAGGCGCAAGCTGTTGTCCGACAAAGCAGCAGCAGCAGTCAGCAAGGCAACAATCACGTCCACGTCTTCGTCCACGGTGACAAGCATGATCGCCAACACCAGCAAGCGATTGGGCAACGCTTTTAGTAGCATCACAGCTGTTACTTCCACGCCACGCAGCCAATTGGAGACTACACAAAATGTGCTTAACTCGACGCACGAGTTGCACCAACAGCAGAAGCAGCATCAGGAGCAGCAGCGTAGCCGACGATCCAATGGACGATCCTCGGCTAATTTAAGCGACGATCATCTGGCCTACATTGAGTACAGAGATGCCGGCGAGTACTGGAAGTGAGTATCTAGTGTAAAGTAAAGATCATTCAAATTGCACTTGACTTGATTGTCTCAAATTTAAGCAGAATTGAAAAGTATTTAAAATAGCCATCATTGAATATTGAAATAACTCGATAAATCTATTGAACATAAATTGGTGAATTTCACATATTGTAAAACCATTAATTATTGCAATTTTAGTTAAAGTTGTTCAGAATTTATCAAAAGAGAAATTAGTATTTATTTGGTACTTTCAAAAACAATTTAAAACTGTTGTAAAAATTTCAATTAATTTCCAATATTTTACAATCATAAATTGTTTTAAATGTTTGCATATAAAATTAGTTTAAATTTTTAAAATAATATATTTGTCTATACAATAGTTCGAGTTGATTAGGATTGAAATTAATTAAAATGTAACTTAGAATTATGAAACATCTGTTTTTAAACTATTGTTAAGATGTTAATCAATTTCGCATATTCTACAACGTAAAAAATAAAAAATAGTTTGTATATAAATTAGAATAAAATTTTAAACAAGTTTTCGAGCAAGGCAAACATGCAAAGCTCTGCGATAGCTGTCAAGTGAGAGACTTCCGCTGCTTCACTTTGAAAACATTGACAGTTCAAGTGCAATTTGATCTTAATATTTTTCTGTTTATTAATATTTATTCTGTTTCGCAGCAAAACACCGAAAACGGATTATACCTACTCGGAGCTGTCGCCGCATCGACGCCAATTGGCACCAGGGATTGTGGCAATGCCGAATATGTCGCGTCACAGCCTGGCACATCATGATGAACGTGTCGATTTCATGGTGCGTCAGAATCCCTCCCAGGAGGAGTTTATTCGCCGTCGCTATCAGACGCGGACAACCGCCACAGGCCTCTACTATGACTCCGGCGATGAGGCGGACAGCATGCACTATTTTGGCAAGCCGCAGGAGCAGCAGAGCTGGTGGCTTGTCCGTTTCTTCAGCATCATTGTCAGCGGCATGAGCAACATGTGGACACGGATCACAACAGTCGGGAACGCATCGGCAACTTCGGAGGCAGCATATCACTACTACTACGCCAGCAGGAGACAACAGCAGACGCAGCACGGATTCATCGCTGGCAGCCTGTTGAGCCTGATGCGGTATGTTTACATTGGAATCGCATCGGTGCTCAGCCTGGACACATGGTTGCTCCGATCCAACAATACGGAAAACAAGTCCAAGAAGCGCTTTCTTCTCTTTCTACTCATCTTGCTTCCGCTGCTTCTATTAACGGGTAAGTGAAATTTTCCATAGATCAAAACACATAAAGCAATGGACATGTAAATAGATACAAAGATAAGAATTTTTACCAAATGAGGGAACGCAAATATTATGGAATTTTGTAGTCTATTTTGTTATTGAACTAATATCAGAAAAAAATTATATAAAATAGATTGGTCATATAAATAGCACATAAAAGCGAAAGATATAAATTGTTGATAATATTGATTAAAAATAAACACATATTTAGTATTTGATACTATTTTTGATACATTAATAGTCTTCGACTCGTAGCCTTCATTCGCTCACAAGATTTTCGGTGGGGTTAAGGTCGGATCTTTAAGACGGCCAGTCTAAAACAAAAATTTATTTACCAAAGATTTAATTTTCTCAAAATATGTTTTCTGGCTCAACTAAAGCCATTTGTATTATCTATGCCAACAATAAATATCCACATTTTTGAGGTGAATATTTTGTTGGGTCTTGTTTTCAAATAAATACAAATTACTCGTTTTTATTTATGCAAATAATTAGCATGGAAAATGTTTTATTATTAGCATCATAACTATTATTTTGTTATGTTTTCCCACACTCAAAATCACAAACAAACTGTGTATTTTCAAATATGAAACGATTTATATAACTTGTGATAATTATTGTATAAAATTCATATCTTATAGAATTCTAACAAAAGTAGATAAAGTTAAAAAAGCAGTAGAAACTTGTATGTAAAAAGTATGTTTTCTATTTGGACCAATTTATCTGTCCATTGCTGTAAGTGTAAATAGTATCTATAAACATTTGCGCCCTGACATTGAACGGCTGCCAAATGCTAACTGACCTTGAATCATGTCTACAACTAATGCCACATTCATAATTCACCTTGTGCTCGGTTTCTACATCAGAAACTGGTCATTGACAACGAATAGTGCCAACAGCGAAAAGTTGTTGCTGTTCTTGTCACTGTTGAAATGAAAAATGTGTGCATAATTTGTACGAAATGCTTAGAAGTTACACATTTAGATATTTCAATTTATGCTGGAATGACACTTGCTAGTCTTAAAGAATTTGTTAGTTTGAAATTATTTAAAATTATTCAATTTAATGAAATCGTTTTAATAATGAATTCAATGAAAATTCACATAGCTAACAAAATTATTATATAAAGAACCAAAACAACCGAAAAGATTTTAAATATAAAAAATTACAAATAAAATAGATAACATAGATAACAGAATGATAAAAGTGCCATACCAGCAAAACAATTTAAGCATAATCCCATATAATCTTGACCTAATTGTGATTTTTGACTTTTCAGGTGTGTTCTATTATCTGCATCCGAATGAAAGTTTCCCACCCAAATCCCTAACGCTTAACACATTCACACTACCCGAATTGCCCAAGATCGATGTTGGCGCTTTTCTGAAGGGCGAGCAATACGAATCGCTGCGCACGCAGGCCGTTGAGCAGGCGGTGCGCGTGCGTGATTGGGCCGATGATTATCTGTTGTATCTGAGAACTATTGGCCAGAATGTGGCCAACAGGGGCCGTCAATTGTTTCAGAAGTCCGACAATGATCCGGTCTATTACGAGCGTGTCTAATGCATACTTTCAGCAATTCTGCTATAGTTTTGGCTTCGAGCTGCTGCAACAGTTGCTCCGTTAAAGATTTCTTCTTTTATTTAATTTTTTTTTGTTTAATTAACGTTTGTTAATCCTCAATTTTAATGGCCAAGATCAATTCAAGTACAAATTCAAGCATTTCTGTCATCTCATGTTACATATATTATATGTATGTATGATCTATTGCCATATATTTTTTCGTTCTTTAAATTGAACAACCCACCGGCCCACCTGCCACACACAAAATCACCACATATCACACCACCCATCCCCCAATCCCCCTCACCAACCTAATGACGCAACATGGAGAAGGATAGAAAGAGAGAGAAGCACCGCTGTTCAAATGTTCGGAAATTAATCACACAAAAATAAAATCAATTACTTTTAAATCATATCTATTTGTCAAAATCAATTGTTGCATCCGATTGTATTTTTGGTTCGCATTTTAACAGTCAATTCGAATTTGTGTTATTTATTATTGTTTTCGAATAATAATCATATCACACAAATTAAAACTGTTAAATACCAAACCAGAATTCGCCGGTTGCAACGATAAATTATAATTTTTGTTGTCAAACAACGTTCAGTTTGTAATATTTGATTGTTTGCTTTCGTATTTGTTCATATATACTCGTCTTCGATAAACATGATAATAAAATGAATAAATGCAAACATTCTTATATATATTTCAAAATGAAAATAGTTGTTTTATTTGCCATTTTATTGAAATCAAAAATCGCCGCATTTGCGAGTTGAAAATGGTAAGTAAAATATACAAATACATGAAAAAAAAACCACAATAAAGAATAGATCAACATTTGTTGGCCAGAGAACAGAACAATCCTTCTATCCTTCTGCATTTGTTGTGCTCATCTCGGCGTCGAATAACCCTCTTTCAAAAACCGTTGCCCAACTTTGTCCCCAGTTTAAGGGTTGCAAATGTGGAAGGATGGATTCTGATTATTCTGTGCAACTGTTGCCAAACTAATGTTGCTCTATTTTTTTTACAGCCTGGCTGCAGCTGCCCGAGGAGCGTCGCTTGGAGCAATTGCAGCGCACTGAGGCGCTGCTGCCACTGGGCCTGCTTGCCACACTGCGTGGACACTGGTCGCAGGCTGGTGCTGCTGTTAAGTCCATGTGGCAGCCACAGGAGGAGGCGGCGACCATCAAGCTGCAAATGGAGCAAGTGCAGCAGAACTTGAAACGGACTCTAACGCCGGAGGAGTATGAGAATATACTGAATCATGTCAACAGCTATGTGCAGCAGCTGGTTGAGTTGAAGTTGCAACAGCAACGGGAACCGCAGCAACAACAACTGTCTCCGCAGCAAATAAATATTATTGTCAAGTTGATGCGCGAGAATCTGGAACAATTGGCCGAGCAAAAGACGCAGTTTAGCGAACAGCAGCTGGCCGATTTGGCGTTGCGCTTAAAGTTGCAACTGCAACAGTCGGGCGAGTGGCAAGCGGCGAATCTACACTTAAGCCCTGAGCAGTTGGCGGAGATTACGCGCCTAATCAAGGCGGAGTTCAAGCTGGAGGAAACCAATTATACGCTGCTGCTGGAGCGCATCGATGTGCCACAATTGCTGCAGCGGCTGCTGAGCACACCCGGCCTGGCAGCCTTTGTGGATGAGCGCATCGATCTGGCGCTGCTGCAACAACAGAAACAGCATAGCGTGAGGGAGCAGGCGAAGGAAGAGGCGGAAGGCTCTGGTCAGGCTGCCGTTGATCAGCTGAATAGGGAAATAGCGTTTATTAAGCTGACGCTGTCGGATAAGCATGCGGAGAATGCGGATCTGCATCAGTCGATAAGCAATCTGAAACTCAGCCAGGATGACTTGTTGGAGCGCATGCAGCAGCATGAGCTGGCGCAAGATCAGCGCTTCAGCGGATTACTCGCCGAAATCGAGGCCAAACTGGCAAATTTGAATGATTCACAGTTTGCGTTGCTCAACAAACAGGTGAAATTGACGCTGGTCGAGATTCTGGGTTTCAAGCAGCAGGTGGCCGGAGGTGGCCAGTTGAATGATGTGGATCTGCAGAGCTGGGTGCGCAGCATGTTCGTGGCTAAGGAGTACCTGGAGCAGCAGCTCCTCGAGCTGAACAAGCGCACCGACAACAACATACGCGCGGAGATCGAACGCTCCAGCCTCGTGCTGATGAGCGACATCAATGAGAGGCTCAAGCGAGAGATTCTCCTCACCGTGGAGGCCAAGTACAATGAGAGCAGTCAGGTCATGAAATCGGAGTTGCGCGAGGATGAGGTGCGCAGCATTGTGAAGACTGTCCTGGCTGTTTACGATGCGGATAAAACTGGTCTGGTGGACTTTGCTCTGGAGTCGGCGGGCGGACAAATACTTTCGACACGCTGCACGGAAAGCTACCAGACGAAGTCGGCGCAAATCTCCGTCTTTGGCATACCGCTCTGGTATCCAACCAATACACCTCGAGTGGCGATTTCGCCCAATGTTCAGCCCGGCGAGTGCTGGGCCTTCCAGGGCTTTCCCGGTTTTCTGGGTACGTAAATGTGGTCAATGAACTGAATAATTATCTGCAACTTTGTTCATTACACAGTCCTCAAGCTGAACTCCTTGGTCTATGTCACGGGCTTCACCCTGGAGCACATATCCAAGAGTCTGTCGCCAACGGGACGCATTGATTCCGCACCGCGCAACTTTACCGTTTGGGTGAGTTGTCAACTCAAACAACAGTTGACAGTTTGTAATCTATGCTAATCGGTGTCTTGCAGGGACTGGAACACGAGAAAGATCAAGACCCGGTGCTATTTGGCGAGTATGAGTATCAGGATAATGAGGCATCTCTGCAATACTTTGCCGTACAAAACGTGGACATCAAGTGTCCATTCGAGATTGTCGAGCTGCGCATCGAGACGAATCATGGCCAGCCGGACTATACGTGTCTATATCGCTTTCGTGTGCACGGCAAGCCGCCAAGCACATAGGATGCTCAGGGACTTAGGATCTAGGTCTGACTAGTACTTCAGTCAAGTGTACATAATTTCAGTGCCTTAAAAAGGAAACTCTACAATACTTACAACAAACAACATCCACCACAACAATAACAACAAACAAACAACTACTTACAAAATCTAAGATCTAACAAAATACCAATCGTTAGGCTATAATAAGTAAGTGTTTTTTTTTTGTATGATATTTAAGTTTTGAAGAATTATAAGCAGATATTGTATATACCTTAATAGTTTAGCACTAAGCTAATTGTGTCCACAGTGTAATTGTCCTATAATATTTATTCTGATTTATGTTGCAAGAGAGAATCTATGATGATGAATACCCTGCTTAATGCAACACAGAGAAAACCAAGCTAATTTTAAATTGTTTGCCATTTTGAGAACGTTATAAACATAATAGTCATAGGCTTATAACTAACTTAATTGAGCCATATGCTTGCTATATACTTACAACCCACTTTACTTAATGTATATGGTTCTTAAGATATTATTAAGTTTATATTAAATTCAAGCACAGGTACGAAATAATTGTAAATGCCATAGAAAATTGGAATTAACATTGAAATCCTATCCAAATGCCAGCAATAAAACTGAAAATCGTTGAACTGCCAATCAAAAATAATTCAATATCACATTAATAATAATGTCCTTTTGATAAGAGTTTACATATCTCGAAATAAATTTTATTTAAACAATTTACATATATCGTTCAAAATATGCTTAGAAAGAGAATCCAAAAATAGTTACTAGCTTATTAACAAATAATTAATAAAATATATCATACACAAATTATATTTAACTTTTGTTGTTACTTTTAAGTACAAACTTAATGTCCAGTTTTCAGTTTCTTTTCTTATGTTTAAACATGATTAAATAAATGCGTTGCACATTACTGAAATGAAATGTATTTACAAAATGTTGCGGTACTTAAAAAGTTATTGGGATTAATTCAATTAATAGTTTCAAGTTGACTGGCAACATATTGCTATAATTAATTAATTATAAACTCATTACGAGTTTGCCAGCACTCCAATTATAATTGTGCTGTGCTCCAAGACAATGCCCTGACAGGCATTTCAATTTCAATTTAATTTGTTGCACATGTGCAGATTGTTATCTGACAGCATTCCACTTGGCCAAGTTTATGCTGCAATTGCAGACGTGGCGTCGGAAATTCTTAAATTACACATGCAAATGTGCCTTTAAATGTTCGGCAAACTCAAAATAACCTCCTCGTGTAAATTGAAATGGAGCTGCCAAAGGAGTTCATATCTGTAAGCCAGGCCAGGCACGCTCTTAATTAAAAGCCGCTGCTGCCTGTTTCACGGACTGGTAAGCTCCCAAAAACTTGACTGACTAACTGTTTGCTACATTCTGATCCAAGTCAACGCTTGTAAAATAGATGAAATTGCAGTGTTTAAACTTGTTGAGATCTAAGCAAGGTGGCTGGAAGTCAAAGTGCTGTGGCCTAGCAGCCGAGGAGCGAGTTCCCATGCACCGACTTGCTATTAGGGATGGTCACGTGAATCACGACATTTACCACTATTTGAAAAATTATATTGGTTATATGAGAATGTTGCCCTCATATGATACTAATAAGTTATCTCCTTCGACTCAATGTATTTTAGCAAAAAGGAAGCTTTGCTAATTGAAAGAAAAAATGCAATTTTAAATTATAGGCTGTTAAAAATATTAAAGAATAAGACTTTTTTAGGGTAAGTTCGACACTTTCACTTTCGTTTTCATTATGAACAAGACACTTCTTCAAACATTGAAAATTGTTTTGGGGTGAATCGTAGAAATCGAAGAAAGAAATACCTTAAGCAGTGAATATTTAAATGATCCGCATCAGCAAGAGCAATTGAAATTGTGCTATATAAATATTGCTATAGCAATAGCATAATATTTAAATGAATGATATTTCGCTTTTCTCAGTTTGTTAATAAAAGTAGCAAGAACATCAAATTTGATATATATATATATATATATATATATATATTTGAAAAGGAGAAGGCAGAGTGGTAGCATAGCCAAATACGCAGATTTTGCTGTCGTTATAGAAATTGTATATTTGTATTAATCTTTGCTTCTTGAAGATGCTACCTAAGTTGGTATTTTCAATTACTATTTGTCGCCTAAAAATCCATAAATCGTAATTTTACTAAGTATTATAAATAAATTAATATAATATTGCAATCCAATTAATATTGTACAATTTAGCAAAATATACGGAAAACTTTTGCTGAACTATGTGCTGGATAAAAAATACACAATTCCATTAAAAACTAAATATTTAAAATGTTCTTCAACTCCTATAAATACCAAGCAATAAATTGATTTGTAATAGTTTAATTTTACTTCCGTGTTGAAAATGTTTAACCATTTTGTAACAAATTGTAATTATTGTAATATTTTAGCCGAGTGTGTGGTTTATGTTATGTGTGGTTATATTTTTAAGCCTGCTGATTTTGAAGATGGTTTTTAATGAAGCTAAATGATTATTTTTATTATTTCTAAAACAAATTTGCGAGTGATAATTATACATGTATTGCTGAATTTGATTCAGTCATATTGTTTATTTGCTTACCAATATGACGATTTGGATTGGGGATTTTATTCAGTGAGCATTTAAAAAATTAGTTTTCATATTACATTTTAAAATAATTTTATTGATATTAATTCCAGAAAAATAGGTTTGTTTTTGGTGAAAAATTAGACAATTGTCTACATCAATTTTTGATATGTGATTTGAATAAGTGACGTATTAAGCTAAACATTAAATTCTATTTTATCTACTATTTTCAAGCTGTGATTATTTTTGTCACGATAAAAAGGAAGATTCGCTGTCATCTCAAGTGGTGGTTGGAGACATTTTTTGCTCACTGTGTGTGTAATTACTAGATTACAGCTCCGCAGACGTGGCACATTCTTGCTACATGTTTATTGGCCAATATACTTAGTGAAAAGAGGCTAAAAGAAAAATGTATTTTTTTGCTTGCCTTGTTATTGCAGCGTTATTTATTTGGCCCTCATTAGACCTGTGCTGCGAGCCGATTCTCATTTCTTTTTTTATTTGTGTTTTTTTGCTTTAAGATGAAGCAGATTTGAAGCGCGTTTAATTTGTTTACACAAATCTTGGGCAACGAAAACCGCATTTGTTTGACTTGCGCTACAAATATAAAAAATAAAATGAAACAAAATGAATAAATTGAAAACAACTTTAACTACTCGAAAAGTTTTGCTGTTGTGCGTGTGTGTGTGTGTGTGTGAGTGAGTGTGTAACAATTAAACAGCCGCTAAAAATAGTGACTAATGAGAAAAGTTTTGAGCAACAGCATTAAAAAATAAAACTGCCTTTTTACGTTGCTTCAACTTTTATTCTCTTTTCTTCTTACATTTTTTTTTCTTATCTTTTTGCTGTATTGAATTTGTTGGCCGTTGAGCTCGAGCACACGCAACTTGCGAAATCAGAAAGTGTACGAGCCATAAAGCGAGTTGGCCAAAACATTGAAATCATTACATAGTTCATTCCCTCGCCTCTGCTTCGTTGCCACTTATCAGGACGTAGAAAATCTCAAAGTTTGACACAACTTCAGCTCAAGTAGCTGATAAACATTGAAGGCGCTTATAATGCGAAATACTTTGGCCAAGTATTTCCAATAAGAATATAGGGCAAAAACATTTGCCAATGACCTTTATGCGCATTTGGGGAACTCCAACGAGAACTTCACTTCAATTTGGGGATTCAACAGCAGCAAAACCGGCACGCGTCTCAGTTTCACTTTGTTTATATTGTCAGCCTTGTGTGGTAAGCAAAACTCTTAGGGAATGTATTCAGTTTACCTATTTACCTACACTATAAAAATAGATAAGTAAAAATCCCTACCCGATTGCACTTTCCTCTTTAGCAGTTTGTTTAAATCATCCTTTTACATTCTCTGATACTTTTTATTAATATTTTATGTATATAAAAAAACCTGATTTAAGCTCCATATCTTTTAAATTCTCCACGGTTTGGACTTGTTATAACGTGTACATAGGTTTATTTGAAGCGGATGTCGACCCGAAGTTTTAACTAGGATCACCTTAGACTTTTATTTATACATTTTCCTTTTCCTTATATTTGCATATGCTTTCTGGTTCATCTTTCTTCACGCTGATAAAAAAAACGATCTCAAATTTAAAAAAATGGCATACTTTTCTAAGACATATATTTCTAATGTATTTCTTTCTGTTTTTTTTTTACATAAATGTAACGAGTAGTTAAAGTGAGATTACAGTTCTGTTGGGTGGCAACGTTGGTTAACAGATACTTAACAGAAGCATAAGCATTAATGAAAGTAGCAGAATCGTGAAAGAACCGTAGAACGAGAGAGCCGAGTTCCAGTAGATCCTCAAAGTACCTAAAATTGTAAAGCTGTCGATGCGTCGAGGAAATAATTCAGTGTTTTATATTTCACTAATCATTCTTATCATTCTTATCATTCTTATCATTCTTATCATTCTTATCATTCTTATCATTTTTATCATTCTTATCATTCTTATCATTCTTATCATTCTTATCATTCTTATCATTCATATAATTCTTATCATTCTTATCATTCTTATCATTCTTATCGTTCTTATCATTCTTATCATTCTTATCATTCTTATCATTCTTATCATTCTTATCATTCTTATCATTCTTATCGTTCTTATCATTCTTATCATTCTTATCATTCTTATCATTCTTATCATTCTTATCATTCTTATCATTCTTATCAT
>JAWNLI010000038.1:0-22364 GCA_035042405.1 Drosophila demipolita
TATCTTAGCGTACGGTGGAAACATAAACTTCAGAAACTTGAAAGTTCTAAATTTGAAACATATGAAAATTAGATTCAGAATGTAATTTAAAAATTGAGTGAACTAAATTGATCTTCACAAGTTTCATATTTAGTTCATCTTATCTGAAAAGTATTATTATATTTGCATTATCAAGCGTGTGCACGTTTGACATTATTAAAACGCATCAATGTCACCCTATACATACATATAGTATGCACGAATATTATTTTGTTTTTCTCATGAAACGTCATCAAATATCATTAACGAGCTCTTTTTGGCTTTACTTGGTGAGACGATACTTTCATTTTCCAATTTCCCAATTGTTTTATTGGGTTCACGGGTGTTTTCAAGATTTCAAGCATTCATATTTCGGTTGATAAAAAGACTTTAAATATAAATAAATATTTTCCAACTTTAGCTCATTTTGACATTCAATCAAACTGATCATTATATTTGTTTTCTCACAATTAGAAGGTCCAACGATTAGGGCTCTAATTGAATTGGGTAATAATCTGCTATGTCTATCTTGTTTTTCTTCCCCATTTTTCAAGTCAATATTTCTCACTTCATTATTCATTTTTTTTTTATTAATCTCATATCAGATATTGTTTTTCAACAGATAGTTACTCTCTTATTCGACTTCTAAGAATAAACATCAACTAAAATTGTAGTCTCCCTTCCATTTGAGATACATGTGCCAGGCTATCAGTTCTATGGTCCAGGAACAACGCTAGAAAGTGTAACACATTGGGTAGCTTACTATAAAGCAGATAAGCAAATCAGATATTTTGAGAGTTTTGGGAATTTACCACAACCTTTAGAGCTTAATGGGTATTTAGGAGAGAATATAAAATACAACTATATACAAGTTCAACGATTTGATTCTTTCAATTGTGGACATTTTTAGAACGAAATTTAATATTTTATTTTAGTGTATAACAGAGAGCTATAAATAGTCAGACTATCTTTAGTTTGATTATAGTGTTTGTGTTGCTTTCAACGGAAATGATTTGAAAACCCCTGTTAAACTGCGATTTACCACATGTAAAGTAGCGAAAGCCCACAAGATAAACTATATCAAACCGCTTGAAATCCAGAAACTACTTTGAAAGGAGTTCATCGGTTTAGAACTTATCGTTTTATAGATAAAATTGATGCAAATCTCTTGATAGATTTGATGAAAACAAGATTCACACTAAAAAGAAAATTTCAAAGCATTAAATCAGGTATAGCCGCAAATGAGTATCAATTAGCGAACACAAATTAAAACAGTAACACAACAATGAAACGAAAAAGTAAATCAGTTAATGATAGTTTAAAAAGAAGAAGATGAAGGATAGGTAAACTCTGGGAATACAAATAATAGGGCTAAAAACAATAGTGAATACTGTGATGCATTTGATAAAGGCATATCTGAGCTTCAAGCTGGAAGATTTATCGTTTGCACCGAGTGAGGAGAGTTGTAATAAACCTATTAGAATTGGTAATGGAAAGTAAAGTAAAACGAATGAAATAACAGATGAGATCTTTAATCTTAATGTCAATAAATTAGAAAAAGCTGGATAAAGCATTTGGACCTACAAAAGAAAATGGACAAATTATATTGGGATCTGTTCACAAGTTTTATTTTTGTGGTCTTTAGCAATGCATCCCATGAGAGACCGGCGGTTGTATAATAATGCGCTGGATCGAATTAATAAATTTTCTAGCATATGGCTCGAAAAATTTTGAAACACATCTGTAAGTAAAAGAGCGTCAGTCTTAAGATATAATTGCATGTAATCTTTGAGACTTTGGCATCCAGAAATTGACCAAACTCTTTATAAGTGGGAATAGTCCTCAGCTAAACATTCTTTATTAGTTAAATAGTTAAAGAATTTTTCCTTGGGAGGAATAGCTGACTCATGCATTATAATCTGACGGGAAAAATAGCTTAATGCTTTTAAAACATTCTATATCTAGAGTGCTACTAAGTGCATCTAAACTTGGTGCCTTGTATCAAAATGTACCTATAAACCTAATTTTATGAATTTTTTTATGGGATGCAATATTAATTTTGAAAGTAAAATATACAAATAAGTTGTGCATTGAGAATGGTGAGGATACACTCAAAATCTGCATATACAACAAAATGTACTTCTAAACTACGATTATAAGTTTTAAATTTAACACTTGGCTTGTCTTCGAATGGGAGCTTTTAAACCACCTTTCCACAGTGTTCACGATGCTCGGCATGCATCTTCTCATCATGTGAAAAATTTTGGCTTGTGTTGCTGAAGTAAAGTTGGGCCTTGTGTGATGTAATTCGACGTCTTAGTATAAGAAAAATAATTGTCACAAAACATACATTATTTTTTTGTTTTTTTCAAAATGTTACTTTGACAAATTTTTTATTCACATGAAATGAACTCGTTCCTCAGCTTTCAACAGCATGAGACTTATGGGTCTATCTTTTTCCACCTCTGTGACGTATAATGGGCCATTGACTGTACCCGTCTGAGAGTTTCATCTATTATTATTTATGAACTCTTAATGCTGTCAACTTTATAGGCAGAGCTTTTGTGGTTCTCAAAACTTTAGGCGCTTTATTATAATTTTAAACTTTTAATAGAGTATAATTGTTAATATTTATCTCTAGCCTTAATATTTGTGTCATTGTCCAGCCGCTGTCGTTCTCCTGGAATGCTTCCATTTCTGTGCATATAATAACTGAGTTATTTTTTATGATCTTTTCTAAATCACTTGATGGTGTTACGATACACATATTTGACTGATGTGATTTTATTGTTATTTCCATCTCATCATTGGTGAATTTTATGTACTCTGCAAAGAGCTATAAATTTATTGTGCAGGCTGTGTGAGTGATTAACACATTTCGTATAAGTGGGAGCACTTCTTTAGCTGCCTCATTAAGAAACTCTGCTGGTTCTAATATATTGTTGTGCTTATTTTTATATGAAAATGTGAAAATCTTGTGTTTGAAGCCGCTCAAAATAACTTACACCTGGGTATTCATAGGCGTAAACACAAGCATCTTATGTGAATTGGATAGAAGATGCGCGCTCCATTTTGAAGATTCCTTTTGAATATGGCAAGCTGTGCAGACCTAGTAGTTGGTGGTGGAGTTGGCGGTATTGGCATTCGAACCGACATCACTGATTAAGTAAATCGAATTGTTGATGTAGTTAGGATGACTCTGACTTTAAGTCGAGTTACTTCGGGCGATGTACTTAAAGCCCTCGATCGAGTTGACGGAGTTGTTTACAAAAGACATGTACATTTTTATTTTTGTTTTTCCACTTTTAAAACACAAAACGAAAGAGTTGATGAATGAAGAGTTCGAAAACTACTACTACTTTTAAAAATCATAATCTATAATCTTAGCTGTCTTAGCCAAAGATAGTGCACTGTAAAATGGGAGAGAAAACAACACATACAAAAAGGTACCAGCATTTGGTAGAAGTACGTGCGAAGTAGCTGCTCAACAATAGTTAATATAAGATATTATTTAATTATACAGTGGGAAAACATTCAGGCATGAGATTTTCTATGATTTATAAACAATGACAGAGAAGAGAAGAAGAAAAGAGAAGAAAAGAGAAACGAGAATTTTTTTTCCACCCTCATAAACGAAATCATGTACCAGACATGTGCGACAGGTTCTAACCAAACGTCCACTTGATTCAAGCCTATAGGCTACTCGCTTGTACACAATCTCCTCATTACAAAATACAATCACGTACGCCCACACAAGTAAACCCACCCTCATAAATGAAATCTTTTTCGTGCACACAACTGCGATAGGTGCATACCGATCTTCAAGACCATAGGTTACAGGTTACATGCCTTGCACAGAATCTTCTCCTTAAAAAATATAATTTCGTACGCTCACAAAAGTGCTAGTGAGTGTTTACTTAACCAATCTCCACCTGCAATATGAAAAGGGTCGACCATAGATTTATACTTTTCGATCATAAATATCTCAAACGTGATCCCCACCCATACACCCAAGTACTACTGAGTGATTCTCTAGTCAACCACAAGCAAGCATAGAATAAAGGTTGCACATAAATCTATACCTTTCAATCATAAATGCCTCATACGTAATCCACACCCACACATTTTCCTAAAAAAGGTCGCTGTCCCACCCAAAAACATTACATTACGTGGTATAATGGAGCAATTAAAAAGCATAACCACTTCCCCAATTCCCTACTACTTTGAATACTTTATCATTTTCATTTGAAATCAATGTCTTTTCGGAAGCATTGTTAAAGCCCGACATCTTAAGTTCTGAAATCTTATAAAGTGAATTATCAATCTATAGAAAAGATGAGGGGTAAATTTTTTTTAATAACATATAGAGTTTATCACTTGCGTTTCAGTACAGCAGGTTCCGGAAATTTATTAGCTACAGTTACCAAACTTGGAGGGATGATTTATAGGCATACAGACCCTATTATTTGGTTCCTATCGGTTCGACAGACACATGTCTTACGTTGCTCAAAAAGTCAATTTACTATAAAAATTTTGGTAATAAAGTATACAAATTTGTGTTTTTTTTAATGCGTTTTTCTTTAATAATTCATTTATTTCCTATTAAAATATTTATATATTATATGTATATATTTATATGTCTCTCTTTATTCGATAGCTTTGAATTTTCTAAATTTTTTTATTCTCAGTTAAATCCAGATAAGTTTGCTTAGTTTTTTAAATTGAAACAATAACAAAATAATTTAAATTTTATTTCGAAATAAATATGTATCTGAACGAATTTGATGCTGTTATGGAAAATATAGGTAATCTCATTTCCTCTTTACCTTAATAAATACATATATATTTTTAATATTTTGATAGGATTTGGAAAAGTACAATGTTACGTTATGCTCACCTTAGGCCTTCTACAGATGTTGACAATACACGAAACAATGGGAATGGGTATCATCGCACCGTCAGCTGTTTGCGATCTACGCATGAGTCTTGTACAATTGTCGACAATTACGGCGGCTGCTTTTTTAGGTATAATTTGTTCCTCATATTTCTGGGGATACATCACGGATAAGATGGGTCGTCGTTGGATTTTACTGCATACAATTTCAATTAGTAACATGTGCTCCATTGTTTCCATGTTTATGGTTAGTTTTACCACCTTTTTTGTAATGCGCTTCCTTACCGGAATTTTGTAAGTTTATTTGATATTTATCGATGCTGAGATCTACAGTTTTTTCCTGTGCAGTGTTGCTGGTCCCAGTTTTGTAGCTGTCACTTACCTCGGCGAGTTTTGCAATAAGCCCATTTTGGCACGTGCTGTGACACATATGTACATGTTTACCGGATTTGCAATGTTTTACTGCCCTTCCTTGGCCACATTTTTTTCATCCAATTTTATGGATTTTGAAATATCGTTATTGGGCAGGCCTACAATACGTCCATGGAGACTACTTGGGTGCATATATATACTCCCTAGCGTAATCGCTTTTATTCTATTGCTTCATATGCCAGAAAGTCCGAAATTTCTGTTCATGATAGGCGAAGCAAAAATGGGTTTGGCGGTAATGGATTGGATAAGTATAAAAAATACTGGTCGACCACTCAATTCAGAGCAAGTGGATCAAATTCTAAAATTTCAAAAATCCGCACAAGTAAGCCGACAGAAGCGTGCCAACAACATAATGCAGACAATGCTAAACGATGCAAAACCATTGTTCCGCAAGCCCTATGCTGGATTCTATGTTGGAAGCTGTTATGTACTGCTTAGCCTTGGATTGGTGTAAGAATTACAATTATTATTTTGAATAAATATATGCTAGCCTTATTATTTTACTTTCACAGCGCCAATGGACTTGGTATTTGGTACACTGCAATGCGGAATCGATCAAATATGCGTCAGGGCAACAAAACGGATATGACATTTTGTAAAATACTATTTAGCACGAATACAAATGATTTTCCGGACAGTGAGGAAGATCTAGTAATCGTCAGTAGGCGGTTCCTTATATAAGTTTTTCCTCTAACTGTTTAATACCTTCAGGCATGTAACGACGGCTTTATAGGCTTCAATGACTCTCTTGTATTAGGCCTTACTTATGTAATTCTATACAATTTTTGGTGGTTCATGCTTTTTTTTTACCACGGAAGTCTATATTTGTTGGCGCCCTCGTCATCTCTTCGTCCTGTGGGATTGCTATGATTTTTGTCAAAGCCCGCTGGCTGCAACTCTTTAGCTTTATTTTATTTATATCTTCGCCTGGCGTGGTCATTAGTCTATTGGGTGGTGCACTGCTTGAATTTGTTCCGACGAGCTTGCGTGCTAAGGCTTTATGTATTAGTTTGATGTGGTGTCGCTGGGGTGCAGTAGTGGGTACAACAATCGTTGGAATTTATGTGGAAAGAAGCTGTGAGATGACTCTTCTGATTATTGCCATTTTTCCGATGAGTAAGAATGTTAATGGTAATAACACTATGCCTACATTTTTTATCTTTACAGTTTCTGCTAGCATTGAGGGCTTCTTACCTCTGTAGAGACGTTAAGATTTATTGTTATCTATATTGTAATTGCATTTAATTCAATAAATACTAATTAATATTTTTTCCCCTAAAATGTTATATCAAATAATATATCAAAACTCTATAAACACTGAATGAACTATTGCATTTAATAAAGGAAAGCGAAAATAATGAATTTACTGTGGTGAACAAAACACAAAACATAAAAATTCCACGTCAATAAAGCGCAAAGAGTTAATCAAAACACAAACGTCGTTTTGACTGTCCCTCTGCCCGTCTGTATGAACACAACTTTTTTGACACCCTTACAGATACAGATTTGAAACTTGGAACATATACTGGACCAGCCTCACACAAAGTGTAAGAACTGGAGTGCTACGTACTTTAGCCACATATTTCCCACAATTTAAACGTCAGGTTACCGGGTTTGTTTTAAGTGGCAATACCTTCCCCAGTTTATGAGTTAGAATCGTAAAATTTGTAAGGTATAATACTGGTACTGCGCCCATAATCGCAAAAGCCGATTTTTCGAAATATGTAAATCGATAAATACACATACATTTTTAAGATAGACTCAACAAACTTGGAAGGTAAATTGCTGATAACAACATTCAATGTTATGCATATACAAAAATACAGACCGCTTCTACGAAGTTCGTGCTTAGAAATCAAAAATGTACAAGATTTTTTTCTTAAATAAAATTTAAAAATAATTTATAAAATTAAAGTAAAATGCATAAATGACTTGAAAATATCACATTAATTTAATTAATATAATAAATGATTTCAGTCTCTAGATTTGTTTAAAATAAAATAAATTCAATTTCATATCGATTCAAAATCTTTTTAAAACACAATTCGTAGGTGATTTCGTAACGACAGTGTTTGGTTTCGCATGTATCCGCGCCAAACAACAACTAAAGCAGCTTCTCTCTCTTAATATAACCTTTCGATAAGTTATGCTCTGCGCAGCATAAGAGCAAGTTAACATAACTGTTGTTTTGCATATGAGCGATAAGACTCTCCTAGATAGTTTTGTGGCTGCTCCCTGTCTGGGAGCAACAGCAGCTGCAGCTGCAATTCGGCAGCTAATCAGTTTAGTTCTCTTTGATCGATCGGGAATTCAAGTCGCGGCGCGGTATTCGACATCGCTTGCCGAAATATAATTTGTTTAAGTGCTCAACTCAGAGCTTACAATTAACAATTATAACTCTTTTAAGTTTGGCCACGAAGGCAAATAAACTACATTTATATTAATGCAAATTTCGGGCATTTTTATTTATGTATTTTGAAAAGTTCGATAGCTATTGAAAAAGCTCAGTAGCTCAACAACCAATTTTTATTATTTTTTGACTTTTTTTGTTGGTTTGGATTTTAGCGTGCTTGTAATTGGCGAAAGTTTTTCGCTTTAAAGTCTGTACGAGTTCATTTAAATAAGCATAATTTTATGAGAAGCGACTTTAAAGTTCAATGTTCTTCACTGTGTGCCTTTATAGTGCGGACTAATTAGCCGGCACCAAAAGGAAAATGCACTTAAAATTAAACTGATTCGATGCTATCGAGCTGCGCTTTACAACCCGAGAACCCTCCCAGCACCCCAACACACACTTCTTACCTACTGAGTAAGCTGCTCTTTGTATTTCGCTTCGTTTGCGCCGTGTTGTAATTGCAAAAGTTAACTTTGTCTGGGCCATGGCCAGTTCAGCAGTGCCGGCAAATGGTCACATTAAAGTAATTACATTCACTGTCCCAACAAAGCTGCTGCCGCTGCCGCTACTGTTTCCACTGCTGATGCCCGAGAGGCAAGTTGCTCCTTCAAGTATTAACGGGGCTTTCGTGTCGGCTTTACGTTAATCTGTTGCCCCACAATGAAAATGGAGAGAGAGGCGAGGGCAGAAAGAGACTGTTAGTTTTCGTTGCTATAAATGAAATTTGAGAAATTAGCTGACAAAAGCAAACCTATGCAAAGTTCAAGAAATGCGTGTCGAAATTATTTGCAATTGTGATGAATTTAGCAGATTCGCGCTTTGTGTTGCATGCATCGGCATATTTAAATAAATTCTAAATAAAATTTATCTTCTTTTGGCTGGCGTATTGGGGCAATGTCAGCGTATCAGTTGGCAGTTATGCAAACAGTTTCGATTTAGATTTGGAGGCCAGGTGCAGCTGACGCATTAGATGCAGAAAGTCTTCCACAAGATGCTCATCATCGTGCAGATCGCTCTCGGGTATGCTCAGTTGTGTGATGTTCACCTCGGTTTGCAGACGAAAGTTGAGGTGCTGCAGTAAGCGTTCCAGTAACGATTCGTACTGCTGGCGGGTGATCGGAGTTGGTACATCCATTGGCTCAATCTCAACTTTCGCGCTGGTCCGCCAGCTTTGTAGATTCGCCAGGCTGCTACAGTTCCAGTTAAGTTCCAGTTGTTGATCGCTTAGGTCATAGCTGGTCATAAAGCTGATGATGAAGTTGACTTCAGCGGCGAAGACATCACATCGGTCAGATGCTACGGATCAAAGTAATGCGGATGAAACCTTTGAAAGTGCTAAGGATGACGCATAGCTGGAGGAAGAGCAGATCCCACGAGTAGACCGAAATTGATTAGGACGGGCAGACCTGGACGCCCAAGGAAGCAATATAATATACTCAGCGCTATGGTTACAAGTGAGGTACCCATTCCAGCCACCTACGATGAGGCTATAAGCGGTTCGCATGCTTCGTTTTGGCAAGAAGCGATGCAGAAGGAGTATGAGGCTTTGATTACGAATCAAACCTGGCAGCTGGCAGATTTACAGAAAGGTCTTCGTGCAATTGGTTGCAAATGGGTCTAATCTTTAAAGCGAGATGCTCAAGGCCAAATAGAGCGTTTTAAGGCACGACTGGATGTTCTAAAGGATACTGATTACATGAAGCAGCCGCAAGGATATTCTAAAGGAAATCAGGCGGAAGTGTTGCTGCTAAAAAAGGCGAAATATGAATTGAATTGAGGAAGGGTGTAGAAAATAATGTTATTTTACATTCAATGCAACCGTGCATCAGTAACATAAGTATGTTAAGTCCCATATGATCGATAATTTTAATGTTAATTGACAGTCTTGAATAAACATCGTTTGAGTACACAACGCTGGTGCGACTCAGTTTTAATTTTCTTATCCAGGCATTCCGTGACGCGGGGAAAGGATTTTCGCTCCAACAATTTTTATGACACATTTACTATTCCAACAACACATATGCAACCTTTCTCATTAGTGTCACTTCAAATGAGATTGAATCTTTGTAGCTACGAAATTATTTTTTAAAAGTTATATCCTAAACTTCGAGCAGTATTTGGAAAAATATAAAAAAATGCGCCAGCCTTTCAGTAAAGCATCCGGATATATTCCATTTCTGCTAATCTTCCAAGCTTTTATCGGATTGGTCATCATAATTGCGACTGGTCTTTATCAATGGATCTTGTCCAACTACTTGGAGGACATTGAGCGACGCTCGCTAATCAGCTTCCTATTTCATTTCTTCATCTTTGGCGGCCAATTGATTGTGACGTTCCTTTGCACCTTAACCGTGTGGAACCGTTTGTGGAAAAGACGCTGCACGCCCAATGTTCGACTGATGATCTCAATTTGGCTGTTCTATTCCTGCGTCATAATTGCATCTGGTTTTGGATCAGCCTGGAATCTCTACCGCAATATCGAGGTGCTCGAAGAGACTGCGGCATATTCAATGCTACGCGGCATTGACGAGTATTACACATTTTCCGAGCGGAAGCTGCAGTGGGACAGACTGCAGCTGGACAAGCAATGCTGTGGCGTCTACGGCTACAAGGATTGGATGGACGCCGACTGGATGACCGACTGGATGACCGACTGGATGACCAAGCAGAGTCGCAGCCGAACCAACGTGGCACCTATCGCCTGCTTGAAGAAGAGCGCAAATAACAGCTATCTGTATGACCTCAATAGCAAAGATCGGCAGCAAGGAAATCGCTATCAGTTGACGCGATTTACACAAATGAATGCTTGGCGGGGTTTTCGACTGCACTTTGGGGATACTTTTACATGATGTTTTTTTTGGTTCTGATGGCTTTGAAGTTTCTGGTAAGCGAGCGATCTGCATAAAATTTAAAAAATCTATTTATTTCATTGGTGTTTCTTAGACTTCCATATGCTGCTTCACGAAATATGTATTTCAACACCAGAATACGGGCGATGGCTGTGATAATGGCGGTCTCATCGACGAGGAAGGGCAACCGCTTATCACGGTTAAGTATCCGCGTAATGTGCGCTGCGACGTCATTGACGAGGACAACCTGGCTTCCGACGTGGCACCAGATTCCTGTTGCACTTGCGAGGAGGCCGCAGGAGAAACGTGCGATTATTGCGCAGGATAAATCAAAGACAGTTACTCATTTGCATACATTTTCTTGTAATTCTCTTGTATTTATTTATTTATTTTGATTTATAACAAACTACGAAATTATTTTGAAAAATAGTTTAAAATTTATAAAAATTAAATATACACATTTTGTATTTATTTTTCTAGTTTTTGAAGAATGGGCAAACCAGGAGCGATTTTGATTTGACCGACACACAACAATTCAAAAAACAGGCCAGCTCCAATTAACAAATCAATTTTGTGCGCCTTTAAGAACTCTGGATCAGCCAAGCGAATATTTGAGGGTATATTCCAGAGCTCAGTGATAATATCGTAGCAAGGCTGATTTCCAGTTATAGACGGAGCTACGAGAACTGAGATGTTGGCAGAGTACGCAGATGCTAGCGATTGAAGACTTATATCGGCTGAATAGCCTTCTGAGGCAACAGTAGACTCCCCCAATCCTGAGATCAAAGTAGGTGAGCGATGCCTTCGCAGCTGGAGGTGCTGAGCTAGATGAGTCGTAATAATGTGTACCTGCGAACCAGAATCAAGTAGCGCTCGGCAAGGGACTAAAACTCCAGTACGACTTCTAACGTTGATTACAGCAGTTGCCAAGAGCACCATGTCTTGACTAAGATTTTGGGCTACAAGTGTTGCAGAAGGGTTTGCAGCAGGCGGATGCGGAGAAAAGCTAACTTGAGAGTCGTCAATCTGATTCTCAAAAAGCAGAAGCGTATGATGCTTGGCCTTGCAACGGTTGCAGGTAGTGGAGCTGCACTCCTTTAACCGATGACCTTTACACAGGCAATTGATGCAAAGGTTGAGCTTCTTTACCTCTCGTAGACGCTGTTGCGGAGACAGATTTCCAAAACGGGAACAGTTGTAAATTAAGTGGCCAGAGGTCTCACACAGCACGCATTTATTTGTGTTGGAGTTAGTAGCAACAAAGACCTTTCTACTGGTGTTAACGATTTTACTACTTTTTCCCAATTTAGAGCTAGGCGTATACGTTTCCATCGGTGCTGTCACCTCCCAACTGGTCTGCGTTGCCTTGTCCACTTTCTGCAGCAAACTGTGCACGATAATGAAACCCGCAATCTACTCAACGTTGCCCAGGCTTTGTAGAGCGCGAATGTTGGCGTTAACCGTATCCGAAAGGGTTCGAAGTTCCACTGCTGACGACGACTCGATGCAATCTAAACCCAAAATCTCCGTGACGTGTGCTTGGAACATGAGACGCTTGTTGTTAAACCGTTTTTTAAGGAGCTCCAATGCAACTGGATAGTTAGTGCTGCTGATTTTCAACGAAGAAACACTAGCTAAGGCTGATCCTTTCAGACACGATCGCAAGTGCTGAAACTTCTCCACATCCGAAAGTCCTGAGTCCGCATCAATGATTGAAGAGAACATCGCTATGAACTCTGCAAACTTTGTATACTTTCCACTAAACTCGGGTAGCTTGATTTCAGGCAACCGGATTCTGCCTTGAGACAATGTGTGATTGTCACCACATGTATCTTGCCTCATAGTCGAACACAAAGGCGATGATAACTTTCGCTTGTCAATTTCGCGTCGCAAGGCGGTTTCAACTAATATTGAGAAGTCATCAAAACATGCCCGTAGCTCACTCCCGATTTCATCATAATCCAGCTCCTCCATTGCGTTTTTATGCATTTTTATATATTCCTGTAGGAGTCACTCAATTTTTCCACAAATGCTTTAACACACACGTTTAACCAACGCAATGTCAATTTGAGGTCAACGAACTTTTTTCACAAGCGCCAGCAAATCGAAACGGGAAAAGCAATAACAATGCAGAAACGGCTGCTGCAACTGTTTAAGCAAGCGCGATAAGGGAATCGACTGCGCAGGCGCCAATGCAGGTCAACCACCTGAACCGAAAGTGAGCACAAAACGAACCGAGAATAGCGAAGACGATGCAAGAGCGCGGGCGCGAGGTTTATTAACTCTATACTTTAAATAATTTGAACTTATTTAAACGAAAAAAATCACGTCGGGGTCACCAAATGTTGAGCTATTGAGCTTTTTCAATAGCTATCGATCTTTTCAAAATACATAAATAAAAATGCCCGAAATTTGCATTAATATAAATGTAGTTTATTTGCCTTCGTGGCCAAACTTAAAAGAGTTATAATTGTTAATTGTAAGCTCCGAGTTGAGCATTTAAACAAATTATATTTCGGCAAGCGATGTCGAATACCGCGCCGCGACTTGAATTCCCGATCGATCAAAGAGAACTAAACTGATTAGCTGCCGAATTGCAGCTGCAGCTGCTGTTGCTCCCAGACGGGGAGCAGCCACAAAACTATCTAGGAGAGTCTTATCGCTCATATGCAAAACAACAGTTATGTTAACTTGCTCTTATGCTGCGCAGAGCATAACTTATCGAAAGGTTAAATATTAAGAGAGAGAAGCTGCTTTAGTTGTTGTTTGGCGCGGATACATGCGTAACCAAACAGACAAACTATTTTGATATAAACTTGATATATATCTAAAAATTTTATATTAAGACTTGAATTCATAAATATTTAACTTTAACGTAACTTTGATTAAATTTTGAATGCATTTTGTAAATTGGGAGAGTTACAAGTCGATAATCTCGTCGCTGAATGTCGCCGTCGATCATCTGGCCTGGAGAAGGCGCGACAGTTTCGCTCCGATCTCGAGGCTGATAACTAGCGTTGGAACAATGTGTGCATCAATGCCATGAAATGACAGGGTCTGATGCAGACGCGCTCATGGGCAACAGTGAGTTCCATCAGACACTTGATGAGCTCGTTGACTTGCTGCAACGCACAGAAAGGATATTAAGGCCTCCGAGCATGTGGATCTCATCGAGAAGCAGTCTCATCACGCCTATGAAAGGTATGTGTAGCTGGCGCCAGTATCAAGAACGGAACGAAATAAATGCCTGGGTGCCACTTTTGCTTCTTAGAAGTACATGTCAGAGTTAATGAGAGAGGGCTAGCAAATGAGGGGTATTTATATGTTATTGATTGGTTTTTAAGTATTTAGTGGAAATTTTAATATTTGAATTATTTGTATTTTCTATTTTTATAAAATTATTTAGATTGTTCGTTTTGAAAATAGAAATTGTAAATTTAATTTTTCAATCAGAGCTTAGTTTGTATTTCGTTGGTTTTACTTCACGAGCCACTCCTTCTTAACTTTTGTATAACTGGTACTATCTGTTGCTTGCTCTTTTATTTAATTTAAATTTGTGTTTATTATTATCTACAGCATATTAATTTAAATTTTCAAAACTTTTGATTTCCTTTTTTTTTATCGATGTAGCTTATTTCATTCAACAATAGTCAGAACACAACATTCGTTTACCCTAGAAATCTTGTTTGGTTAATTTTTTTATCAACTTTATTAGGCAACAATTTTTTGCTTAAATATTTTTGTGTTTGCTGTTTTTGTTACTTATATTTAATTTATGTTTTTTGGTAGTCCGCCGTTCTAACACTTCATCAAAACTGATAACGCTTTGAGCCGCCAGCATATGTTTTAAATATTCTAGAGCCATTCAGAGATTGACTGATCTCCGACAATAGTTATCACAAATAAACGAGGATTTGTCCAGAAACATTCAATAAAATGTTTAATTTTGACTTTTGGTGAGCGCTTCTAAGTGAAATAATTGTCTGTAAACAAAATGTACCTTACGTACTATTTTCATAATGCGTGAGATGAAATGAAAATTGGCAAATAAAAAAAAATAAATATTTTATTTCTACATTATTAAAATATTTGATTTTGTAATTTGTATAATTTTTTCATTCTTTCCTTTTTATATTATGCCATAGATAGCTTTTGGATAATACTACATTATCAACCTCTTCTATGCACGGTTAGGACTACATCTGCATGTTCTCCAATAATGTAAGAAATGTTCGTTCGATAATAATGTAAGAAATGTAAGTTCAGCAATGTTGTCATGTAAATTTATTTAATTTGCCATATTTTATTTAGAGTTAGTAATTTAATTTTGGTAGCTAGAGACAAACATACGGAGCATAACAAGCAACCTACTCGACGAGCAGAGAAACACTTGATGAAAAATTATGAACTAACGAATTGTAACGAAAAATTACTTTTACAAAGAAAAGAAAATAAAAAAAAACTTATATTAACGATATATACATTAGACATATATATTTGCACAGCAAACACAGCAACATCAAGGCTTTGCAGCGTTGATGCTGCCAGTGAGGATTAACACAGTAGCCATTGGGCAAGTTTTCTCCCAAAGCCTTAGGGGAGCTAGTTAATCAAGCACCAGCCACAGGTGACCGACCGGCGGTATATGGTTCTCGCTTACCTCAAAGCATTCCTAAAACTCAATTCCAAAATTCTAATCAAACCAAAATATTTTTCTGATCACCAGCTCTCATGAACTCTGCAATGATCTGTATTTACCGTCGGGAGCGGGCTCAATCGGAACATTGAACAAAAAACGAAGCAAGTGTCCTATACCGGTGCCACCAAACTACAAACCATTTTTCTAATTAAGAAGATTGTTCGTTTAGTTGCGTATGAAAATGCATAAAAAGAACCTTAAAAAATCGCTATCGAAAAAAATCATGAACATTTTGGCAAATACTAATAATGGAAAATTACCCATTCAGTTAAAAAAAAATACGTTTTGTTCATATTTTGTGATAATTATTATTCTATATATTTTATAATTTAACGCCTCTAGCAGTTATTGAGAAAAAATACAATACAATGTATAATAATAAAGTTGACACGATATATACTATAATTATGTTGATTTAAATGTTAACTTTTGTGCGTTTTTTGATGCTTCTGTAATTTTTAAGATTTCAATAATAATTTAAAATAACCAAATTTAAACTATAACCACCACCAAAAAGAGAAAACAAAATCGAAAAAAAAAAAAAAACCAAACCAAGACCGCATTTTTGAGAGAATCCGCACGTGTCTATAGGTGCACCACCATCGCCCCCTCATCACCATCGTGTACCGGCGCAGTGCAGACGTGTCTTCGTTATCCCAATCGAATTTTTATATTTACATATATGTAAGTGAACTGTAGTGTAATTTTTGTTTATATTGAAATATAAAATTTGTTAAACAAATCTCCACGAAAATGTGGTAAGTGTGGTAAAGTAATGTTGCAAAAAAATAGAAAAAAATAGAAAATGTAAAAAAATCTATATATAATTTACAAAAATTAACTACATTTGATGATGTATGGAAAAAATTTGATTAAATAAGTTCTTGAAGGTATATTTGCTAAATTTTTTTGTTGTCAATAATTTTTTTTTTTTGTTGAATTTTTTGGCAATGCTTAATTGTTGGCAGTTAAATTAAATACTTCAACAGAAGAACAAAATGTATATATATTCATGCATAAATATCGACGTCGAAAGGCCTTTCTTCGCTGGATAATCAAGTAAGTCGACAAAGTTTCAATGTGTTTATTGTCGGTAGTTATGCAATGAGAGAAAAAACCAAAGAGAAAACAAAGAAAAAAAACAAAGAGAAAAACAAGAAAGGAGACATAATTAAATTACATATACATTTGCTTTGGTAATGTTTTCCCCACATTTTTAGGAATACGATTTTTTTTTAAATATATAAGAAATATTAACTTAACCCACTTGAATCTTTTGAGGTTGTATTAAACGTAGAACAGTTTAATGCTTCCTAAGAGTATGCAATAAAAAGAGGAAAGATAATTATAAGAAACCGAATTGTTAAATATTAATACACGTAGGCAACGAACAATTTTACTGCATAGTTAAGTACTAGATGAAGACATTTGGAAATAAAATGCAGCATCAAACAAAAGAAAATATGTTTTAAACTTCAATAAGTTTAAGTTAATTTGTCTTGTCTTGTTTTGGAAGTCATATAGACAAATCTAGTATTTTAATATTAATACAACAGTATGTTGGTAAAACTTGTTTTTCGGAAGGAGGAATTTTCAAAAATGAAATTATGAACTATATAAAAACTTAATTAAAATCAACACGTAAACTGACTTCTTATTTCCTACTGACCGAATTTTTAGCTTAAGTGAGCAGCGGAATTGCTTTTGGGGACTTTCCGATTCAACCATGCGTCGCAGAAAGTCCAGTAATAGTTCCTATTTTACGTGAACGCCAGCCTTTCAGCCTAATTTCACGGTGCCAAGCACAGAATTGAAATTCTGCGTTCAATTAGCGCCCCATTGGGACATTTGGACCCGCAGGTACCAAATTGAAGTCACTTCTGTTTGGTCGTGAACTTCCTCTTTTGGTCTTGAGCGCCGCCTATCTTAAACGAGCAGAAAGTCCAATTGGATGGGTGAGTACAGAGCGCTTTATCGGGGCAACCAACAGTTAGCACCCCGATACCATTAACCAACACCAACGAAGCTGTCGCGCTTCTCGCATCTTAAGTAAGGTATTTGATAACCATAAATTGCTTGCTTCGGAGTTAGACTCCAAATAAAATGGGACTCTAAATAAATAAAATTATGTTCAGAAAGGAATACCAGGATGGTAGCAACAACCCCCCCCACCTCCCGGCATGAGCTACCACCAGTAGGGTCCCACACCGCTACAAATCTCGATATCCGCTCGTACCGTTAACATACAATTCGGTTGTGTTTTGAATTGACCATAGTTTTGGTTTTAATTGTGCGAGTACATAGTTACAGACTTTTTTTTGGTCTCCAACATCAGGCCCTTATCTGTATCTGGGTTTTCTGCGCGTTACAAATATATAATAAACAAATATTTAATAAAGAATAGATGTTTTTTATTTTATGACATACTCTCGCATACACGTTACATAAAAATATTGCAACTATGTAAACTGTAAATTTCTACAAATACATATTATAAAATTCGCGTATCCATTCGCAATGATAACTGCCTCCTTCTGCCAAGCGTCGACGACGGATGTCGGATCTAGTTATTTGATACCGTGTGTACCGTTGCTAAAAATTATGTTGCTGACAGAGTCAGATCCCGTCCGCCATAGCGTAGCACAATAGTGGCACTGTTCGCATTCGGGTTCTTGTAGTCGACACATGGAGCGCTATGAGTAAATTGTGTGAACAGCCAATGCACTGGCCACTGGCTACTAAGTAGGTCTGGGTTATCCGAATGTAGATCTTTTAGATAGAAGCACAATTGCCGCACCGGGTTGATGGGTAGTGGGGTTTGGAAATCGGTATTGTACGAATAATTGGACATGGCTAGATTGGCACTCACATCCTCCAAGCAGTCCATAAATTGATTTAAATCATATCCGTTCTTGATGTGATCACATACATTAAATATATCGGCCAGTTGCTTCTTGTCGGCATCTGTGGTCGCCATCGTTTCGAAGGAATGCCATGATTTGCCAATATTAACGCTCGTTAAAGATGTCGCAGGACGTCAGTCCCTCAAATTGCAGAATGGGCGCCGAGGCGGCAATTGTACCAACCACAATATGTGGTTATATGTTACGAAAGAATTTTTAATACTATTAGCTATTTTAAAATGTAGTTCATCCAATACCAATATTGTCATGACACATTTACTATTCCAACAACACATATGCAACCTTTCTCATTAGTGTCTCTTCAAATGAGATTGAAACTTTGTAGCTACGAAGTTATTTTTTAAAAGTTAAATCCAAAACTTCGAGCAAGGATTAGATGGATACTGACTGGATGACCAAGCAGAGTCGCAGCCAAACCAACGTGGCACCTATCGCTTGCATGGAGAAGAGCGCCAATAACGGCTATCTGCATGACCTCAATAGCAAGGATCGGCCAGCGGGGTTTTCGACTGCACCTTGTAAAAGTATCACATAATGTTTTTTTGGTTCTAATGGCTTTGAAGTTTCTGGTAAGCGAGCAATCTGCATAAAAATTAAAAAAATCTTTTTATTTCATTGGTGTTTCTTAGACTTCCATATGCTGCTTCACGAAATATGTATTTCAATACCAGAATACGGGCGATGGCTGTGATAATGGCGGTCTCATCGACGAGGAAGGGCACCCGCTTATCACGGTTAAGTATCCGCGTAATGTGCGCTGCGACGTCATTGACGAGGACAACCTGGCTTCCGACGTGGCGCCAGATTCCTGTTGCACTTGCGAGGAGGCCGCAGGAGAAACGTGCGATTATTGCGCAGGATAAAACAAATATAGTTACACATTTTCATTCATTTTCTTGTATTTCTCTTGTATTTATTTATTTATTTTGATTTATAACAAACTACGAAATTATTTTGAAAAATAGTTTAAAATTTTTAAAAATTAAATATACACATTTTGTATTTATTTTTCTTGTAATTTTCATTTACGGTGCATAACCAGAAAAAATGCAGTTATTATTAATATTAATAACTATTAGTTTAAGTATAAGTACTTAAGGACAAACTATTTTGATATAAACTTGATATATATCTACAAATTTTATATTCAAACTTAAATTCATAAATATTTAACTTTAACGTAACTTTGATTAAATTTTGAATGCATTTTGTAAATTGGGAGAGTTACATCGTTTCGAAGGTATACCATGATTTGCCAATATTCGCGCTCGTTAAAAATGTCGCAGGACGTCAGTCCCTCAAATTGCAGAATGGGCGCCGAGGCGGCAAGTGCACCAACCACAATATGAGGTTATATGTTACAACAGAATTGTTAATACTATTAGCTATTTGAATTTTTAATGACAGATTTACTATTCCAACAACACATATGCAACCTTTCTGATTAGTGTCACTTCAAATGAGATTAAAACATTTTAGCTACGAAATTATTTTTTGAAAGTTAAATCCTAAAATTCCAGGAGTATTTGGAAAAAAAAAAAAAAAATTGCGCCAGCCTTTCAGTAAAACATCCGGATGTATTGCGTTTCTGCTAATATTCCAAGCTTTAATCGGAGTGGTCAGGTCATCATAATTGGGACTGGCCTTTATCAGTGGATCTTGTCCAACTACTTGGAGGACATTGGGCGACGCTCGCTAATCAGCTACCTATTCCATTTCTCCATCTTTGGCGGCCAACTGATTGTGACGTTCCTTTGCACATTATCCATGTTGAACCGATTGTGGAAAAGACGCTGCACGCCCAATGTTCGACTGATGATCTCCATTTGGCTGTTCGATTCCTGCGTCATAATTTTAATTCATTCAATTTTCAAACGTTGAATCTGAAAATAGCTTGCAAAGAATATCATTTAAAAACAAAATGATAAAAGCAAAAATATCAAAGCAAATTACTGAAAGTTCAATCGAAACTCATGGAGGAGTTAAGAAAATTAATCGATCAAGATGCAAGCTTGCACTTGTTTGAAGATATTATAGCCGAGTTGACGCTGATGAAGCTAATGGAAAGCGGCAGTATCGATCACGAATATTATAGTGAGAAACAATTCGATACAACTATGTCTGAATTTACGTCGTACAAAAAGAAGAAGAAAATGGATCTTGCTACGACGGGACCGTCATCATTGCAGGAAACGATTGTTGAACAGTCAGAGGAGGAGATTAAGCCATCCAAAGACGAGGCTGATCAAAGGGACCTTTTAGTGAGTCCATCGGACATCCTTTTGTCCAGAATTAAAAGATACGAAACCCAACATCAAGATGCAGTTGATCTAGCCATACGCTGCTTGACTAATCCATCACTAAAAGAACTGCTGGATATCAAGACTACGTTGAAAATTCGTTTGAGAGCGACCCAAGAAACGCTGACCGAGGTCAAAGGAAAATGCGAATCAAGGGCAATAAATGTGGAGGAAATGGAGCATTTAAAATGGGAAGCTGAAATTTTGGTGGGAAAAATAAATAACGCTCTGTATCTACAACCTTCAGCGAGACAAGATATACTCTCGTTTAGGCAAGAAGTTACAAAGGCTATGTCGACTGTGAACATAAATGATCTGGATCGCTAGATTATGTTTTATTAACCTCACGAAGAATAAAAAATGATATTTCACTAATTGTTTTTTGATCCGTTTGATCTTTTTCTATGTTCTTCATTGTTTCTTCGTCTTTTTTTTTCTAAAAATACTTTATTAACTACATCATTAAACGGGTCGCCCTCATTTTTAAGACGTTTGTTTGAAATTTGATTTGATTTTTTATACTTGTTATTTCTTTTCCATCTCTACCGAGAAGAAGTGACCAAACTTGACAAGAGGCATTTTGATAGTAATTAATTAAAGTTAAATACACTATCATTTATTTAAATAATAATTTTTGCTTCACGAAGTTCTTTAATTATTGAAACTATTTCAATTTTATGATTAGTTTTACCAGCTGTCTGTGAAGCAACTAAAAGTTGTAGTCTTTCACCGATCTCATTTGGATCATTTCAATACACATAATTTGGCTTACTTAAGCTGAGCGTCATCAGACTTCCACCTTAATGCTTTGATTTCTTGTTTAGAAGTGTAGACTTGGATCGTCATTAATTGAGAAAAGTTTTTTTTATTATTTCAGTGTACTTTTTTGAACGATTTCCCTTGAGCTGACCATTAGATTGATGATTTTTTCTGTGTGCATTTGTTTTTAATAAGATTTTTTGATATACATCCAAGTCTACATCATATTAACCTTTAGGATCATTTAAGTAAATCAAAGAATATATTCCAGAAGTAAGATTCCAATTTTCACCACTTTCCAACTCAATTTTCCTGTTGTTAACAGTTATTTTAGAACTCCCCAATATAATTTGTCTACTTTTTTTAGTAGGTCCAAATGCTTTATCTAGCTTTTTCTGACGATTGAAGACTGTTATTTCATTCGTTTGACTATAGTCTGCATTACTAGTTAAACTAGATTTATTATAATCCTCGCTTGGTGCAAACGTCAACTCTTGTGGCTGAACCTCGGATAGGTACTATAGTTTTTAGCCCTAGTGCTTACTTCTCCATCATTTTCTTCTTTTTTTACTTTCATCAACTGATTTACTATTTCGTTCCCTCTGACTATTTTCTTCAGAGGTTGTGTTATTGGTTTAAACGTTTCCTCTAATTGATACTCATTTGCGGCTCTACCTAATTTAATTCTTTGAAATTTTCTTTTTAGTGCGAGTCTTGTCTTTGTTAATTCTTTCAGAAGATGTTCATCCATTTTAACTATAAAACGATCAGCTCTAAACCGATAAACACCCTTATAGGCGGTTTGTGGTTGTTTGCTTACGCATGTATCCGCGCCAAGCAACAACTAAAGCAGCTTCGCTCTTAATATTTAACCTTTCGATAAGTTATGCTCTGCGCAGCATAAGAGCAAGTAACGTAACTGTCATAACTGTTGTTTTGCATATGAGCGATAAGACGTGAGTTTAGTGGTTGCTCCCCGTCTGGGAGCAACAGCAGCAGCAGCTGCAATTCGGCAACTAATCAGTTCAGTTCTCTTTGATCGATCGGGAATTCAAGTCGCGGCGCGGTATTCGACATCGTTTGCCGAAATATAA